>JAGFNQ010001393.1:62785-188457 GCA_024364735.1 Boesenbergia rotunda
CTATCGACTCTGATTTTATAACGAAGATTTTAAAAGTCACGTGATTCATCCCCCCTCTCACGTGCATCGGTCCTACAGACTCATCCCTCTCGAATGCAACCGAGACCGATGTCGGGTCTCGTTCTCTACCGACTGTCGTTGTCGGGGAGAAAAGCTTTGCCGAGGGGACCTCCGGCGATACCCCGTCTTCTTCCACTTCCTCCGAGGTTTGGTGTCTGCTTCCTCATTCAATTTTCTCTTCAAGATATGACATTCCTCGGTGGAGTGTGTCGTACTGCCGTGGAAGTCGCAGTACTTCATCAATGACTCTGGTTACTCGGTGTCAACTATCTCTACCAGTTTTCGCTTACCAACCCACTGGTCTTTCCCCAGGCGAAAATCTTTTCCTTGGGCTAGAACTAGAGGTTCCCTCCTTTCTGACCGTACAACGGCTTGAGGAGTGACCCTGACTGGTTCCTTGCGGTGGGCGTGTTGCACTTCTTCCATGTTAACGTGTTTGAAAGAACGTCCCAGCAAATCATCGAAGCTGGTGGGTGGCTTCTTCACCAAAGATCGGAAGAAATCCCCTTCCGAGAGCTCCTGGGTGCAGGCACTGATGAGGATCTCCGACGTCGCAGTTGGCACATCCTGCGCCACTCGATTAAACCGCTGGATGTAATCCTTGAGTGGTTCTTTTGGCTTCTGCTTGAGAGCAAATAAATTCAACGTCATCTTCTGATAGCGATAGCTACTGGCGAAATGATGGAGGAAGGCAGTTCTAAACTCAATGAAGGAGTTGATAGAACCCTGGGCAGCCTTTGGAACCATCACTGGGCGGCTCCTGATAGAGTGTTCAAGAATACCCGGCACTTTATACCATCGGTGTACTGATGGAGGAGTCCCGCGTTCTCGAACTTGCAGACATGATCTTCAGGGTATGTCTTTCTGTTGTAGTCGGCAATCCCAGGCCCGTGGAACTGCTTTGGCATGAGATCTTCTACAATTTCCAATGAGAAAGGGGTGGAGGGCGCCTTTGAGAAGGCCTTAGATTATTCCTTCTTCCCTGGTCCGTCCTCCTATCTCAGCATGCTGGAGGCTACTGAGTTGGCCTTCTCTACATCTCCTAGAGAATCCCGTCGGTGGACCGGGACTGCTTCGGCGTGTCTCCCCGATGGTGAGACAGATCTCCGTTGTTGGGGATGCGAGGTGGAGATTCTGGAGATCTCCCCTTGCACAGAAGTTACTCGCCGTAAGGCGGCCTGCTCGATTTGATGCTGTTCAAGCGCCCCTTTGACAGCGTTGGCCACCAAGCGATCTAATTCCTTTTTCATCAGAACGATGGATTGTCCAGCCGGCTCTGCCATCGGTGCTCCTTCTGGTGCTTTAATAGTTTCCCACAAACGCGCCAAACTTGTTCCGGAAGGAATCGACGTCGACGGCCAGTCACCAGAGTTTAGCCCACGAGGATGATGACGAGAGAGGAAGACCTTCCACCCTGCGAGAGTAACACGAGCGTTAAGGGGAATACGTCGGAGGTTGTCCAGCGGAGTCCACTCCGACGCTCAAATCAGTGTTTGAGTCTCTTAGATGGAAGGAAATAAGGAATAGTGTGAGTCAGAATAAGCGTAACCCCTTCACCTGAGGGGTTGGAGTACCTTTTATACCTGAGGCGGCAGTCACACGTGTCTCCGCCTTCTTCTCCACGTCCCCTCAATTGTCGGTTACTGGATAATCCTTGTAACGGTCCTTACAGCCATTAAATCCGGGTCGTTTCGATAACTAAGGCTTTAATGGTCGCGTATTATACGTCATGATTATCCCATAATTATTAGTGATGATTATCCACAGATCTGAAGAAAGGGGATAGTCACTTGAGATCGAGTGATCCTTGGGCTCTGCTACCCTGAGGTGATCTCGGGGTCCTTTGGCCTGGGGGGTCCCGGGCGTTCACCTTCCCGAGGTGATCTCGGGGACCTGACCTCACGAGGTGATCTCGGGCGTGTGCCCTCCGAGATTGATCTCAAGAGTATATCTACCCGAGGTGGTCTCGGGAATCTACCTTCCCGAGGGGGTCTCGAGAGTCAAGAAAAGAGAATCGTCCAAGCTCTATAAATCTTGTCACATAGCTTTTTCAATCTACGTGTCAACCACGAGGTATTCAACCTCATCAGTAATGTTAAGTTTTGATTCACAAACATAGTATCCACTGTGTTTCATATTTGAGAATCATTGCAAATTAATTTCGATCAAAATAAACTTTGGTCACGTAATTATAATTTTTTATTGATAAAGTTAAATTTGACTGATAAATTTTTTTTACCGATCAAATTCAATTTGGAAGAAAAGTGTTCATCGATAAACCTAACTTTTCTCTTACTGTTAGTTGTCCTTATAACTATTCACAACCATTTCTGTGAAATTATTTGGAAGACTTTGATTGCTTTGTAGAATACTTTGTCTTAGAGAATTTATCTGTAATAGAAAATAATTTATATAAAATTTTAATATTTTATACTTGTAAATTAAATAGATAAGCGTTATATGAAATTGGAGGGTATAATACGCATAAAAAAAAATAATTGTCGATGATGTCTAATGCAGGACCAATGAATAATATGTAGCTTTTTGTTGTATCTTATGACGAATTAAGCATCTTACTAGGACCAATGGACAAATGCTCTTTAGGATATATGTGGACAAGAAATCCAATGCAATCAAATGGGGTGAATTTATCTTAATGGATGCATATACACTAAATAATCCCTTCTGGTACTGCATATATACTAAATAATCCCTCCTACTACTGGATATAAACGAGATATATAGTGCCTTTCCCTGTCCCTGGCATGGGTTGTTAATTAGTGGCTCGTTTGAAATTTGCTTTCCAATTACATCAATGGTTGAGGGATCAAACCAAACATTAGAAAGCAAGCATAGAGTTCAACTAATGCGGCTCACCTTATTGTTATTATTATTATTATTATATTATACGCGTTTACTCCCGGCCGGCCGTCGCTTCGTCTCCATGAGTATAAGCTCTGGTATTTCTCATTTCATGATTCATTATCTCAATTCTATTCATCCCTGCGATATACACCAAAAGTTAGTTAAAAATTCTTAATCAGAATGGTGTTCTACAAAGTCGCCGGCGCATCGGAGTACCTGGCGATCACCGGATATGGTGTTCGTGATATTAAGCTGGCGAAGAAGGCCTTCGTCCTCCCTGGCCAGCGCTGCACCAAGTTCGACATGTCCCCCGTCAACTACACTTTCGAGGTCCAGGCCATGAGCGCCGAGAAGCTCCCCTTCATCCTCCCCGCCGTCTTTACTATTGGCCCCCGCGTCGACTCCCGCGATTCCCTTCTCCTCTACGCCAAGCTCATCTCCCCCCACGACAAGCTTTCCAGCCACGTTAAAGAGCTTGTGCAGGGTGTCATCGAGGGTGAGACCCGCGTGCTGGCTGCCTCCATGACCATGGAGCAGATCTTCAAGGGTACCAAGTCCTTCAAGCAAGAGGTGTTCGAGAAGGTTCAACTGGAGCTCAACCAGTTCGGTCTCATCATTTACAACGCCAACGTCAAGCAGCTAGTCGACGTCAAGGACCACGAGTACTTCTCCTATTTGGGGCAGAAGACGCAGCAAGAGGCCGCCAACCAGGCCAAGGTCGACGTCGCCGAAGCCAAAATGAAAGGCGAGATCGGCTCCAAGGAGCGGGACGGGCAGACGAAGCAGAACGCCTCCAAGATCGATGCAGAGACGAAGATTTACTCGACGCAGAGAGAAGGGGAAGGGATAAAGGCGGAGTCAAAGGTGAAAGCCGAGGTCAAGATTTATCAAAACATCAGGGAAGCAGAGGTGGCTGAGGCCAACGCGGACCTGGCTATGAAAAAGGCAGAGTGGCAGCGGCAGGCCAAGGTGGCCGAGGTTGAGGGCACCAAGGCCGTCGCTATAAGGGAAGCTGAACTACAACTGGAGGTGGAGAGGAGGAATGCGCTGAGGGAGACCGAGAAGCTCAGGGCAGAGTTGCTCAGTAAAGCTTTAGTCGACTACGACATGAAGGTTCGCTCCTAGCTCTTTTCCTTTCCCCCTTAATTGCGCCGTCAATTTCTTCGACAAGATTAGGCGGAGGAGGAAGCTACGTTTGAGCTTTGTGTGCAGGTGCAAGAGGCAAATTGCGAACTGTATAAGCGGCAGAAGGAAGCGGAAGGCCACCTGTACGAGCAGGAGAAGCTCGCGGAAGGGCGCAAAGCCACGTCCGAGGCCGCGCGTTTCGCTCAGCAGAATGAGGCTGAAGCAGAGCTTTACGCCAAGAAGAAGGAGGCAGAGGGCTTGGTTGCAATGGCACAAGCACAAAAGCTGTACATCGCTTCGCTGCTTGAGGCGCTTGGCGGAGATTACGCAGCACTGCGGGACTACCTCATGATCAACGGCGGGACGTACCAGGACATGGCGCGGCTTAACGCGGAGGCCGTCCGTGGCCTGCAGCCAAAGATCAGCGTGTGGACTAACGGCAGTGGCGATGGGGCGGAAGGAAGAGGGGCGATGAAGGAGATGGCCGGAGTCTACAGAATGTTGCCGCCGCTGCTGAAGACGGTGCAGGAGCAGACCGGAATAGAGCCGCCGACTTGGATGGCGAAAATGGCGGAGACGGCAGCTGATTGATTGATGCGTATTAATTCTATTGTATCGCGTTGTTGTATAATATTGCTCCGTAGAATTTGTAAATGGCCGTTGTTGTGAGGAGATGATCCTACGTCCCGAATGCTTCTCTGTCCTCGTGTCCCGAACGCTAGATGACAAAAATTTCGCGTACGAAACACGTGAGGACGCGCCGCAGCTAAAAGTGCCCAGCTAAAAAAAAAAGCCGTGTGTTTGTCATCCTCCTCGTTTGCCCTAAAACCCAACCTTTTCTCCCTTCGTCGTTCGCCCTCTCCCTTCGTCCTTCTTCCTCTTCTTGCCCTAACACCCAAAAGAGGTTGAAGACAAAGCTGTCCTTCCTCCTTGTCTCCTCGCAGTGACGACGAGGTTGTCGTCGACTTCCTCCTCTTGCCCTTCTTCATCCTCTCCTCGTAGTCACGACGAAGCTGCCCTCGTTCGCCCTTTGCCCTCTCCAAGCAAAAGCAGTGAAGATGAAGCTGTCCTCGACCACCTCCTCTTGTCCTTCGCCCTCTCCTCACAGTGACGACGAAGCTGTCCTCCTCGCAGTGACGACGAGCTCGAGTTCCGCCATCTCAATCGTGGTCCTCCGCCATCTCAATCGTGGTCCTCCTCTTTGAGGTTTATTTTGCTAATGCTAATTTCTAATTGAACATATGAATTGCTCTTCTTTTTTTTTGAGACTCAGTGTGTTAGATGAAATTGGCATTATAAGAGCTTTCTGGATAAAAAATAGATATTTTGGCATTATAAGCACAATGGTGACATTTCGCCCTTCGCCCTCTCTTTAACAGTTTTGTTTGCCCAATTTTCATGTTCTTACTGCATTCTGTTTGCCGCATAGTATTATCAATATACATTTCTTGGTTGTTTTTTTTTCTTCAGGATCAAAATACCTTGAATGGAGTTATCGGTGTTTGAATCTACGAGTCGTCGTTTGTTGAATTTTGATGGAAATGAAGAGTGTAAGGATGGTGATCAGTTTGATTGTATTGATGAGGGTAATAACAATGAAAAAGATCAATCGGGTATGGACTCTACCATGTTATTGAGTTGTCACCCATCTATCACAGAAGAAATGATACCAAAAATAGGTATGGAATTTAAGACAGAAGAGGATGCCTATGAATTTTATTTGAAATATGCTAAACAAGTTGGATTTGGCATAAGAAAGAGTAAAAGCCACAAAGATAAATCGGGCAAACTAGTTGACAGAATTTTTTGTTGTAGTGCGCAAGGTAAAAGGGAAAGGACAAACGAGATGTTTATGTGAAATCAAGTCGTCCTGAAACAAGGTTTGGTTGTGAGGCTAAATTGAAGATTGTTTGTCGACAAAATGGTAACTTAACTGTGGAGCAATTTGTTAAAGAGCATAATCATTATCTTTCAAGTCCAAACAAAACTCACCTCTACAGATGTCATAGGAATATATCCTCGTCTGCGGCGATACAGATTGAGATGGCAAGTGATGTGGGAATCGCCCCAAAAGCATCTCATGTTCTTATGGTGAGACAAGTAGGTGGGAGGGAGAATTTAGATTTTATTCCTGAAGATTACAAAAATTATTTGCGATCCAAAAGAACAAGAAATATGAGAGTTGGGGATACAGGAGGTGTATTGGAATATTTACAGAAAATGCAGTTTGATGATCCTAATTTTTTTTATGCTATTCAAGTTGATGAAGATGATTTGATAACTAATATTTTTTGGTGTGATGCTAAGATGAGATCTGATTATGGTAATTTTGGAGATGTTATTTGCTTTGACACAACCTACAGGAAGAACAATAAAGGTCGTCCAATTGCGTTATTTGTAGGTGTTAATCATCATAAGCAATCTATTATTTTTGGTGCAGCTTTATTATATGATGAAACCTCTATGACGTTTGAGTGGTTGTTTGATACATTTACCAAAGTTATATGTGAAAAAAAACCCAACAACTATTCTTACTGATCAAGATGCAGCAATGGCAAAGGCATTAGCTTCCAGATGGCCTGAAACATATCATCGTTTATGTATTTGGCACATTTATCAAAATGCCGCAGTACATTTGAGTGGAGTTTTTTCTCAGTTTAAAGAGTTTACTAAAGATTTTGCCTCATGTATATATGATTTTGATGAAAAGGAAGATTTTATTTCAGCTTGGAACATGATGTTAACCAAGTATGCACTTGAAGACAATGATTGGTTGAGACGTCTGTTTCGCATAAAGGAAAAATGGTCTTTAGTATATGGACGACAAATGTTTTGTGCAGATATGACTACAACCCAAAGAAGTGAGAGTATGAATAGTATTGTGAAAAGATATGTCACTTATCAACACAAGTTTTTATCCTTTTTCAATCACTTCCAAAGATTGCTTGATGATCGTAGATATGAGGAGTTAAAAGCTGAATTTAAATCAAATACAAGTGTTCCATGTTTAGTGTATCCAATTGAAATTTTAAAGCATGCAAGTTGTATTTATACTCCTGAGGTATACAAGTGTTTTGAACAAGGGTGGTACAAATCTCATGATTCTCGTGTAGAAATTTGTGAGATTGTTGGATTAGCTACAAAATATAAAGTTATTTCTCACAAAAAGAGTTACCATCATATAGTTACACTTGATTCATCAGGTCAAAAAATTGAGTGTAGCTGCAGAAAATATGAATTTGCTGGGATTTTGTGTTCTCATATTTTGAAAATATTTACGATGCAAAATATCATGAAAATCCCAAGTGAGTATATATTGAAAAGGTGGACACGAAAAGCGAAAGATGGATACTTTGGAGTTATTGATTCAATTGCGAACAAAGATAGTTTGGATCCAAAAATACTTAGCAATATGCGATAGAAAGAATTGAGTGGGTTGTATGTTCAATTGGTTACCAAGGCAGCCGAGAGGGAAGACACTTACAAGGTTGTTAAAGATGGTTTGTTGAGTATGTTTCAGATGGTGGATGAAAGGTTACAAGATAATGAACCAATTGTTGAACACTCAATTGAAACAGAGTTTGAAATTGGCGAAGCAAACTCTCTTGGAGTCAAAGGAATTAAAACAAAGAAAAAAACAATTTCCGGTAAGAGGTTGAAAGGTGGCTTAGAAAAGATTTCAAGGAAAATGAAAGCAACAAGAAAAACAAACCAAACTTCAACAATTGATAAGGTTTCCTCCCCATTCTTAGTAAAGTGTTGTATATTTGAATGTATTTTTTTGTCATTACATTTGAGAAAGTATGTAAAATTAAATCATTCTATTTTTTTTATTGTATAACAGGCTGTAGAAGAGCGTTATGAAAGTATATCCAGCTGTCCCAGTGTAGAATGTCAACAAATGATCAATCAAGTTAAGATATATTTTAGTATGTTAAACTAAACTAATTATGTTATCACTATCTAAAACTATATTTATTGTTTTAGCCTACGCATCATAGCTGTGTACAAGGATTAAGTATGGTTGGAACTCAATTTCCTCTACTTTTGTCAACCCAACAATATCAGGTTCACTTTAATGCTGTTAAACATTTCTCATAAGATATGATTTATTATATCATACTTATTGACTTTATTTCTCCTTTTTTTTCTCTCCAGGGACATCAATTATGTGGATGTTGCATCAATGGAATTCACATCAACCAAAGGACACCACAAAGAATGATTGACGGCAATATAGGTAATGAAGCAAGCTACAATGCAATGCATGCTTCTTCATCTCAGATGTGTAATGAAGCAAGCTCCTCAAACTCAAATATGCATCTACAATGACCGCTAAGCCATCAGTTCGTGACATCAGTTTGTGACATCAGTTTCTGATGAATTATGGCTGTTGATCCAAGTTTTTGTTGAACTTTGAAACATCAGTTCGTGACACTGCTACATCAGACATGATCTCAAGTGTGCTAATGAATTATGGCTGCTGATAGGAACTTTTGTTCTTGTTATTGTTCTATGGGAGTTGTAAAGTTTTTGTTCCTGCTTAGGAGTTTTGAATTGAGGGGACTGAATTTGTTGGGTCTGTTTCATTATGAATTATGGCTGCTGATAGGAACAATTATGACTGTTATTGTTCTATGGGAGTTGTAAAGTTTTTGTTCCTGCTTGGGAGTTTTGAATTGAGGGGACTGAATTTGTTGGGTCTGTTTCAGGATGTTTATGTTTGTTATGCCAATTTCGTATTAGTTTTCATGCTTGGATGTTTCAGCTTCTTTTCAAATTGTGTGGTGGCTGCCAATTTCGTATTAGTTTTCATGTTTGGATGTTTCAGTTCAGAGTTGTGAAAATGCCACTTTGAGTTTCGTGCTTGTGTTTCGTGGAGTTGTGAAAATGCCACTTTGAGTTTCGTGCTTGTGTTTCGTATTAGTTTTTGTGCTGTGGTGTCTGTTTCGTATTAGTTGTGAAAATGTCACTTTGAGTTGTGAAAATGTCATATGTGGTATTTTTGAACTATTGATAGCGGTTGGCAATACAACCCTTCTTATGATAACGGTTGGCAATGCATTCTCAGCAATTATTGATAGCGGTACACCAATTCATTAGCTAGCTAGCAATTCTCAGCAATGCTTTAAAGTCGGTTAGCTAACTTAAAGTCGGTGTTAAGTTTATGATTGGTGTACATGTTTTAAAGCAAAGTCGGTTGGCAATACAACACAATTAGTGGAAATTTTCTTTCTCCAATTATTGATAGCGGTTGGCAATACATTCTCAGCAAAAATTTCTATTAGTTGATCTTTAATAAAAAATTTCTATTGTTAGATATAATATAGAAGTACATAATTTTTTTGGCTAATGAAAATTTTTGAGTTCCAAACAGAAATGCATAACTTTTTACAAATCATACACAAAAAGATATAAATTACAATCCACACTTAATAGAATCAAGAGTCGAAAATTTACATCCAACGCGAGTCGAAAATTTACATCCAGCATCAAGAGTTAAAATGTCAACATCATCCATAATTATAATTATTTATCACATTAAAAGACTAACACTACTTAACCATACCAACTAACAAACAAAATAAATATACAGCTAAAAGAATTAAGTTCACTATCACTAATATCCAGACCATGAGCGGTACATTCCAATTTCTCATATCATGTCTACGATAAGCAATGTGTTGACTTTCTATCCTTGACTCCACTCTTGGCAACATTCTAAAATGTATATTACTGGTGTCTTCATTTAGTCCAGTATCAGTCCTCGCCCACTTTAACCATACGTGTTGCTTAGATCCATAATATAGTCTTCCTGGGTTCTTGATTGATCTAGAGACTAGCACCAATGCTCTTAGTCCGCATTCCCTACATCGTACAGTATGGTCGATGTTGCTGTTACTTGAAGATGTCATTCAATATCAACCTAATACTACAAAAAAAAATGGACAAAATTAGATTAAAGAAAAGCAATTTGCATAAGTAATAACACCACATCATAATTAGAATCAATCAAGAAAAATACTAAATTCTATGAACTCTTCCAAGTCCCTACACGGCTTCATAAACATTAGATAAAAGTTTGAGAAGCTTTTTATTTTCCACTACAGCCCTTCCACTAATCATAAACTTAACACCGACTTTAAAGCATGTACACCAATTCATTAGCTAGCTAGCAACGATGACCACAACGATAACAGTCGTGCGTTAATCACTGATTAATCTAATAATTACTCCAATAATAGCAGTTTAAACATCTAGAAAATTCTTCTTCAATTTCATCACCATTGTGCTTATAATGCCAAAATATCTATTTTTTATCCAAAAAGCTCTTATAATGCCAATTTCATCTAACACACTGAGTCTCAAAAAAAAAAAGAGCAATTCATATGTTCAATTAGAAATTAGCAGTAGCAAAATAAACCTCAAAGAGGAGGACCACGATTGAGATGGCGGAACTCGAGCTCGTCGTCACTGCGAGGAGGACAGCTTCGTCGTCACTGTGAGGAGAGGGCGAAGGGCAAGAGGAGGTGGTCGAGGACAGCTTCGTCTTCACTGCTTTTGCTTGGAGAGGGCAAAGGGCGAACGAGGGCAGCTTCATCGTCACTGCGAGGAGAGGATGAAGAAGGGCAAGAGGAGGAAGTCGACGACAACCTCGTCGTCACTGCGAGGAGACAAGGAGGAAGGACAGCTTTGTCTTCAACCTCTTTTGGGTGTTAGGGCAAGAAGAGGAGGAAGAAGAACGAAGGGAGAGGGCGAACAACGAAGGGAGAAGAGGTTGGGTTTTAGGGCAAACGAGGAGGATGACAAACACACGACTTTATTTTTTTAGCTGGGCACTTTTAGCTGCGGCACGTCCTCACGTGTTTCGCACGCGAAATTTTTGTCGTCTAGCGTTCGGGACACGGGGAAAGAGAAGCGTTCGGGACAGAGGATCCGAACTGGTTGTTGTGAATCGTGCAGTGTGTTGTAATTTCAGTAATATTTTCATTTTCAAAAATTATAATTTATTTGAAATAATATTACGTAATTGACACTTGATCCTGTTAGAATTTTTTGTTATGTTAATCCTGAATAAATTGATAGAGTACTAAATGAATAAATCGTCTTTTCCTGTTAATTATTTTGACATCAAATATGAATTTGATTCAATATTTTATTTCTATCCAAATTGATTCCGGTTCACATTAGAAATATATTCTGTAATAATTAAATTTTTTTACATGAATAACTGGGATATTAGAAACATTAAAAAGATATTTCAAAAATTTATCTAATTTTATCTACTGATTCTATTTGAAGAAAGGAATGATCTTAAAGAATTAATCTTTCTTTTCTGGTTAAATTTTTGTTTAACCGATCAATATTGGGTATTCTTTAATTGATAAATATTTATTTGATTGATCAACGTGGGATATTTTGAATTCTTATTTCTAATGGAATTAAAATGATCAATGGATTGATAAGAGAATCCTTTCAATTGGTTAAAACCCCTTACTTGAACGAAAATAAATCTTACTTTTGTGAAATTATATTAAATATTTAACAATACATTTTATAACTTACTAAAGAACCGATCTTTATTTACCAACCACACATTATTTAACCAAATCAAATTCTCTCTCGATACCTTACTCAAAAAATCTGATTCGTACTCATTCTTCCCTCAAGTAACGAACAAATCTTAGCCAAATTGACACATATGAAATTGAGCATAATTTTGCAAAGAAATACTCCATTATTCTCTCATGTAGCTAATGTCAGATTAATCATATTTTGGGCAGGAGAAATGAACCTATTTGAAGTTTCTTTTTTCGTGCTAGAGAAACCCATATATGAACAAGGATTGATTTTTCTTCCACACCTAACTACGAAATATTTGGGGGTTTTTCTTTGGGGGGGGGGGGGGGGGGGGGGGGGGGGGAGGGGGATAGGTCCCGAGGGAGGTTATAGATACCATTCCATACTCTTTATCTTGACTTCACTTATTTTCCTATGCATTCTTAGGCCTATTGGTGTTGAAAGTACCAGACAATTGAACCTGATTTTGATGTTGACAAAGGTTTAAAGTTAAGGTTATTTATGATCTGATGCTTTGCACTAAGTGTGCAGGTAAGTCTTAGTTGACCTAGACACTAAGTCCTGATCTGTAGGACTGGGCACTAAGTCCTAGCCGAGGGCTGGGCAACGTAGACTTGAAAGAGGATTGAGCACTAAGTCCTGGTCGAGAACTAGGCAATGAAGACCTGGTCGAGTATTGGGCACGAAGACCTATTTTAGAGGACTGGGCATTAAGTCTTGGCTGAGGGTTGAACATCAAATTCCTGATTTGGAGGATCGAGCAAAAGACTTGGCCGAGCGAAGACGATGGACAGGAGTTGAGACAGGTTGAGGATCAAACGTCGCGAGTGCTGGAGTCATCGGAGGCTGAGCAAAAGTCCAACCGGGTGTTAGCAACAAGTAATCTCTCCTGAGAGAAGTAGACAAGGACGCATTCCCCGAAAGAGGGAACAGTAGGCATCTGTCTGACCTAGGGTTTCGATCGAAACATAAAAGTCAAGGCCGGATAGCATGAGCTGTCAGAACACATGCATTTCTATATTATTTTGTGTGTTCTAACCTTGTTTTGTAGCAAAGCAAAAGAATGGAGGCAATTGACTGTCGGAGATCAAGCGCCCGTATAGAATCGGGCGCCCAGAGCTCCGGGCGCCCTAGAGACACTTAGGAACCAAACTCAATCACGGCCGACTAACGTGGCACACGTGGATTGGGAGATCCAAGTCACATATCAGGCGCCTAGGTTGATACGGGTGCCCGAGTATGGATAAAAGTTGGGGCGAGCTCCCATTGAACAGCAGCCAAGTCATAGGCATGGGGGCATCCAGGATGGCTTTATAGGCACCCAAGTCACCCTTTATAAGGAGCTTTCGACCAGTGGCTGAATGATCAATTGCTTAATGACTTTCACTCTTGTGTACTGTGATAGAAATTGCTCTACAACACTCTGACAACGACGCTGAAGCTATGATCTTTTCTTTTGTCGGTATAATCAAGTCTCTTATTTGTATTCTCATACTTGTACTCTATAATCATTTTCGAACTGATAATGATTGCTCAAAGTAAAGGTCAAGGAACGTGAGCCTTGGAGTAGGGGTCTTCACAGACTCTGAACCAAGTAAACAAAACGTGTTAGCATTGTACTTTTGTATTTTTGTCTCATTCCGCTGCGTACTCACTATTTTTTAATTCCGAAATGAAAGTTTTAAAGAGCGTTATTCACCCCTCTCTATCGCTCTACTCGATCCTACAAGGCCTTGGTGGTATTTATCATGCGGTTCTTAGGCCCGAAACTTTTGAAGAATGTTTTCCATTCTTTGGTTATGTATGGAAAGATCTTAATAAAATGACTATCATTTTAGATATTCACTTAATTTTGTTAGGTCTGGGTAGTTTTCTTCTAGTACTTAAGGTTCTTTATTTTGGGGGCATATATGATACCTGGAGGGGGAATGTAAGAAAAATTACAAACTTGACCCTTAGTCCAAGTGTCATATTTGGTTGTTTAATAAAATCTCCTTTTAGAGGAGAAGAGTGGATTGTTAGTGTAGACGATTTAGAAGATATATTTAGAGGGGGATATATGATTATATGTCATTTGTATACTTGTGGAATTTGGAATATCTTATCCAAACCTTTTGCATGAGCTTGTCGTGCATTTGTATGGTCTGGAGAGACTTATTTGTCTAATAGGTGCTTTATCTATCATTGGTCGCTTATCCTAGTGAGTTTTATTGGCTTACTGGACCCGAGGCTTCTCAAGCTCAAGCATTTACCTTTCTAGTTAGAGACCAACGTCTTGGAGCTAACATGGGAGATATGATATAGATAAACTTGAAGAACAATGTGTTAGGACCTTGATCAACCCGGCTAGGAGGGGGTGAATAACTCGTTGTCCCAAATGCATTGATTCTTCCTACATGTGTTAGCGTACGCAAACGGAAATACAATTAACACAAATAAAAATAAACACTAACACAAAATCTTTACGTGGTTCGGAGATGACGCTCCTACTCCATGGCTATCCATAAGGTGGGCGATCCCTATCCGTTGGTGGATTAGTCTACGTAAGACTTTCGGCTAGCTCGCGTAGCTCCTTATGGGTGGAGAAACCTCGCCACAAACTCGCAACAGCTCTTGAGTACTTATAGACTACTAATAAGCTTTAACTAAGCTTATTTCGTCAACCTTTGCTCAGCCAAACTGAGCTATCTTAAATAGAGCTCATTCCTGAAATAGCCTTTACCAGTCAACTGGTGCCAACACCAGTCGACTGCCAGCTGTTGAATTCGAACGTTACAGCCTAACTTTCGAATTCAGCCGACACCAGTCGACTGCATAGAAGATCAGTCGAATGATCTTTCTGTGACCTCTACCAGTTGATTGCTTCCAGTAGCAGTTGACCGCCCAGACCCTAAACCTAGGATTTTAGCCGCGAGTACAATCACTCTGCACTCGTACTCGCCTGACCAACCTAGACCTAGCCTTCTAGCATCCTCCATCAGCCTCGCGTCTCTCGGATGTCTCTTCATCCTTCACGACTTGCCTTCTGGAGCTTCCTTCAACCTCGGTCCATGTTGTTGGGTCTTCCTTTGCCAAGACTTAGCCTTCTAGCCTCCTCTATCAGCCTCGCGTTCCTCAGATGTCTCTCCATCCTTCATATCTTGCCTTCTGGAAATTTCTTTAGCCTCAGTCCTTGACTTTCCTCATCCTCCTTTGTGAATATTCCACTTCGACTTTCTTCCTTGTACCTGTATCCTACATACTGATAATGCATATCAAATACAATAATGAACCTACCTTAAACCTTTGTCTAAACATCAAAACCTAGGACACCTAGATTACTCCAACACTATGCATAAAAGTATTTGCTCCTAGGAATAATCCTAGGATCCCATTTATTTTCTGGATTTGGAGAAGTGTTGATTTTCAGGAACGTGAATCTTATGATATATTGAGAATCCTTTATCATCCACACCTTAAACATATTTTGATGCTTGAAAGTTGGATAGGTAGGCCCCTCCGTAAGGACTATATTATCCCCAATTTCTATGAAATACAAGATGCTCATTAAATGATAAGAATAAGAAACTAATACTTAGTTATACGACTACGACACATTCCAGATTTCATTCAATCGTAGGAATATTTTTATGCCCTTTTCTAGATGAAAGAAAGTAACTAGACTTTAATTCATATTATGAATAACCTAAAAAAATTTCATTTATATTAAAAAATTAGGAAAAAGTTATATCTATTTCATATTAGTAGAAACACTAGAATGAATCAAAAGAGTTGTGCACCATGAACTTTGTACCACACACATAACTTACTTAGATTGACATAGGAAAGTCAAAGTAACGTAAGCAAAAGTGAAGAAATGGAATAAATGTAAAAAAAATATGAAATTAAGAAATGAAAGAAAATACTATTGAGGTTTCAAAGTTTCAGACAAAGTCTCGCATTGACAATACATGAGAAAGATCATGGGCTTATAAAGGAAAGATATCTCCATTGATATGAGACCTTTTAGATAAAGCCCAAAAATAAAACCATGAGGACTTAGGCCCAAAGTGAACAATATTATACTATTATGGAGATATCTAAATTTTTTCGATTCTAACAATTGGTATTAGAGTTCGGACTACTAGAAGGTTTAACTATCGATTGTGCACAAGAGTTATGGTCTAATCGAGCCATGTGAGTGGAATATTAACTTTGAACAAAGGAAGTGAGGGCTCTTGTGTCCAGATCAAGGGGACCAGACACCAGGCAGGAAATCCTAGTTGCAACTAGGTAAGAAAGTCATAATAGGTCAGTTGGATCAAGGGGTAGGAAGACCTGGTGGGTCAATGATCGGACATCAAACGGATAAACTTTTTGCTTGAGGGGACCCTATGGACCTTTGTTTGAGGGGGAATTGTTGGAGTTGCAAGATTACAAGCAAAATCCCACATTGAAAGCACATGAGAAAGATCATGAACTTATAAGGGAAAGATATCTCCATTGGTATGAGGGCTTTTGAGTAAAACTAAAATATAAAATCTTGAGGATTTAGGTCCAAAGTAGACAATATTATACTATTATGAAGATATCTAATTCCTTCGGTCCTAACAAATATAGTAAGATGAAACAAGAAAGAAATTTTCAATATCTCAAAATGGAATATCTTCTAAACATATATGCCATGGTTCCTTACTTCGACAGGGTTGAAATATCTAAATTTCACCATCCTTTTAGAATTTTTTTCAAAAGCATTGTCGATATTAAGGATACAAAGTACCAAGCACAATTTGTATTTGTTTTGAGAAATATTATGCAAGCATTAAATATACTAAAAGAAGGACCATATTATGTAATGATAAGAATAAACAAGAATGCTTGTCAAAAGTATATGCTCCTCTTTTGAATGACGCATATTGTAGAAAAATAAACAAATTCTCTAAGATTATGCAATGATGAGAATAAATAAGAATACTTGCCAAAAGCATATGATCCTTTTTTGAATGATGCATATTGTGGAAAAATAAATAGATTCTCCAAATGAATATTAAAAACAAATTTTGTCTTCTCCAAGAGAAGGGCTTGAGCTAGCAAAAAGAAAATATTTTCCAATGGGAAAGGGATTTTGTGAGTTTTGAAAATAGGTGTCTTCTGTTGAGGAAGGACTTTTGGTATAATAAGGGAAAGGGGAGGAAGAAGATAAATAGTGATTGAACCGGTCAATCACTGTGTCGGTCAACTACTACGTTGATTGGAAAACACTTACAAGATTTGAATTCGAGAGAGCTCTCTGCTTTAGCCATCACCCATTTGCTTATATAACCTTGATTTGAACCTCCACGTCAGCTATCACTTACCCTCAAGTGCATTGATTGGGTGAAGAGAGGGGGACATGATCCTGGCATGCCTTGCTGTGTCAAGGGAATAATCTCCTATAGTCGTGTTACAAGGATGGTCCACACAAGAGACTTTCCATTAGGTTGACTGCTTACCTTTAACAACCATCACCTATTAATAATGCTCATCATTTCCTATTATACCTTCATATTTTCACCCATGCCTTGATCCAAGTATAGTTAGCAGGAATGATCAAACCATGTGATTGGAGGGATTAGAATCTAGAGGAGACTTCCACGGCCAGTGACATCATCATAGCCCCACTTGAGAAATCGTTACCCAAAGATTTGTTAATGAGAATGATAAAGTAGAATGATCAGAGGGGTCATTGTAGGATTGAACTCAATGCTAGATATGGGGGAGGGGTCCATAACGTTACGAATTTTATGAGCTAAAATTATCTAAAATAATTGAAAGTAATAGGATAAACAATGTAGCACAACGAAATAATTAAAATCTAACATAGCCTAGATTTACTCAAGTGAAACAAGACAACGTAGGCATGTAAAAGACTTAATCAGATATTGACCATGCAAGACGTGTTTAGCAGTTTATTAACCAGAGCAGAAATTGACACACACAACACCTTAAAAAAATTATTTCTAATTTCTCCTTCCTAAAAAGACTCTAAAGGTGGAGAAATATTACAGAAAAAATCTAAACTTAAATATGAAAATAAACAAAATAGTACAACAATAGTTATAAAAGAATATGTTTAGTGCTGCCGATTAGAATTGAAGCACAAAGTTGCAGTGCGTCGACATCACGACAGATAAAGCACGAGAACACTAGGAACAAAAATAGAGTAGCACAAAGATGGAAGGATTGTATTGAAAACTCTGTCTTGAGGCCTTTTATATAACCATCTTTATGTTGCTGACGTGGCAAGCTTTGGTCGACTAAAACCTCCCCAGTGGCCTGGAAGCTACTGATGTGGCAACAACGTTTATCTGATAGATAATGTCGTCCATATTTTCAATCAAGATAATCAATTCAAGACATATAATCATGTAGTTATAGGATAAATTAAGCAAGTAAATATAATCAAGTAGATAATTCATTTGCAAACTCAAAGTCAACTATAAAGATAACTCAAGTCATCACAAGTGATGTGTCACAAATTATAAGCGCACAATCTTCATCAAGTAATAAAAATATCAATCCCACGAGGACTAGATGTTAAATATAGCAAATTAAATTTTAAGGGCTAAAATGAAAAAAAACTTAGGATAATTTTAGAATTTTTTTGGGAGACTTTTGGGAATGTATAAAAATAAATGGATAAGTGGAAAGTGGATATTTTAATTAATTGAGGAAAATTGATTCATAAATTTTTTTTCTTTCTTTTAATTTAAAGCAAAACTCGCCAATCCCCTTCTCTAATCCATGCCGATTTCTCTCCCCTCTCGCGAGCATGCCTCTCTTGTCTCCCTGTTTGCCCCCATGGGCATAGCTGAGATGGTAAGAAGTTGGCAGATTGTCACTAAAGGTCTTGGGTTTAAATCACGAGGTTGGTAGGACGTAAATCCTTGCATCTTGTGTAAAAAGTCTCTCCCTCCCCCCCCCCCAACCTCTTGCCTTCTCAGTCATCGTGATTTATTTCCTCCGTGTTGGTCCTAGGGCGAGCTGGCGGGTACGCTGGGGGCGAGCCTTTCACCTTTTGTCACTCTCTCATCTCCTTGTTCATTTTCTTCATCAAGCGATCCCTTCTCCCTCGCACTCAAAGTCCGCCCGTCACCTCCTTCCCCTCCCCTCAAGCGATCTCCGCCGATCTCCCTCTTGGCAATCCCTCGGAGTTCCTCCTCCTATCCATCGATTGGGTACAACCGCTGCTCCTTGGTCCTTCTCACCGTTTAGATGCGCATCAATTGATCTGAGCAAGGGAGGGGAAAGATCTGGGACAGAAGGAAGATCATCGTAGAGGAGGGAGTCTGATAACAGATTCTTACTTCCGGTCTTGTTTCCACCGGATCTGAGCAAGGGAGGGGCATTGCGCGGGTATCTTAGGTAAGGATTGGTTACCTAATGTTGATTATTGGATATATTGTTGTATGGTTGTTGTAAATTTAGCAAGTTGTGGCAATGGGGTTGGTCTCGGTTGCTTGAAGGTGTATTACCATTGTCGTGAGCTACATATTTGGGGGTTCATCATGTTTGGATAGTGTAAATATATGGTCAGATGTCGTGTTTTGATTGGAAATTGGACTTGGTTTCGGTTTTGGTTTGATGTTGCTTTCCATAAGATATTGGTATAAATCTGGGTTAAAATTTTGGATTAAATGGTAGGGATTAAAGATCATGTTGATTTAGAATTAAGTGTTATCTTAATTGTGTTTGGTTTGTGTTCTTGTTGTGTGCTACTATGCTGATTAAGGTTGATTGGGTTGTAAGGATTGGTGGATCTTGATAAAGGGTTCTACATAGATTAAGTATGAATGAACCTTTTGATCTTGTTGCTGTGAGCTACTATTAGTCTTGGAACTATTTAGGTCATGGGTTGGTTTTTAGATGAGCTCTTGTTGAGCTTGTGGCTTGTGTCATGTGATACTTGGTTAGAGTATGTGTTAAATGGCTTGATTCATTGGTTTTGCAATGTTCCTACTGAGAGCTATAGTTTGGAGTTACTTTAGTTAGGTTTTGGTGTGACTATGGATAGCAGAGAATTAAACCCAAAGTTGGAAGTTAATTATTAGTTGGGGCTAATTAATGATTACTATACTTAAGATGATTCTAATTAGGTTTGTAGTTATAGTTTGGCTAATTTTTACTTGTTAAGTATTGTATCTATTGATACAGGACATTGAGCGAATATAGATATATGGACGTAGAGGTTCTTTCCTAACATGGATTTCACTTTTAAGGCGAGTATTTCTTACTTGTTTCTGTAGATTATTAATGTTAATGCATGACTGCCATTATATGTTGTAGGTTATTTTACCTTGATTCTGTTTTATTTTATTGCACTATTTGATACTTATATGCTTGATTTTTTAGATGATCTATATATGTATATATATTGTCAACGTTGATATTCCTATTATGTAGAGTACACACGCGTATGGCGTGTGCATAGGAGTAATCATTAGGCTATACATAGTTTATGGTAGATACATGGTTGTTTCCTTACCTACAAACCTGGTTACATGACTGTTAGATGATGGTATTTGTTGGACTTGTGTGTATTATATTATTGCATGGAGGTTGATCTGGTTTGAGTTTATTGGTTATACTTGTGTATATCCTTCGGATGCATGGATGTTGATCTGGTTGGAGTCATACGCATTAGTATCATGCACCATTCTTGTATTGTGGCATATTGACGACCACTAGCTTCTTGGTGGTTGAGATGGGTTATCGGTCATATCCTTGGTATTGTTGTATGCTGACGACCACTAACTCCGTGGTGGTTGACAAAGGTCGTCAGTCGTATCCTTGGTATCATTACATGCTGATGATCACTGGCTCCTTATCGTCTAAGCTCGTCGTCGGTCATATTTTCTACTACTTGGCCACTCGGGGTAGTGGTAACTTGAGTGTGAACAGTTGTCTTGTCATTCCATGCTCAGCTATTCAGGTGTAGTGGTAGCTATGGTTATGTGTAGGTAGTTGACGCCACATTTGTGTATTGGGGGTTATATATGTAACGCTCGTCTTTTTCCAACACCTTACGGTGTGGCGAGAGAGATGGCGTTACGCTAACATACATACACATACATACGGCATAGGAATATCTTAATGCAGCGGAATCAATTTTCTTTTCTTCTTACACATGCGTTTTACCATGCAACTATTACCTGAACATATATGTATGCCTTAACTTATCATTCAGGAACATGGTAGCATTGTAACGTAGCATATCAAAGCATAACATTCCGTACTTTATCCATGAGCATCATAAGTAGCAAGTAACTTATCATAAGCATATCATAGAATCTAAAGAGGTGTTTTAAAACACAAAACATAATAGAAGAGTCTTGTTCCTCTTTCCTCTGCCATGTCACTATCACACACACACTTTTGGCTCCTCCTGCTGCTCCACCTAGTAACCTCTGTTTGCTTGATCTGCGGTATGAGACAATAAGACTATAAGCACATAGGCTTAGTAAAACCCTTTCCTACTCACAAAAATCCATACGTCGCATAAACATAAACATAATGTTTAAATCCTACTCATCACGGCATACTTCTTATCATAAACATAAATACAATCATGACATCATTCTTAGCATGAACATAAATATAATCATGACATCCTTCTTAACATGAACATAAATATAATCATGACATCATTCTTAACATGAACATAAATATAATCATGGCATCATTCTTAATTAACATGAACATAAATATAATCATGACATCATTCTTAACAGGAACATAAATATAATCATGGCATCATTCTTAACAGGAACATAAATATAATCATGACATCATTCTTAACATGAACATAAATATAATCATGTGTATAAACATCCTTTGCATTAACATACTTTGCATACACATACTTTGCATAAACATACTTATCATAGCATAATGCATAACATGGATGAATGCATGCGTCAAATGCGTATATCATAAGGATGCTTAGTTGAAATCATACTTTTAAATACTTAAACATAATCATAACATCATTCGGGTCCCCGGCTTGTACCACATACATACATCATAAGCGCGCATCCCTAAGTAAATACGAGGTAGCGAGCCCCGACCTACTAGGGTAGGAACAGCTACAGTAGTTCCAAAAACCGGGGCGTTCTTAAGGTGCCCATCCCTGTTGGACAGCTACGGTAGTCCCAGAACCGTAGACAGCTTCGGTAGTCCAGAACCGAGGCGTTCTTAAGGTGCCCATCCCTTGGACCCTTACTTCGGTCCGATACAAGCGCATTCTTAAAAATAAATTACTTAACATTCTTCATCATTCATAGAACATTCATGGCATAAACAAAATATTGTTTCATGAAACTTAACATAGGAATAGGAACAGCTGCGGTAGTTCCAGAACCGTGGACAGCATCGGTAGTCCAGAATCGGGGCGTTCTTAAGGTGCCCATCCCTTAGCATGACATAGACATACTTAACGTTTCATCATTCATACTTAACATCATGATACCTTAAAGGCATGAACATTCATCATCATTCATTATCTTCATTCATAAGGTATGTCATGCTTACATCATTTTATCTTAGGGCCATGGTTATCATTTTCATTCATCATCTTCATTCTTAAACATGGCATACGTACATATCGTTCATAAAGCATGGCCTATATACTTATCATTCATAAAATATGACTTACATACATATTGTTCATAAAACATGGCATACATACATATCATTCATAAAACATGGCATAAAACATGGCATACATACATATTATTCATAAAACATGGCATACATACATATCATTCATAAAACATGGCATACATACATATCATTTATAAAGCATGACATACATACATACATATCATTCATAAAACATGCATGGTTATGGTACCTAGGAAGACATGCCTAGATCATTTCATACATGATACATTTCCTAGGTTCATGGCACGTGGTCTAAACATTTGTGAATCATCATAGCACATGACCTAATATACAAGGTCAGGACACATATTACATGAAGTTAGGTTTTAGGTCACATACATGTTCCTACAACATACTTAATCATATACATACATCTTAGTAACCCATAAACAAGTCTCATTTGAAACTTAACCCAACCCAAGCCCTAACTTATACCCTTGGCCGAAAGTTCAATAAGGGAAAAGACCCCTTCATTCAAGCAACATGCCAAGGTCCATAGGAAATGAAAAACTCATACTTTCATACTATGTCATAGTAAGTCATGTGACCCCATAATTGGAGCCATCCCTATTTCCTAGCCCTCTTATTTGTCCTTGGCCGAAACCCTAATGGGTCACAAACATATGGAAAAATTTCCTATCATTCACCATTAAGATCCTAAGATCCATTAAATCATAGGAAACACAATTAAACATGCTTGAAAGGTTAGACCTCATCCTAGGTTGACATGGGCCGAAACCCTAGGAAACTTTAGGGTGCCAAAAACTTTCCCTACATCATGATCCATGTCTTACATATCATAATAAAGCATTTAAGTGCACAAAAGAGAGTTTACATCATCCCTAAGCCCAAGCATCCACTTTGGCTGAAACCCTAGAGGCTTCACTTCAAGGTTTCCTCAACTTAAATCTTAAACAAAAGTCTAAATCTTGTTAAGCATCAAAGAACAATCATACCACAGGTGAGGGGGTCTTACCTTGGTTTGTCTTTGATTATCACCTTGAATGGAGAAGCCAAAAGAAAGCTCCTTGACCCTAGGCCTTTCTTTAGCCCTTGTATCCTTGTAGAAGGTCTTGGATCTTCAAGATCAAGTTCCCTTGTGAAACTTTTCCAAGGGAGAGGGGGTCTTGTGGGTTTCGGCTAGAGCAAGAAGGAAGGAGGAAGAAATGACTTTGGTGGAAGAAGAGAAGGGAAAATGAAACTCCCATACACCTCTCTCATTGCCTTTATACCACATTAAGGAGGGCAAGTGAAGAGTCATGGTGTCTCTTCCCTTGATGACTCTTCCTTTTCCCTAAGCCTTAACCAAAATCCACTTCATCCTCTACTAGCACTCCTTGCTAGGTGAATTGGTTAGTACATGCATGATGGTATATTAGGACCAAGGTTCAATCCTTGGTGCA
This sequence comes from Boesenbergia rotunda, assembly GCA_024364735.1. Classification (NCBI taxonomy): domain Eukaryota; kingdom Viridiplantae; phylum Streptophyta; class Magnoliopsida; order Zingiberales; family Zingiberaceae; genus Boesenbergia; species Boesenbergia rotunda. The sequence goes on from JAGFNQ010001393.1 coordinate 86,500, forward strand.
TGCACTTTGTTTTATTTTATTTTATTTTATTTTTTTATTCTTTCCTTATTTCCGAAAATTACCCTAAAATTCACCCATGATCATGCTAATATTCCTAATTAAAACCCATTTATATTTATATTAAATTCTACCTAAAATCCACTAATAACCATGGTACTAGAAAAGCCCATTAGTACTTAGCTTCTCAATTTAAATGGGAAAATTATGGACAACTAGACTAAGGTTCGTACTAGTATCTCTAGGCTCCTTCAAAAACTATTTAGACATGATCAATATTTTAAAGAAAATATTGAGAAGATTTTCCGGGTCGTTACAATCCCCCATACCTCGTGAAAGTTCGTCCTCGAACTTAGAATAGCTCCGGGTACTTGCGTCTCATCTCGTCCTCGCGTTCCCAGGTAGCTTCCTCGAACTGTTGACTTTGCCATAGAACCTTGACTAAGGGTACCTCCTTGTTCCTTAGCTTCTTGACTTCCCGATCCAAGATCTGGATGGGTCGGCTTTCATAACTTAGGTCCTCCTGAACTTGTACTGTCTGTGGCTCGATCACTTGATCCATATTTGGAATACACTTCTTAAGCATTGACACATGGAACACGTTATGAATAGCTGACATCTCCTGAGGCAGCTCCAGTTCATATGCCACCTTGCCAACTCTTTTTAGGATCAGGTACGGTCCCACATATCGCGGACTCAGTTTTCCTCTCTTCCCAAATCTCGTCACCCCTTTCATAGGAGCCACTTTGAGGAACACCAAATCTCCAACATTAAATTCCAGCGGTCTACGCCGAACATCTGCATAACTCTTCTGCCGGCTCTGAGCAATTTCTATCCGTTGTCGAATGTTCTGTATAGCCGGGTGGTGCTGTCGATGACATCCGTTGTGAGCCCCATTTCCTTCTTTTCACCACCTTCGTACCAACAGATCGGAGACCTACATCTCCTCCCATACAAGGCTTCATAAGGTGCCATTCCGATAGTAGCTTGGTAGCTATTATTGTAAGCGAATTCCGCTAAACATAGATATCGGCACCAGCTCCCTTTGAAATCCAAGGCACAAGCTCGCAACATGTCCTCCAGTACCTGATTCACTCGTTCAGTTTGCCCGTCAGTCTGCGGGTGAAAGGCGGTGCTGAATCGTAGTTTAGTGCCGAGAGACTTCTGAACACACTCCCAAAAATACGAGGTAAAGCGACCATCCCTATCTGAGATGATGGTCTTGGGAACTCCATGAAGTCTGATTATCTCCTTAACATATAATTGAGCCAGTTGCTCAATCGAATACGTCATCTTGATTGCTAGGAAGTGAGCAGACTTTGTCATCCTGTCCACAATTACCCAAATCGCATCATATCCGTTTGTAGTCCTGGGAAGTCCTGAAATAAAGTCCATGGAGATATCTTTCCATTTCCACTCCGGAATCGAAAGTGGCTGCAGAACTCCTCCGGGTCTGTGGTCTGTTAACTCCGCCAGCCACGTTCAGGGCTATTTCGGGTCACATCATTTTTAACATAAGTCGAACCCTCTCCTTCTCAGTGCGGACCAGCTCAGGGCATAAGCGAGCCAGCCGATTAAATTTCTTCATGGCTTCTTGCGATAGAATTGCCCTGTTCGAAATTCCGTGAACCGAGTCGGTAGTGTAATTCATTTGACCATGTTAAAAATTCTTCGAAGAATCTGATTCGAAATCTGGCCACGTCATCTGGTTCACCTGTCTCTTGCCTTAACCCTTTCCACCACATTATGGCATCTCCGGAAAGGCAGAATGATGCACACTTGATCTTCTCCTGTTCAGGCCAGTCCAGCAGCTCCATTGTACACTCCACGGTCTTGAACCACGCTTGAGCGTCCCATGGTTCATCGATACCTGAGAAATTTTCCGGTTTCAGCCTCAACCACTGGATCAGATACGCCTCTTGTCGCGCTACCGTGGTTGAGCCTGACGGAGGAGTTTGCGTAACCGTAGGCGCGACAGGTATAGCAGTCTGGTTCGCCGGAGGAGTAGTAGAATTTTCTTGTTGGTTCATCAAGGTATTGATGGTTTGCTGCTGCTCGGTGACTTGACGCTGGAGTTGGGTCACTAATTGCATCAGGTCAGGCGAGGACGTAGTCTCATTAAGTCTGTTACTCTGTCTTCTAGCCATGCTTTCCTTCACAAAGGACAAGTATGGATAATATGAGTTATTGTTATTCCTACCCCCATATTAAATTCTAATGAAAATATCATTCATATTCCATATCCTAAAGGTACTTGCTGTCATAAAGTGTCATTCATACTTGCATATTCTAGGATTATAGCATATCATCTATACTTTCTTGTGCCATGAACAGTACCCTAAAAGGACTTAGTATCATAAAATATGCATAAAGGTACTTACTTGGAAGCTGCAGGAAGGAGACTTGATGAGTGTGTAGTGAGATGACAAACTGCTCTGATACCAACCTGTAACGCCCGTCTTTTTCCCACACCTTACGGTGTGGCGAGAGAGACGACGTTACGCTAACATACATACACATACATACGGCATAGGAATATCTTAATGCAGCGGAATCAATTTTATTTTTCTTCTTACACATGCGTTTTACCATGCAACTATTACCTGAACATATATGTATGCCTTAACTTATCATTCATGAACATGGTAGCATTGTAACTTAGCATATCAAAGCATAACATTCCGTACTTTATCCATGAGCATCATAAGTAGCAAGTAACTTATCATAAGCATAGCATAGAATCTAAAGAGGCGTTTTAAAACACAAAACATAATAGAAGAGTCTTGTTCCTCTTTCCTCTGCCATGTCACTATCACACACACACTTTTGGCTCCTCCTGCTGCTTCACCTAGTAACCTCTGTTTGCTTGATCTGCGGTATGAGACAATAAGACTATAAGCACATAGGCTTAGTAAGACCCTTTCCTACTCACAAAAATCCATACGTCGCATAAACATAAACATAATGCTTAAATTCTACTCATCATGGCATACTTCTTATCATAAACATAAATACAATCATGGCATCCTTCTTAACATGAACATAAATATAATCATGACATCATTCTTAACATGAACATAAATATAATCATGACATCATTCTTAATATGAACATAAATATAATCATGGCATCATTCTTAACATGAACATAAATATAATCATGGCATCATTCTTAACAGGAACATAAATATAATCATTTGCATAAACATACTTTGCATTAACATACTTTGCATACACATACTTTGCATACACATACTTATCATGCATAATGCATAACATGGATGAATGCATGCGTCAAATGCATATATCATAAGGATGCTTAGTTTGAAACCATACTTTTAAATACTTAAACATAATCATAACATCATTGGGGTCCCCGGCTTGTACCACATACATACATCATAAGCGCGCATCCCTAAGTAAATACGAGGTAGTGAGCCCCGACCTACTAGGGTAGGAACAGCTACGGTAGTTCCAAAAACTGGGGCGTTCTTAAGGTGCCCATCCCTGTTGGACAGCTACGGTAGTCCCAGAACCGTGGATAGCTTCAGTAGTCCAGAATCGAGGCGTTCTTTAGGTGCCCATCCCTTGGACCCTTACTTCGGTCCGGTACAAGCCCATTCTTAAAAATAAATTACTTAACATGCTTCATCATTCATAGAACATTCTTGGCATAAACAAAATATTGTTTCATGAAACTTGACATAGGAATAGGAACAGCTGCGGTAGTTCCAGAACCGTAGACAACTTCGGTAGTCCAGAACCGGGGCATTCTTGAGGTGCCCATCCCTTAGCATGACATAGACATACTTAATGTTTCATCATTCATACTTAACATCATGATGCCTTAAAGGCATGAACATTCATCATCATTCATTATCTTCATTCATAAGGTATGTCATGCTTACATCATTTTGTCTTAGGGCCATGGTTATCATTTTCGTTCATCATCATCATTCTTAAACATGGCATAAGTACATATCGTTCATAAAGCATGGCCTACATACTTATCATTCATAAAACATGGCTTACATACATATCATTCATAAAACATGGCATGCATATATATCATTCATAAAGCATGACATACATACATATCATTCATAAAACATGCATGGTCATGGTACCTAGGAAGACATGCCTAGATCATTTCATACATGATACATTTCCTAGGTTCATGCCATCTGGTCTAAACATTTGTGAATCATCATAGCACATGACCTAATATACAAGGTCAGGACACATATTACATGAAGTTAGGTTTTAGGTCACATACATGTTCCTACAACATACTTAATCATATACATACATCTTAGTAACCCATAAACAAGTCTCATTTGAAACTTAACCCAACCCAAGCCCTAACCTATACCCTTGGCCGAAAGTTCAATAAGGGAAAAGACCCCTTCATTCAAGCAACATGCCAAGGTCCATAGGAAATGAAAAACTCATACTTTCATACAATGTCATGGTAAGTCATGTGACCCCATAATTGGAGCCATCCCTATTTCCTAGCCCTCTTATTTGTCCTTGGCCGAAACCCTAATGGGTCACAAACATATGGAAAAATTTCCTATCATTCACCATTAAGATCCTAAGATCCATTAAATCATAGGAAACACAATTAAACATGCTTGAATGGTTAGACCTCGTCCTAGGTTGACATGGGCCGAAACCCTAGGAAACTTTATGGTGCCAAAAACTTTCCCTACATCATGATCCATGTCTTACATATCATAATAAAGCATTTAAGTGCACAAAAGAGAGTTTACATCATCCCTAAGCCCAAGCATCCACTTTGGCCGAAACCCTAGAGGCTTCACTTCAAGGTTTCCTCAACTTAAATCTTAAACAAAAGTCTAAATCTTGTTAAGCATCAAAGAACAATCATACCATAGGTGAGGGGGTCTTACCTTGGTTTGTCTTTGATTATCACCTTGAATGGAGAAGCCAAAAGAAAGCTCCTTGACCCTAGGCCTTTCTTTAGCCCTTGTATCCTTGTAGAAGGTCTTGGATCTTCAAGATCAAGTTCCCTTCTGAAACTTTTCCAAGGGAGAGGGGGTCTTGTGGGTTTCGGCTAGATCAAGAAGGAAGGAGGAAGAAATGACTTTGGTGGAAGAAGAGAAGGGAAAATGAAATTTCCATACACCTCTCTCATTGCCTTTATACCACATTAAGGAGGGCAAGTGAAGAGTCATGGTGTCTCTTCCCTTGATGACTCTTCCTTTTCCCTAAGCCTTAACCAAAATCTACTTCATTCTCTACTTGCACTCCTTTGCTAGGTGAATTGGTTAGTACATGCATGATGGTATACTAGGTCCAAGGTTCAATCCTTGGTGCATGCACTTTGTTTTTTTTATTTTTTTTATTCTTTTCCTTATTTCCAAAAATTCCCCTAAAATTTACCCATGATCATGCTAATATTCCTAATTAAAACCCATTTATATTTATATTAAATTCTACCTAAAATCCACTAATAACCATGGTACTAGAAAAACCCATTAGTACTTAGCTTCTCAATTTAAATGGGAAAATTATGGACAACTAGACTAAGGTTCGTACTAGTATCTCTAGGCTCCTTCAAAAACTATTTAGACATGATCAATATTTTAAAGAAAATATTGAGAAGATTTTCCGGGTCGTTACACAAACAGCTTTCGAAAAGAGATATAATTTTTGAAATATATTTAAAGGTACACACAATCAAGCATGAAATTCATTAAAATATTATTACATTTAACCCACCCTGGTACTATGTTAGGCAAGTATGAACCAATCTTTTTCCTATCTAGCCATTCTAAGTTAAGCAAAAAGAAAACTAGCATGAATGACATGGCAGATATATATGAAAAAAAATAAATCGATGCATGATCATGACAGTTATGCATATATCAATCAAGTCAAATCATTTTAATTAGATTTCTAATAATGTAACAAATTTTTGATTTGATACAGAATTTGTGAACCCACGAATATGTCAACCCACTTTGACATATTTATTATTATTATTAAGTTGAAGGTTTCAGTTGGGTAGAATTTTACTTAGTTCATAACTGAAGGTAATTAATTTCAATTTTAGTTCATGGATTTTGTATAAATTTTGAATTTTGAATTATGGATTGAGTTTTTTATTAAAGTTGAATTGTTAATAATTAATTAAGATTTATTCAGTTAGCCTTAAATATTTTAAAGATTAAAAGATTTGATTATTAATTGAGATTTAAGATTAAGAATTAAAAGATTTGATAATTAAGTTTAAGAATTAAAATATTTGATTATTAATTGAGATTTAAGTTTAAGAATTAAAAGATTTGATAATTAATTTTAAGAATTAAAAGATTTGATTATTAATTGAGATTTAAGTTTAAGAATTAAAAGATTTGATATTAATTGAGATTTAAGTTGTTAAGAGTTAATTAAGATTTTGAGTATTAAGAATTAATTAAGAATTAAGAATTAAATTAAAAATTAAGTTGTTAAGAATTAATTGAGAGTTGAATTAAGAATTAAGAATTAAATTAGGAATTAAGTTGTTTAAGAATTGATTAAGAATTAAGTTATTTAAGAATTAATTAAGAATTAAGTTGCCTAAGAATTAAAATTTAAGTTGTTAAGATTTAAATAGTAATTTTGGATCTAATTGTATCATTTCTATTAATTCAAAAAATTCGGATTCATCTATTATTTCTTTTGTTTTTATGTATTTAATTTTATTTAGTATTTCTGTTTTATTTGAATTCTTGTAAGCCTTTTTAATTATAGCTTCAATTTTAATAAATTGTTCTTCATCATCAGAATCATATTGCTCAGAGTTATATTGACAATTAATAATAGTTGTATCATTATCTTCAAAATAGATAGAATAATTTTTAGGATTGCTAATTATAGTTGTATCATTATCTTCAAAATAAGTAGAATAATTAATTAAGGATTCACAATTTTCTTCAAAGTTATTAGAATTATTTTGAGAATTATTAATTAAGGTTTCATTATTAACTTCAAACTTATTTGAGTCATTATAACTACAGGTTGAACATTATTTGTCAAAAATATTAATAAAAGATTGAGTATTATATTCAGAATTATTAATTACAGTTTGATCATTATCTTCAAAATTATTAATTACAGTTTGATTATTATCTTCAACATTAGCTGAATTATTAGTAAAATTATTCAAGATATTAGAATTAATTTCTAAAATTATAGCATTAATATTAAAGATTAAGGAGTTGATATTCAATATATTAATATTATCCATATTTGATTTAGATTTGTTATCGGCTAATTTATTATGTAACATATTTAATTTTGTAAGTAATATAACATAACAGGATGATCAACATAAGAATTATCTAACTTAACAGAAGAATTATCTAACTTTGTAGGAATTTGAAAAAACACCTTTGCAGAAATTATCTTTTCGTACCTCCATTACCTTCGTCGAATTTTCTAGCATTGTGGATCGGACCATTTTCCAGTCTGGCACTGGTTCTTGTAATGCCCATAATTTTTGCACTTGAAGCATCGAATATGACTTTTGTCCCTCTAGACTCCATGCGTCGATTCCTTCGTTGCCTCCAGTGGTGATGTATGAATTTGACGAGTAGGACACTTATTTTTGTAGTGCCCTCTCACCCTGCACTTAAAACAAATTATATGAATCTTAAAAATAGACATAACTAAAATATACCATTATTCACCCTTGGTTTCCCCTCAGTTCCTAGCCTTCTTGCTCCTTCGGTGGTGAGTCCGATCAAAGCCACCTGCTTTGATACCAATTGTAGGATGGGTGGCGTCAATAGAGGGCGGTGAATATAGACTCCTGCTTCGTTTTGACTTTTCTTCGCTTAACTTCGTAAACAAAACATTAGCAGCACAGCGAAATAATAAAAGTAAAGAACATAACACAGTAGATGCGCGGGATTTATTTACATGGTTCCCAGCCCCCCAGGGTTAGTACGACCAAGGCCTATATACTCGGCGTGAGTACACTAATGACCTCCTTTCTGGAATATCCGGAGGCGAAGAAAACCTGTCTTACAGTAAGGATTTACAAGTACAAAAGGATATCCTCAATCATTTTCCCTCTAGCTTTGGTGGTGAGTTTATATCGTCCCCTAGCTTATCCTCCATCATTTTCCCTCTAGCTTTCTTTCTCCTTTTGGCGATTATTCCAATTAAGAGCAGTCCTAGCTCTGATACCACTTGTTGGATCGTGTGCGTTGCTAGAGGCGGGGTGAATAGCACTTCTTCGATTCTTCTTGTACCTACGTTGTTAGTTGCGCAAGAGGAAACAATAATAATGAAATAAAACAATGCTAATAAGAACGATTTACTTGCTATCCACCCCTAAGGGTGACTAATCTAAGAATCCATCGGTGGATCACTCCCAGGATAACCTCCGGCTAGCCCTTGTCGCTCCTTGTGGGTGGAGAAACCTCGCCACAATCACCTTGACAATATCTGACCACCAGAGACTACTAACAAGCCTTAACCAAGCTTGTTTCGTCAAGAGAGAAAGGCCTGAAACGAACTCCTTTAAATAGGGCTCGAGTCTGTTCAGGCCGCTACCAGTCAACTGCCCCTGGGGCAGTTGACTGGTCCCACCCAGATTCCACCGTTACAGTCCATCGTTTGAATCCAGTAGCTGTTCCAGCCGACACCAGTCCACTGCTCCCAAAGCAGTCGACTGGTCCCTTATCTAAGCCTAGGGTTACACTCCCCAAGTACATTTCACTCCGCACTCGAACCCTCTCAGCTTAGTTCCCGAGTACAACGACTCATACTAGGACCCTCACAACCTGGTCAACTCTTCACCAGCAGCCTCGACTGTTGCCTTCGCGGCCACTTCATCATAGGCCCTCGTCCCTCGGATGCGCATGCAAGCCTCCAGCTTGCCTCCATGCTATCCTTCACGTACGCCTCGAAGTCTGCATCCATCGGCTCATTGTTCCTGCTATCCACGGTCCCTCGGGTGTGCACACAAGCCTCCAGCTTGCCTCCATGCCACCCTTCACCTGAAGACATCAACCAAGTCCATGTGTACAAGTACACCTGCACACTCATGTACACATATTAGTCCAACAACAACCCCTAACCTAAACCCTTTGCCCAAACATCAAAACACATGATCACTCCGGACCATATATTGCCTCAACAATCTCCCCCTTTTTGATGTTTGGCAATATGTTTAAGTTAGGAAAAACAAATAGAAATAGAATAGCAAAAACAATGCTAAAACAAACAACTAGACTTACGTTGCCAAGACTCCCCCTTGGAATTACACCGCCAATGCATATGCAATGCACTCATGTATGTATCCTATCCCAAGGCATCCCACACCTATCCCTCCAAGTTAGGACTTTTTCAAAACGGGATCATATCCCAAGGCATCCCACACCTAACCCTCCAAGTTAGGACTTTTCCAAACCGGGATCCTATCCCAAGGCATCCCACACCTAACCCTCCAAGTTAGGACTTTTCACACACCTAACTTCCCAAAGTTAGGAATTTTTACCAAAATAGGTTTTTTAAAGCTTCTCCCAAGCTCCCCCTACATTGGACTTACAAAGGCTTTTTAAGAACATCTCCCAGGTTCCCCTTACGCCAAGAATGGAGCAACCAATGCTCCCCCTTAATCTCAGCTCCCCCTAAACCTAGTGTTTCCAGCAAAGGCATGTTTGGTTTCCTACTTAAACCTAACACTTCTCCCCCTTTGCCTAACATCAAAAAGAACCCACCAATATCCCAATTAAAGGTTCTATTAATTGCTAATGATCCTAAACACAGTGTACTAGCCCCCATACTCTTGTTTTACATCATTTGGACACAAACCAGCTGCTGGATACCTAATCCAACCCTGGCCAGTCGACTGCTCCCCAGGGCAATCGACTGATACTCTGAAAATCAGTTTTTCAGGTCACATTCAGAAATGCGCCAGAAATTTCAAAAATCTCCAAAAATTATCAAATTTTGTGGAGAACTTTGTGGTACCTATACCTACTTGGGAAAAATACATTCAACCATGTATCTATCACCATTCCCAAGTTTGACACAAAACCCAAAAATTTCCTATGAAAATTAAGGCAAACAAGGAGGCAACCTCCCCCTTAACCTATGTCTTCTCCCAAATTTCAATTTACCTAGGTGAAGTTCTACCCAACTTTACACCATAGTTTCATAAACCAACCACAGTTAAGTTTCAACCCAAACCTAACTTAACACCCAAGTTCTCCCCCTTTGACACCATCAAAAAGATTGCCCCAAGCAATCCTAACCCTAGTGCCAAATAGAACTTACCAGATTTCTGAAAAACCCCTCAGAAATCACCAAATTTACCTTCTGCCCGAGACACCAATCGACTGCCCCCAGGGTAGTCAACTGATAAGCCAATTTCTGATTTTCTATGCGAAATTCAGAAACACGTAAAAAATTCTGAAAAATATAAAATTTTTCAAACACGTTTGTTAGGATATACTCTATCCTAGAAAAAAATAATTTCATGAAAAACAACAAACATGCTTGACTTTTGGTACAAACCTAAACTTCCTCAAAAATTGTCATGTTTGTGTCAACTTTAACATCCCCTCACACTTTTATGTGTTTGTCAACCTTGTTCATTCACATTCCACACATAGAATGGTCCTCCATTCTTCCCTTCTTCATATGTATTCTCAATAAGACACAAACCTCCACCTAATTTACTCTTAATCCCAGGGACACATAAACATATCAAGTTTCCTTAGATTTCATAAAAAAAACTTTATTTCAAATAATTAACATGGAATCATGAGACAAACCTTGATATAATGAATATGAAATCAAACTACGACTTATAATTCAAACCACATTCTATCATTCAATAGCAACCAATAAATTACAAATAATACAAGCCAAAATCAAATCATGACATGAAATTTTCATAAAATAAAATGAAAAAAATAAGCAAATGATTTATACATGAAAACATAAGGAAGGTCAGATGGGTCGTGGCCCGAAAATAGTTGAAGTTTTACAATCATCAAGATAAAGTGTTTGAGAGATATAATATATCAACAAATAAAACACTCTCAACACCAAGCTGCTCTCAATCTTGCGCTATCACATCATGTCATCATCACCTGGAGGAGGAGGAGGGGCCTGATAAATCAGGTGCAGCTGCCGGAGCATCTCGTACATCTCGTCCTGCTGGCTCCGGAACCCCTGGCAGAACTCCATGAGGCCATGCACCTCCCCCTGGATCGCCGTCTGCGTCTGCTGGAATCCGTGGATTTCCTCCCGGATGCCGTGAACGTCCTCCTGGAGCCCGTGAACATCAGATCGGAGCTGAGTGAACTTCATGCGTGTAATCATATCAGCAGGCTCCTCCTCAAAGCTGGAGGACTCCGGACGCTGCCTCCAGATGAACTCCCCCTGCCTACACTCTATGCCTGCCAAGGATAGCTGTAGTGTGCCGATCTGATCGTAATCCTTGGACAGGTGCCGGACCTGACAGCTAGTCACACAGATACCAAACCGTAACTGAAAGAACTCGGTCAGGACGTGACAGAAGGGCATGTAGATTTTCCCATTGACACTCTGGGTAAAATGACAGATGGAGGTGAACACATGTAGGGAGACGTCAATATCTAATCTCCTCTCTAGGGCGTACATCACCAGATGAAGCAGTCGGATCCTAGCCCTTCCCTTGGTGACAATGGGTAGAAGACACTCTAAAACAATCTTATACAACACATGACTGAATGGGCTCATAGGTTTAGCATTAAATATGCGCTCTGACTCATGTCGATGCCTCCTAAAATAGTGCATATGAATTTGATCTATGGTGACATCAGGAAATGTAAATGGCTCAACAACAGTAGGAAAATAAGTGTTCACATTATTTGATCCCCTACACTCCAAAAACTAGCTAAAACCATGGCTGAAAAAGAAATGGGAACTCCGGCTACCCTACACTCATAAAGGTTATTTTTAGAATCAACGCAAGTTAAGTTTGCGTAAAACTCTTTACACAGGTCAATGTTAATGTCATGTTGGAAATAAACTAGTTGTTCTATCCCAAAGTGTGTAATCATCTCGACTATTTGTGGGGATTTTTCTTGGAAGAAGGCTATATTCAAATATCGACAACTCATTGACACAAATTCATTCTCCTCAAACCTTTTCTAACACTCTAAGGACCTAAACCTAAACTCTCCCGAGGCTTCCCGACCTTGGTGGGATGAACCCTCACCTCTTGGCCTTTTAGAGACCACCCTAATATACAATACACATTCATGCATACCAAACACCCCCCCCAAAGGAAAGACAACAAAGAAAACCAGCACAAATGGTCACATTAGTTCCAAAATATAGTTTAAATGAAAACTTAACCATAAACAGTGATACCTTTTTACTAATCGCTTCATGATGGTAATGAAGAGAGATCAGCTTGAAAAGATGAGTTTTCACTAACCCTAGGAGTAGATCCGAGGTAGAGGAAGGCTTAGGGAGAGATTTTAGGGCTTGGGAGAGGCTTAGAATGAGAGAGGGGCTCGGGAGAAGAAGAATCGCCGGGGGTGGTAAGCCAAAACCCTAGGTTTTGGCCACCCCCGCACGGCCCGATCTAACTTAAAACCTGCAGACCAGTCGACTGCCACTGGGGCAGTCGACTGGTAAAACCCACAGAACGTTTCTCACTCTAGGACCAGTCGACTGCCCCTGGGGCAGTCAACTAGTAACACACTCAGAACCTTTCTCACTCTAGACCAGTCGACTACCAAGAGGGCAGTCGACTGATACTGAAAAACTAGTTCTCCAGTCCTAAATTCAAAAATGTCTAACTAATTTCACAAATCTCCAAAATATCTAAAATTTCGTGGAGAGATTTGTGGATCCTATATCTACTTGGGAAAAATATGTTTTCAATCAAAACTATTCCTAAACCCAAGATTGGTACAAACTTCAAAGTTATCAAAATTGGGTCATTTAAAGTCAACTAGAAGTTCCAATTTGGACCTCTTCTTGATGCTTCTTCTCATACTTATTCATAATACACTAATAGCATCATGTTATATGACATTTACACTTTGAAACCAATTTCTCTCAATTATAATCCCATTTTCACCTTTTTCTCCATAAATCTTCCTTTTAATGTGCCAATTCCCTAGGATTAAGACTCACATTAGTCTTCCAACCCTATTGGCACATTCCATAGACCATCTAATCTCCTAGAAGAAAACCTCCTAAGATGCATTGACCATGGATCCCATTTTAGCTTCTAAAGCTCTCCCTTGAGCTCCTACCCCTAGTTACCTCCCTAGGTAACTCATCTACAAATGCAAGACCACACCGGTGCTCTTCCGGTGTTTCTTGTCCTTCCACTACTACTCTCTTAACCCTATAGACCTTTTTCTTGGTCAATTCCTTTTCTTTTCCTTTAAATGACTTTTCATTACCATTTTTGACCTTTTCTTTGCCATAAACATAAGGCATCTTTGAATATGATATTTTACTAGCATTTGCCTTCCTAGGGTTGTATCCTAGACCCGGCCTACCATTTCTATGGTTTTGATCCTTTGGTATTACATCCAATCACTTAGACCCTCTAATGAGTCTATCTAGGTTATTCTCTTATTTATCAAGTTTTGGTCTCAAAACTTGATTTTCCTTTCTATCCTCCAAACCTTAGAATCATCATGCCTATTTTGTTCATTTCTAGGTCTACCCATTTTCCTAGGCATATGTCTCCCTTTCTTAGGGTTGATGCCTTGATCCTTAGTCCTAGAATTCCTAGATTTGTCATGAAACATAGAATTTTTGATGTTTTGGCACGCAATAGTGTTCCTATTCCTATCATAATATTAAATCCAAAATTACATCTAGGCAAGCAATTGTTAATATTTCTAACATTCATGGAAGAATTTGAAGCATAAGTAAAGTTGGAGATTACCTCCCTTACCCTTGGGGCGCCCCCTTGATATGAGCTCCTCTTCCTTTCTTCTTTCTCCCATCTCCTAAGGTGCTCCATATTTTTAAGCTCTCCTTTCCTTGGACATTTTGTATGATAATGCCCTAGCTCCCCGCATGTGAAGCATCGAATTTTCATTCTTTTCTTTTGAGCTTCCTCATTCCTACAACCCATATTAGAATTTAATTGAATAGACTTGGGCTTAGGAATTACCTCCTTTTTACCTAGTGGGCACTTATCCTTATAGTGCCCCTTTTTGTTGCAACCAAAGCATATGATATGCTCTTTTGATTTGGCTTTGGTGGAGGTTGAAGCTTTTTCTTGCTCTTGTGTCGATGAGGGTCTCTCCTCCTCCTCAACTCTTGAAATTGATACTTCTTCTTCTTCTTTTGAGGAGGTTGATGATTCTTCACTTAATTGTGCCACCTCACTTGATGAGGTTGACACATCATCTTCCTCTTGGACTTCTTGGACTCTTGAGCTTATTTCTTCGGGCTCTTCTACTAGTTGATCTTGTATAGGGTCTTATGAACTTCTTCCAATTTATTCCACAACTCATATGCATTTGTATATGTCCCTACACAACTCAAAATATTGTTAGGCAAAATATTAATCAAAACATTGATTACCTTCTCATTTGCCCTCGCTTGCTCTTGTTGCTCCTTGGTCCAATACCTAGGTCGGAGCTTCTTTCCATGCTTGTCCCTTGGGGTTTCAAATGGTTCTTCTAGCACCATGACGGATTCTCAATCCATGCCAAGCCACATCTTCATTCTAGCTCTCCAATATGCAAAATCCTCATGGTCATATGTTGGTTGTGAGTTTATATAGTCCCCTAGCTTATCCTCCATCATTTTCCCTCTAGCTTTCTTGCTCCTTTTGGCGGTTATTCCAATCAAAAGCGGTCCTAGCTCTGATACCACTAGTTGGATCGCGTGCGTTGCTAGAGGGGGGGGTTGAATAACACTTCATCGATTCTTCTTGTACCTACATTGTTAGTTGTGCAAGCGGAAACAATAATAATGAAAACAAACAATGCTAACAAGAACAATTTACTTGGTATCCACCCCTAACGGTGACTAATCCAAGAATCCGTCAGTGGATCACTCCCCGGATAACCTCCGGCTAGCCCTTGTCGCTCCATGTGGGTGGAAAAACCTCGCCACAATCACCTTGACAATATCTGACCACCAGAGACTACTAACAAGCCTTAACCAAGCTTTTTTCGTCAAGACAGAAAGGCCTGAAACGAACTCCTTTAAATACGGCTCGAGTCTGTTCAAGCCGCTACCAATCGACTGCCCCTGGGCAGTCAACTGGTCCCACCTAGATTCGGCCGTTACAGTATAACGTTGGAATCCAGCAGCTGTTCCAGCCGACACCAGTTGACTGCTCCCAGAGCAGTTAACTGGTCCCTTAACTAAGCCTAGGGTTACACTCCCCAAGTACATTTTGTTGGATCGGAGAAGATCGATAGAGGTGGGGGGGGTGAATATCGATATCAAATTTTTAAAAAACTAGAGCAGTTACGCAGTGGAAAATAAAAAAGCAATCGCGAACGCAAGTTGGTTTTACTTGGTCTGGAGTCGCGGTCGGCTCCTACTCCAAGGCCCACAGTCCTTGACCATTTACATTGGGCAATTCTATATTCGGAAGACTCTTTTACAACTTAAAGTACAGATATAGAATTGGAATAAAAATTGCAACACTTTTGGTAAACTAAATTTACCGACGCCCGAGGTGGATCGAATTTCGGAGTTGAGGGTCGTCGTCAGCGCTGGAATCTCAAAGTCGGAGCTTGTCGGAGCGTAGCGCTTGAATGAAAGTGCTTGGAGCATTGAGAGCGAAGTTGCTCGAAGCCTTGGGGGTGAACCCCCTTTTATAGCACCCATAGGGGTGCTTGTGTCGATGGGGGCACCTACACGTGGTCTCTCCTGCGCGATCTCTTATCCGCAGGCTCGGTCAGTGCCTTAGCTGATAGGGGCGCCCGTATGGTCTCGAGTGCCTGAGATGCTTTGGTCTGGAGGCTTCGTGGCAGTTTGCATTGTTTGCTTCGGTTTAGCCTTCCACTGGGGCGTCCGTGTCCATCCGGGCGCCTAGCCCCAGTGAGGCGCCTCCCTACAACCAAGGTTAGTTCCAAAAAAAAAAAGAAGCAAACATGTTAGTCATTATTTACAGCCTAAGCTATCTTGGTTCTGACTTTGGGTCTCCCAAATAGAACCCTAGGTCGAACCGACGCCTATTGTTCCCTCGCACGGGGAACGCGTACTCACCTACTCCTCTCAGGAGAGTTTACCTTTTGCCAACGGGATCCTCCGGTTGGACTTTTGCCCAATCCACCTAATTAGGTCTTCGTGCCCAGTCCGCGACCAAGACTTCTTGCCCAACTTCCGGTCAGGTCTTCGGTGCCCAGCCCTTTGCCAGGACTTCTTTGCCCAACTTTCGGTCAGTTCTTCATGCCTAGTCCACGACCAGGACTTCTTGCCCAACCCTTTGCCAGGACTTCTTGCCTAGTGTACCTAGGACTTTTTCCTGCACACTTAGTAAGCTTGTTAGATCACATTAACATCTTAACTTCTGAACCCTTTGCCATTATCAAAACCCAGGTTTGACTTAGGTGCCTCCTGCACCAACAATCTCCCCCTTTTTGATTTATGGCAACACGGTTCAAAAAGTTAAGTTAAAAATAGATAACAAGCAACGAATTGGAAAATTATTCAGTTTCCTCCCCGTGAAACAAAAATTCTCTCCCTGAGTTTTTCAAAGATATGTGGGTTTTTGTAAATCTTCTAAGTTCTTTAGATCTTCGCAAGGTTTTCATGATTAGCAAAGATTTCCATAAAGTTTTTCACATTATACTTGGAAAATTTTCAGAAAAAGTTTTTCCATACTTAGAAAATTTTCAGAAAAAGTTTTTCACATTATACTTAGAAAAGGTTCAGAAAAAGTTTTTTCATACTTAAAAAAATTTTCATACAAAGTTTTTCCATACTTAGAAAAATTTTCAGAAAAAGCTTTTCCATACTTAGAAAAATTTAAAAAAAAAGTTTTTCCATAGTTACAAAATTTTTAGAAAAAGTTTTTCACATTATACTTAGAAAATTTTCAAAAAAAGTTTTTCCATTCTTAGAAAAATTTATGCTTAGATTTGAAACACATTTTTAAGTATTTTTGTTATTTACTTTACTTTTTGAAAAAGTGAAAATTTTATCCATTCCTTTCTCTCCCCCTTTGCCATATATAAAAAAAAACTAATTATAGCAGGTAAATTAGAGCAAAAGAAGATGAAGTTCTGTATTGAACCAACTCTAATAAGCATAAACTGGACCAAACTAAATTAAAACGTTCTTGTTCGGGTACTGTCTAACCCAGTTAGCTACTTACTAACTGTTATAAACAGTAGCTTTCTCTAGGGTTAGTCAAGTTAAGTGTTTTGATCAAGTTAGATTTTCTAAGCTTGACACTTAACCTGATTGTTGTTCAATTGGTATGTATTGCCCCAATTACTGTAGATGCACTGACTTAAAGCATCTTGAATCAAGGCATAGACCTAAGCATCTCAACCCAGTCTAGGTTATCAATCAAAAGTACCCTAAGGTGCTTGTGAGATGTTGGCTTCTAGATCTATAGGCGCATGCAGTTCTAGGGTTAGGGCCTAAGCTAAGTCCATTTGCGAAAAAAACCCTAGTTTTGAAGCGGCTAAGTTTTTTTAAAAAAACTAAGTCAGAAAATTATTTAAATTTCAAGACTTTGAAAAAAGAAATTATTTAAAAAAATATTAATCAACAGATTAGGAATAAAATAATTTTATGAAAAATATATAGAACAGTCATATTCTACTAAGCATAAGCCTAATTGCCTTCTTAGTGAGCTAAACTCAGACTCAGGTAAGGGTTTGGTAAAGATATCAGCTATGTTTGCCTTTGAGTCCACATGCTTAAGGACTATTTCACCCCTGGCTACATAATCCCTTACAAAATGATGTTTAACTTCTATATGCTTTGTTCTTGAGTGTTGAATTGGGTTTTTAGTCAGGTTGATTGAGCTTATGTTATCAATATAGACTTGGGTTTCGGTGTAGTCAAGCTGGAAGTCCTTAAGAGTGTGCATCATCTATAAGAGTTGTGCCACACACTCTCCTAATGTAACATATTCTGCTTCAGTTGTAGATAGGGCTACACAGTATTGTTTTCTACTGCACCAGCTGACTAGACTATGTCCTAAAAGTTGAAAGCTTCCACTTGTACTTTTTCTATCAAATTTGCATCCAACATAGTCAGAGTCAGAATATCCTGATAGTTCAAAGGTGGATGTCCTAGGATGCCAAATCTCTACATTTAGGGTGCCCTTAATGTACCTAAGTACTCTTTTTAGGGCTGCTAAGTGTGATTCCTTAGCACAAGTTTGATACCTAGCACACATTCCTATAGAGAATAGGATTTCAGGTCTGCTAGCTATAAGATAAAGTAAACTTCCAATCATACTTCGGTATAGCTTAAGATCTACAGGCTTACCTTCAGGGTCACTATCAATCTTAACATTTGTGGCCATAGGGGTACCTATGCTTTTGGAGTTATCCATTTTAAATTTAATTATTAACTCTTTAGCAAACTTGGATTGGTGAACATAATTACCATCTCTAGTTTGCTTAATTTGCAATCCTATAAAGAAATTGAGCTCACTAACTAAGCTCATTTCGAATTCATTTTCCATTATTTTTACAAATTCCTTTAAAATGTTTGAGTTGGTGGATCCAAAAATTATGTCGTCAACATAAATTTGGGCAATGAAAATGTCTTTTTCAAAGGTTTTGATAAAAATGGTGGAGTCAATTTATCCTTGGTTAAATTCCTTAGAAATAAGATTAGTTGATAGGCGTTCATACCATGCCCTAGGTGCTTGTTTTAACCCATAAAGTACCTTTTTATGTTTGAAAATGTAGTCATGTTTTTCTAGGCCCTCAAATCCTGGGGGTTGTCCTACATAGACTTCTTCTTTGATGAACCCATTCAAAAAGGCTGACTTAACGTCCATTTGGTATAACTTGAACCCTCTATGGGCTGCAAATGCTAACAACATTCTAATTGACTCAAGTCTGGCTACTGGGGCATAGGTTTCATCATAGTCCAACCCTTCGACTTGACTGAACCCTTTAGCTACTAAGCGGGTTTTATTTCTAACTATTTCCCCTTGGTCATTTAGTTTATTCCTAAACACTCACTTAGTATCTATAATAGACTTGCCTTCAGGTTTAGGTACTAGTTCCCAGACTTGGTTCCTTTCAAATTGGGCTAACTCCTCTTGCATAGCTATGATCCAATCAGGATCAGGTAGGGCTTCCTCTATAGTCTTAGGTTCAATTTTTGAAATTAGTGCAATCTGGCTAAGATTTCTATAGGAAGACCTAGTTCTGACTCCTAAGGTTAGATCACCCATAATTTGATGAGAAGGGTGACTGAGTCTGGGTTTTTTGGTTTTTCTAGAACTTGGTTCAGCCTCAGGTCCAACTGGATGGTTCGGTTCAGTGTTCTGTTCAACTACTTGGGTTGGTTCAGTTATTGGTTCAGTTGACGTAGTAGTTGGTTCAAGAGTTAGTTCATTTAGAGGTTCAACTAGTGGTTCAATTGATGGTTCAATTGTCTGTTCATTATCTTCCTGATCAATATTTGATTGACTCAAGTTTTGGTTATCAGATTTTGAATTAGTTTCCTCATCAAAGATTAAGTTAGTTGTTTCTTCAATTTTATTAGTTTGTTTATTGTAAACCCTATAGGCCCTATTAGTTGTTGAATATCCTAAGAAGACTCCTGGAGTTGACTTAGACTGAAATTTACCTAGGTAGTCCATGGTGTTCAAGATATGGACTTTGCACCCGAAGACCCTTAGGTAATGTAGGTTTGGCAGTCTATGGTAATGCAGTTCATAAGGAGTTTTATTATGTCTTTTATTAATTAGGACCCTATTTTGGATATAGCAAGCTGTACTTATTGCTTCTGCCCAAAATTAGTTTGCTAGGTTAAATTCATTGAGCATGGTCCTAGCGGCTTCCTGAAGGGTTCTATTCTTTCTTTCTACTATCCCATTTTGCTGGGAGGTTCTAGGATAGAAAAATTCATGAATATATCCATTTATTTTACAGAATTCCTCAAACCTTTGATTCTCAAATTCTCCGTCGTAATCACTTCTAAGTCTTTTGATTTTGGTATCATTTTGATTTTCGATTATCTTGCATAAGTTAATAAATAGATTTAGGATTTCATCCTTAGTTTTTAGGAACCTAACCTAGGTAAATCTAGAATAATCATCGATAATAACTAAGCAGTATCGGTTCCCGCTTAGTGACTTGGCTCCATGAGAATCAAATAGGTCAAGGTGCAGGAGCTCAAGTGTGGTTTGGGATAAGTCTGATTGAATTGGCTTGTGATTAGACTTGGTTTGTTTAACTTGGTTGCATGAGTTACATATCTTGTTTTCATAGTTTTTAATTTTTGGTACCCCTTTAATTAGACCAAGCTGGGTGATTTTCAAAATTAATCTGACATTTGTGTGACCTAATCTCCTATGCCAGAGGTTGGATTCTTCTAATTGAGTCAGGAGGCATTTTGGTACTAAAAGTAGATTGATAGTGTAAACATTATTTTTCCTAGTACCCTTAAGCATGATTTCTGAGTCTTGAAGGTTTCTAATTAGGCAGTCAGAGTTGGTAAATGTAGCTATATAGCTAGTATCACATAGTTGACTTATACTAAGCAAATTAAACTTGAAATTTTCAACCAACAGTACATTTTTAATCACAAAATTGGATTTGAGTTCAATGTTACTTGACCCAATGACTTTGAGTGTGGCATTGTTGCCAAATGCTACTGAGCCAAGGTTCTTGAACTTGAGTATGGTGAATTTCAATTTTTCTCCAGTCATGTGTCTGGAGCATCCACTATCCAACATCCATTGGTCCAAATCTTTATGTTCCTACACATAAAATATTTATTGATTTGGATCCAATTAGAGTCAAGGATAGCTTTAAAATTGATTTTCATAGCCTAGTCTGTCTCACCTAATCTAGAGTTATCAATCACGTTAACCTTATAGGTTTTGTGAGACAGGTTTAAAAAAAATGAAAATTTTAATTTGAAACGCATGGTTAATTTTGAAAGACTTGTATTAATTTTAAAAATTTATAAGGCTAAGTTTAATTGATTTTGAAAAGTGTTTGAATCTATGATTAATTGAAATTTGTGTTAGATTCAAATTTGACAATAGTAAAATGAATATGATTTTCAATAATTGACTTCCAGGTCTTGGCGAGACACTAGGCCTTCTTTGGTCGTAGCCTTATTGGATCATCAAGCCTTTTCTTGACAAAGCCTTTTATTGAAAAATTCATCTTCAAGTTACTTCTTGAATGATTTTGGTCAAACTAGTTTGGGTCTTGGATAGGTAGCTTTGGCTAGTTCCACCAGACTAAACAGACCAAGTAGAGTATACTTGACCTTAATCTAATTAGTTCTAGGTCTAAGCATGCTGATTTGCAGAAGGAAATAAACAAGCAAGCATGCAATAAAGAAAAATTGTAATAAAAAAATTATCTAATTATGAATATTATTTTTATATTGGCTCCCCCTGGACTATAGCATCGATAATGGTTAGGCAAGATGTGAATCTTGTCCTTGGGGATCCAATACTGGTTTGGTCCGGTTTGTTTGTTCAAACAGAGCTTGGGAACCCATGCTTAACTTGAGTTCTAGGTTGGTTCAATACAGCATAATAAGACCGTTGTCTAGACTTGGTTCGATACCCTAATCTAGATCGGTTAAGAACTGACTTCTATTTTCCAAGGATCATGTCAAGACCCTTGGAACCCGAAGTAAATCGTTCTAACGTCACTCTGAGCTCCTTGACTTGAGTTTTCAAGGAGGAATTCTCTTTCTCAAGCATTTGAACTTGAGTGGAGTTTCCTTCTTGAATTTTCTAGGTCAAGGACCTCGAGTCAGCTTCCTCTTTTAGGCGTTTTACTTCCTGTCGGAGGGAATCGACCCAGATTTTGGCTTTCGCCAAGTTACAAGATAAATATGAAATTAACTTCAAAAGTTCATATTCTAAATAATCTCATACCGTTATTTGGTTGTTCTCCGAGATTGTGAGCCTTCCGTCGTCTGGCTCCGATTCTGATCCGGTGTCGACGTCTTTCGAAGAGGTTAAGGTGAGAAGATTCGATTGCGGGGCTTCTTCTTCTTCTTCGAAGGAAGATTCATCCCACGTGGCTTGAAGAGCCTTCTTCCTTCGCTCCTTATTCGTTTCCTTCATATTGGGGCACTCTGACTTGAAATGTCCTTTTTTATTGCACTCGTAGCAGGTAACGTTGGGCTTGCTCTTTGAGCTTGTTGAAGGTTCAGCTGGTTCTTCCTTTCTTCGGCTTGCTTTCTTTTTGTTTGTTTGGTGCTTCAGCTCCTTGTAGTAATCCCGGGCTAGCCGAACCAGCTCGGGTTGATCCCCTTCGCTATCTTCTGAATTTGAGTCTGAGTCAGACTCAGGTGCTGGTGGAGGCTTCTTCTTGGGGACTTTTCCTTGAAGTTTTCCTGCAACGAAGGCAATACTTTTCTCGACCAATGTTGAGTTAGTTTGTTCATGCAATTCTAGTTCAGAGAAAAGTTCATCTAGTTTAATTTTGGAAAGATCCCTGGAAACCTTGTAAGCATCTACCATGGATGCCCACAGTGTGCGTTGGATCGAGAGAAACGATAGAGGGTGGGTGAATATCGTTAAAGCTTTTTCTTCGGATTAAGGAAAGAGTAAATGCAGCAGAAACAAAAACTATCACACAGAAACACAAGTATTTTACTTGGTTCGGAGTCGGGGTCGGCTCCTACTCCAAGGCCCACGGTCCTTGACCGTTTACTTTGGGCAATACTATAATCGTGCAAAAATAGTTTACAATTTGAGTACAGCAATATTACAGTAAATGAAACTAATTACACTTTTCGTTACCGACATCCGATGTGGGTTGTATTTCGGAGCAGAGGGACGTCGTCGGCGCTGGAATCTCGAAATCAAAGTTTGCCGGGGCGTAGCGCTTGAACGAAAAGCTTTGGAGCGTATGGAAACTGTGTCTTTGAAGCCATGGGGTCGAGCCCCTTTTATAGTGCTCCTAGGGGTACCTGGGACGTCGGGGGCGCCTGACATGTGCCTTCATATGCGGAAAACTTAATCCGCAGCTCGGTCAGCACTTATCCCCTTCGACTCGGCCTCTGGAGCTGACGGGGGCGCTCGGGACCTCCTAGGTGCCTAGCTTGACTTGGTCTGCTGGCATCGTGACTAATTTGCTTCGATTACGTCTTTGGCTTTGACCTTGGGTGCTCGAGACCTCCCGGGCACCTAGCCCAGTGTGATTTTAAAGAGTTCTTGCTTCTTTGCTGTTTTGCCTTTGACCTTGGGCGCCCGGGACCTCTAGGGCGCCTAGCCCAGTTTCCTACCCCCTTCCTCTGGGGTGTTTTGAGCTACAGAAACACACTCCTTCAGTCCCTGCAACCAAGGTTAGTGTTGGATCGAGAAAACCGATAGAGGGGGGGTGAATATCGGTAATCGTTCGGATTTTCGTAAAGAGCACGTACGCAGCGGAAATAAAATTAAAACAATCACAGCACAAAGACACAGTCGATTTACTTGGTTCGGAGCCTGTGTCGACTCCTACTCCAAGGCCCACGGTCGTTGACCGTTTACTTTGGGCAATTCTATATACGCGCAAAATAGTTTACAATAATTTATTACAAGTAAGTGCACTAACAATAATAATAAAAAATTCGATCTTCGTTATCGACGTCCGGAGTGGATTGACTCTTTCGGGGCAGCTGGACATCGTCGGCTCGAGTTGGAGTGTTTCCGGAGCAAGGCACGAGCATAGAAGATCTTTGGGGCGTTGAGAGAACTGATGTTCAGAAGCCTTGGTCGAAGGCCCTTTATATAGGGCCTGGGGGCGCCCGGGACGTCGGGGGCGCCCCCCACGTGGCCTTTGATCCGCAGAGATCACTGTCAGCGTCTATCCTCTGGATCAGCTTTGACTGGGGCGCCCGGAGCGCTCGGGGCGCCCGGATTGACCGGGTCAAAGTCCTATCTCCTTGGCTTCGAGGGGTTCGGGTTCAAGGTTGCGCATGGGGGCGCCCGCAGCGCAGGGGGCGCCCGGGAGCAGCGGGGGCGCCCGGGAGCAGCGGGGGCGCCCGGGAGCACGGGGGCGCCCGGCCCAGCATGTATTCGAACCCCTTTTTTCTTTACTTGTTTTGTATGGCCCTTGGGGGCGCCCGGGACACTCCGGGCGCCCTACTCAACTACTACCTCATTCCTTTGAGGCTATCTGAGCTGCAGACACTCCTTCCTTTGGTCCTGCATCCAGGGTTAGTCCAAAACACAATAAAGCAATAAAATATTTGTGTATACAGCCTTAGCTGTCTTGGTTCTGACTTTGGTCTCCAAAATGGAGCCCTAGGTCGAACCGACACCTACTGTTCCCTCGACGGGGAACGCGCCCTCACCTACTCCTCTCGGGAGAATTTACCTGATGCCAACCGTTCCTCTGGTTGGACTTTTGCCTGACGGTCCTTTGTCAGGTCTTGTAAGCTGGCAGTCCTTCGCCAGTTGCCTAGCAGTCCTTCGCTAGGGCTTTAGTCCCAGGCTGTCCTTCTCCTGGAGCCTAGCAGTCCTTCGCTAGGGCTTGATACTGGCAGTCTTTCACCAGTTGCCTAGGAATCCTTCGCTAGGGTTTAGGGTTTAGCAGTCCTTCGCTAGGGCTTTTCCTGCACACTAGATTAACTTGTTAGACAACAAGAAAGACTTAACTTTTGACCTATGTTGCCATTATCAAAACACAGGTTTGATTTGGGTGCATTCTGCACCAACAATCTCCCCCTTTTTGATTTATGGCAACCCTAGTTCAAAAAGTTAAGTTTAAGCAAAACATGAAAAAGTTTTAACTTTTGTTCCCTCCCCCTGGAAGGAATCTCCCCCTAGATTTTTCAAAAATTCGTGGGGTAAAAAAAACTTTACTTGTACTTGAAAACTTTTTGAAAATGTTAGCTTAAGTAAGAATTTTAGTTTTAATACAGTTTTGAAAAACTTAAGCTTTAGAGTACCTAAAATTTTTTGACAAGCTTAAGTAAGAAACTTTTAAAAGGCTAGAGTACTTAGCAAAATTTTGAAAGCTTGAATAAAAATTTTGAGGCTGGAGTACTTAGCAAAAAATTTTGAAGGCTTGAGTAAGAAAAAAAATTTTGAAGCTAGAGTAATTAGCAAAATTTCGAAAGCTTGAGAAAAGAATTTTGAACCTAGAGTACTTAGCAATATTTTGAAAGCTTCGAAAAAATTTTGAATCTAGAGTACTTAGCAAAATTTTGAAAGCTTGAGAAAAAATTTTGAAGCTAGAGTACTTAGCAAAATTTTGAAAGCTTGAGAAAAAAATAATTTTGAAGCTAGAGTACTTAGTAAAATTTTGAAAGCTTGAGTAAAAAAATCTTAGCAACATTTTGAAAGCTTTAAGAAATTTTGAAACTAGAGTACTTAGGCAAAATTTTGAAAGCTTTAAGAACTTTTGAAACTGGAGTACTTAGGCAAAATTTTGAAACCTTTAAGAACTTAAGTACTTCTTCAAAAAGTTTAAGCTTTTGAATAAAGGATAAGTATATTTTTGAACCTTTTTGAATAAAGGCAAAATTTTGAAAACTTTAAGCTTTTGAATCAAGAATAAGTGAAAGCTTTTTGAAAAGTTTAAGCTTTTGAATAACAGATAAGTATATTTTTGAACCTTTTTGAATAAAGGAAAAATTTTGAAAAAGTAAAAGTAATTTTTCTCTTTCCTTTCCTATCTCTCCCCCTTTGCCATATATCAAAATAAGATAAATATGATTGCATAAAGGAAATAAGTAAGAATTTGCTGTACTGAACCAAATCATAATTAGATTTACACTAAATTAATCAATTTTCTCTGTAGGGACCTGTCTAACCCAATTAGCTACTTACTAACTGTTATAAACAGTAGTTTTTGCTAGGGTTAGTCATGTTAAGTGTTTCTGTTCAAGTTAGATTTTCTAAACTTGACACTTAACTGGATTGCTGTTTAAGTTGTATTTAGTGCCCCAATTACTGCAGATGCACTGACTTAAAGCATCTTGAATTAAGGCAAAGACCTAAGCATCTCAATCCTTTCTAGGTTATCAATCAAAAGTACCCTAAGGTGCTTGTGAGATGCTGGCTTCTAAGTCTATAGGTGCATGCAGTTCTAGGGTTAGGGCCTAGGCTAAGTCCATTTTCGAAAAAGTCCTAATTTTTTAAAGGGGGTAGTTTTGCAATAAAACTAAGTACAAAAATAAAAACTGATTTTGAAATTAAGTAAAACAGTTTTTCAAATTATTATTATTTTTTAAAAAAATAATTTTAAATCAAGTATAGAAGAAAATTAATCTATTCTACAAAGCACAATCCAAATTGCAAAAAGAACAACTACTCATAAACTGGTCAACAGAAAGTAAAGCAGGTAATCAAGGTTCAAATACAGTCAAACCCAAGTCAACCCTACTGAGTAGGGGCAGTCAAATAGGTACAATGCTAAGTGAATCTAAGACGAAGGACCGGGATGATCAGACGGGCCAGGCTGCCATGCATCGAATCGTGCCATCATCTCTATGTATCGTGCGTCAGCCACTTCTCGATCGGCTCGACGAGCTTCCATCTGCTCTAGGTGGTAGGCTTCGACCTCCTCTCGGAGACTCTGAACCTTTATGTCTAAATGCATCACTCTCTGGTAGAGTGTCGGTGGAGCGGGCTCGTCGATGTGTGCTCTGGCTGCTGCAGCTATGTCTCCAACGTCGACTTCAACCTCCTCGTCTGAGTCGACTGGTGCTCCGGCCTGCTGTCGTCTCCATCTAAGAACCCCGGTGGCCGACACCTCTAGACCCGCTAAGGAAAAGTTTCTAAATCCTATTTCATCAAAGTCGGTCATAGCGGTAATTTCACCAAAGGTAATGTCTCGACCTTGGTGATGAAGGAGGGATGTAATTATGTGGCAATATGGTGTGCGCACTCGTCCCTGGGTCGTGACACTGGACGCATGCAGAATGGTATGAAACATATGGAGTCCAATGTCTAGGTCAAGGTGATGGACTAGGGCATAAAGAAGAAAAGCATGAAAGGGTCTCATAGTCCCTAGGTCTCTGGTAGAGAGTGGTAGGATGCAGCGGACCAGAACTCTATACAAGGCATAGTTCTGGGCCTGAAGTTCAACAGCTTGGAAGCGTCTGTTTGCGGGGAGGTCGGCCCTATAGAAATAGGAGTGGATGGTATCTAGGGTATTGTCTGAGTAAGGAGGATCAAATGGGGGATTCCTAGGAGGATAGCAGCAGAATGTGGACTGAGAGGGTCGCAGTCCTAGGAAGCGGTTCAACAGAGTAGGGGTGATGGTCAAAGGAATCCCTTGGACAGTGGTGTGAAACATAAGATTATCTTGTCGAATTATATTATTGTAAAATTCTGCGCATAAAGATTCATTAATGGTATGCGTGCAGAAGACAAGATTGTCCAATTGAAAGAAGTTTATGATGTTCATGGCGACAGGGCATGATTGGGTAAAAATGTGCCTATTGAGATAACTCGTTTTAATAGTCTTGTAGATTGTTTGTGCAAACCTATTACATAACTCTAGGTTATGAAATCTAGGGTCGGGACTAGGTTGGGCACCGGGGTTGGCCGGGTTCGGTCGGCGTCTTCTAAGTTAAGGGAGTTAAAGGAAGAATAAAGATATTGCATGAAATAATTTTAAATGCAATAAAAATAAATGATAATCATACCGGACGGCTCGGGGAGGCATGGTTGAGGAAGAGGACTTGCAAGGTCTTCTTGAAGAGTAAGAAGTGGAGAAGAAGGTTGATTTTGGTGTGGGAAGTGAAGGAGGTTCGGGTGCCTTTTATAGGCAAACCCATGGGGGCGCCCGGGAGCTTCCGGGCGCCCTGGTCAGCAACTGCTGCCAAAGGCAGAAGCTTTTGGCTGTTGGGGGCGCCCGGGGCAGCCCGGGCGCCCTCAACAGAGAGCTTTTGCAGCTTTTGTTGCATTGGAGTTGATGGGGGCGTCCGCGTGGCTCCAGGCGCCCTGGTCAAAAAGCAATCATAGCTTTTTGCCTAGGGAGTAAGAAAAGGTGGGGTAGGGGGCGCCTGCGTGGTTCCGGGCGCCCAGAATAAGGTTGGTAAAGACAAAATTTTTGTCTTGTCATCATTTTGACCATGGTTGAATTGGTTTAACCATGGTTGGAATTGATTTGACTATTTTGACTCTAGTTTGACTGCTTTGACCAAGGTTTGACTATATTAATCATGGTTTGACCATGGTTTGATAAATACAAGATTATCTCATCCTATAGGTAAAAGAATTTCCAACTTAGTCTTAATCTTGCTGTCTCACCCAGTCTAGAGTTTTCAATCATGTTAGCCTTATAGGTTTTCGTGAGACAGGTTTTGATGGTTAAAATTATTTTGAAAAGTTTGATTAATTTTGAAAACAATTAAATTTTAAAAACTTAATTAATTTTGAAAACAATTAATTTTAAAAACTTAATTACTTTTGAAAACAATTAATTTTAACAAAAAAAATGTTTGATTCTACAAATAACTGAAATTTTGTGTTAGATTCGAATTTGACAAAAAAAATTTGAAGTTGAATTTCAGAAATTGGCTTCCAGGTCTTGGCGAGGCACTAGGCCTTCTTTGGCCGTAGCCTTATGGGATCATCCACCCTTTCCTTGACAAAGTCTTTTAATGAAATTTCATTTTCAAAAATTCTTTGAAAAATTTCTGGTCTAACTAGTTTGGGTCTTGGATCGGTAGCTTCGGCTAGTTCCACCAAATTGGCTTCCCTAACGTACTATCATCTCACCTCCACCCAATACTATGTTGTCAAATTTCAGCTAAGTTTGTTTAGTCCTTAAACTAGCCTGAGTCTAATCATGGTAAATTGCAGAAATTAAATAAACAAGCAAACAATCATATTGCAATCAAGAATAACAATTTTATCTAATAATAAATATTGTTTTCAGTTTGGCTCCCCCTGGACTAAAGCCACGGTGATGGTTAGGCAAGATGTGAATCTTGTCCTTGGGGATCCAATACTGATTTGATCCAGTTGGTTTGTTCAGGTATAGTTTAGGTACCCATGCCTGAATTTTACCTCTGGACTGATTCAGTACAGCAAAGTAAGATCTTTGCCGAGATTTGGTTCTATAGCCCAATCCAGATCGATTTAGAACTGATTTCTGTTTTCCAAGGATCATGTTAAGACCCTTGGAACCAGATGTAAATCATTCTAATGCTGATCTAAGATCCTTAACCTGAGTTTTCAGGGAGGAGTTTTCCTTTTCAAGTTTTTCAACTTGAGTAGGAGTTCCTTCCTGAACCTTCTCGGTTAAGGGTTTAGAGTCAGCTCCCTCTTTCAGGAGTTTTACTTCCTGTCGGAGGGATTCGACTCGGAGTTTGGCTTTTGCCAAATCTCGAGAAAGAAATGAAATTAATTCAGTTAATTGCAATCTATTAAAACCAGTTACCTTAATTTCTCCGTCTTCTGTGAAGGTCAGCTCGCCGTCCTCTTGTTCTGTTTCAGATTCGGTTCCGACTTCTTCTGAGGCAGTCAGAGCTAGGAGATTGGCCTGGGGTGCCTCTTCTTCTTCTTCTGAGGAAGACTCATCCCAGGTTGCTTGCAGTGCCTTCTTTCTTCTCGTCTTTTTAGTCTCCTTTAGGTTAGGACACTCTGACTTGTAGTGGCCCTTTTTCTTGCACTCGTAGCAGGTCACATTGGGCTTGTTTGCGGGTTCAGCTGGTTCACCCTTTCTTCGGCCGGTTTTTCGTTTGTTGGTTTGGTTCTTCAGCTCCTTGTAGTAGCTTCGGGCTAGTCGGACCAGCTTGGTTTGATCCCCTTCCCCTTCTTCTGAGTCTGAGTCAGAGTTGGACTCGGGTTCAGGTTCAGGCTTCTTCTTTGTTGTCCTTCCAGTCTTACCTGCAAGAAAAGCAATACCTTTCTCGACCACATTGGTGTTAGTTTGTTCGTGCAGTTCAAGTTCGGAAAACAATTCATCTAATTTTATTTTAGAAAGATCCCTAGAGACTTTGTATGCATCTACCATAGATGCCCACAAGGTGTTTCTAGGGAAGGCGTTTAGAGCATACCTTATTAGGTCACGGTTTTCAACCTTGTGACCTATTGTGTGAAGACCGTTCATTACCTCTTGGATTCGTGCGTGGAGCTGGGCTGCTGATTCGTTGTCGGCCATCTTGATGGTGTACAATTTGTTTAGTAGCAGATCCCTCTTACTGATCCGAGTATCTGAAGTCCCTTCATGCAGCTCGATCAGTTTTGTCCACAGCTCCTTTGCACTGTTGAAGGGGCCCATGCGGTTCAGCTCCTCTTTCGTCAATCCGCATTGAAGAGTCTAAGTAGCTTTTGCGTCGGCTTCTATCTTTCGCTTTAGGACGTTGTCCCATTCAGAGTAGCTCTGAGGAAGTCCTTCGGCATTTCGGGGGATCTCCAGACCGGACTAGATAATGATCCACATGTCCACCTGAGTTTTCAGGTGGACCTCCATACGACTTTTCCAGTAAGAAAAGTCTTCTCCACTGAAGAGTGGAGGTCTGGCGGTGCTAAAACCCTCTTGCATGACCATTTGTTCTGTAAAAAAAAATGACTAACAGGGAAATGTCCCAAGACTCGGTCTTGGATTAGTAGTGCGGGATAAGGATAATAAAGAAAAAAAATTCGAATAATAAAAAGAATAAAAATAAAAAAAAATCCGAATTTTTTTTTTCAAACTGGTGGTTGCACCAAGTTTGAATAACCCCGCTCTGATACCACTTGTTGGATCGAGAAAACCGATAGAGGGGGGGTGAATATCGGTAATCGTTCGGATTTTCGTAAAGAGCACGTACGCAGCGGAAATAAAATAAAAACAATCACAGCACAAAGACATAGTTGATTTACTTGGTTCGGAGCCTGTGTCGACTCCTACTCCAAGGCCCACAGTCGTTGACCGTTTACATTGGGCAATTTTATATACGCGCAAAACAGTTTACAATAATTTATTACAAGTAAGTGCACTAACAATAATAATAAAAAATTCGATCTTCGTTACCGACGACCGGAGTGGATTGACTCTTTCGGGGCAGCGGGACGTCGTCGGCTCGAGTTGGAGTGTTTCCGGAGCAAGGCACGAGCGTAGAAGATCTTTTGGGCGTTGAGAGAACTGATGTTCAGAAGCCTTGGTCGAAGGCCCTTTATATAGGGCCTGGGGGCGCCCGGGACGTCGGGGGCGCCCCCACGTGGCCTTTGATCCGCAGAGATCTCGGTCAGCGTCTATCCTCTGGATCCGCTTTGACCGGGGCGCCCGGAGCGCTCGGGGCGCCCGGATTGACCGTGTCAAAGTCCTATCTCCTTGGCTTCAAGGGGTTCGGGTTCAAGGTTACGAATAGGGGCGCCCGCAGGGCAGGGGGCGCCCGGGAGCAGTGGGGGCGCTCGGGAGCACGGGGGCGCCCGGCCCAGCATGTATTCGAACCCCTTTTTTCATTACTTGTTTTGTATGGCCCTTGGGGGCGCCCGGGACACTCCGGGCGCCCTACTCAGCTACTACCTCATTCCTTTGAGGCTATCTGAGCTGCAGACACTCCTTCCTTTGGTCCTGCATCCAGGGTTAGTCCAAAACACAATAAAGCAATAAAATATTTATGTATACAGCCTTAGCTGTCTTGGTTCTGACTTTGGTCTCCAAAATGGAGCCCTAGGTCGAACCGACACCTACTGTTCCCTCGACGGGGAACGCGTCCTCACCTACTCCTCTCGGGAGAATTTACCTGATGCCAACCGTTCCTCTGGTTGGACTTTTGCCTGACGGTCCTTTGTCAGGTCTTGTAAACTGGTAGTCCTTCGCCAGTTGCCTAGCAGTCCTTCACTAGGGCTTTAGTCCCAGGCTGTCCTTCGCCTGGAGCCTAGCAGTCCTTCGCTAGGGCTTGATACTGGCAGTCCTTCGCCAGTTGCCTAGCAATCCTTCGCTAGGGCTTTCTTTCCTGGCATTCCTTTGCCAGTGCCTAGCAGTCCTTCGCTAGGGCTTTTCCTGCACACTAGATTAACTTGTTAGACAACAAGAAAGACTTAACTTTTGACCTATGTTGTCATTATCAAAACACAGGTTTGATTTGGGTGCATTCTACACCAACAGTTAGTTCCAAACCAAACAAAGCAAGAAAGTTAGCCAATATTTACAACCGTAGCTGTCTTGGTTCTGACGTCGGGTCTCCCAAATGGAACCCTAGGTCGAACCGACGTCTACTGTTCCCTCGACAGGGAACGCGTCCTCACCTACTCCTCTTAGGAGAGTTTATCTTTTGCCAACCGGCTCCTCCGGTTGGATTTTTGCCCGATCCACCTGACCAAGTCTTCGTGCCCAACTTCCGGTCAGGTCTTCGGTGCCCAACCCCTTGCCAGGACTTCATGCCCAGTCCTCGACCAGGACTTCTTTGCCCGACTTCCGATCAGGTCTTCTTGCCCAGTCCATGACCAGGACTTCTTTGCCCAGTCATCGACCAGGACTTCTTTGCCTAGTGTACCTAGGGCTTCTTCCTACACACTTAGTAATCAAATTAGACCACAATAACATCTTAACTTCTAAACCCTTTTCCATTATCAAAACCCAGGTTTGACTTAGGTGCTTCCTGCACCAACAATCTCCCCCTTTTTGATTTATGGCAACCCGGTTCAAAAAGTTAAGTTAAACAATAGAAAGATAGGTAAAGTATCAGTTTTAATTTCCTCCCCTGGAAGAAATCTCCCCCTGTGTTTTTCAAAAATTCGTGGGGTTTTTGAAAAAGGTTCTAAGTCTTAAATTGAAACGTTTTTCAGGTTTTCAATACTTAGAAGATTTTAAAGAAAAGGTTTTTAAGTTAGAAAACATTTTCCAAAAAATATTTTGATTTGGGCAATTGGAAAATTTTCAGGAGAATTTTAAAATTTACACTTGGAAACTTTTCCACCAAAGATTTAGAATAAATAAATTTTCGAAAGTAATTTTTGAGTTAAGTACTTCAAATAATTTCGAGAGCAATTACTTAACATAATTTCCAAAACACTTACTTTAGAAAATTTTCTAAACTGATTTTGATGTTTTAACACTTAGACAATTTTCAAGCAGTGTTAATACTTAGAAAATTTTCCAGCAGTTTTATTATTTAAAAAATTTCAAGCAGAGTTATAACACATAGAAAATTTTCCAGCAGTTTTAAATTACTTTACTTTTTGAGAAAGAAGATAAAAGAGATAAAAGTTTTGAAAACAAAATTTAATTTGAAAAAAAATTACATTTTAAAACCTTCTTTTCTCTCCTTTCCAATCTCTCCCCCTTTGCCATATATCAAAAAAGATAGAAAAATATAGCAATAAAACTGAGTAAGAGTAAGGTGTTGTACTGAACCAATTCTAAGTATAAACTGGACCAAATCAATTCAAATTTTGTCTTTCGGGTCCTGTCTAACCCAATTAGCTACTTACTAACTGTTATAAACAGTTGCTTTCGCTAGGGTTAGTCAAGTTAAGTGATCTGATCAAGTTAGATTTTCTAAGCTTGACACTTAACCTGATTACTGTTAATTGGTATTTATTGTCCCAATTACTGCAGATGCACTGACTTAAAGCATCTTGAATCATCAATCAAAAGTACCCTAAGGTGCTTGTGAGATGCTGGCTTCTAGATCTATAGGTGCATGCAGTTCTAGGGATAGGGCCTAGGCTAAGTCCATTTACGAAAAGCCCTAGTTTTGAAGATGGTAAGTTTTGAAAAAAAACTAAGTCGGGAAAATCATTTTAAATTAATAAAGAAAATAATTTTGCAGAAAATAAAATAGTTTTTTTTTAAAATATATATATAATTAGAGCAGTTCTATTCTACCAAACATAACCCTAACTTAGTAACTGATTAAAGGCAGATAATTCATCAAGTAAACAGCTAGCAACTAGATATGATAAGTGTATAGAAGTCAACTGGTCGAAGCGAGGACCAGCATAGTCAAACATGAGTCAAACATCAGTCAATAGTACAATAAGGCAACTGAAATCATCTGGAGTCTAAGAGGAGGAGCCCGGAGGGAAGAATGGACCGGGCTGCCAAAATTGGAACCAAGACATCATCTCATCATGTCGGGCCTGATTTGCCTCATGTTCGGCTCGGAGAGCATCCATATACTCAGTGTGGTGTGCCTCTCTCGCCTAGCGGTCAGCTAGAATAGCTTCCATGTGCTCGTTATGGTAGGCTCAGTTTACATCGTGCTTAGCCCGAATCGCG
This sequence comes from Boesenbergia rotunda, assembly GCA_024364735.1. NCBI lineage: Eukaryota > Viridiplantae > Streptophyta > Magnoliopsida > Zingiberales > Zingiberaceae > Boesenbergia > Boesenbergia rotunda. The sequence continues at coordinate 120,785 of JAGFNQ010001393.1, forward strand.
TCGACTATCTCGATGTAGTGGGCTTCCTCTTCCTCTCCGAGGCTATGAATCTATGTCTGAAGTAGTGCCACTCTCTCGTCGATCGTCGGCGGTGGGGGCTCGTCCATGTGCTCTCGAATCTCGGCAGCGAGATCTGCGACGTCAACCTCTACCTCCTCATCGGAATGGATCTGGGCTCCGGCTCTCTGATGTCTCCATGATAGACCCCCGGTAACCGAGACCTCTATGCCCTCTAGGGAAAAGTTTCTATACCCAATTTCGTCAAATTCAGTCATCGTGGTCATCTCTCCATCGGTAATATCGCGACCGTGATGGTGAAGAAGAGAAGTGATGATGTGGTAGTAAGGGGTGTGTACCCGACCCAGAGTCGTAACACTGGATGCATGTAGAATGGTGTGGAATATGTGAAGTCTAATATCTATGTCTAAGTGATGGATCAAAGCGTACAGCAAGAAGGTGTGGAATGGTCGCATGGTCGCGACATCCCTAGTGGTCAAGGGAAGAATGCAACGGACTAGAACTCTATAAAGAGCATAGACCTGGACCTATAGATCTACTGACTGAAACCGACTAACCTAAGGGTTTCGGGCATTTCTATAGAAATATGAATAAAGGGTGTCCAGATCAATATGGGAGTAGGGAGGAGCAAAGGGAGGATCTCTAGGAGGGTAATAGCAAAAGGTGGACTGGGAAGGTCGCAGTCTAAGGAATCTGTTAAACAACGAGGGTGTGATAGTTAAGGGCATTCCTTGTACTATGGTGATATAGCTAAGGTCATCTTGTCTGACTAAGTTGTTGTAAAATTATGCACATAGGGTTGTATTCACAGGATGGGTGCAGAAAACAAGTCGGTCAAGTTGATAGAATTGATAACGTCCATAGCCACTGGACAGGACTGAGTGAAAAACTATCTATTTAAGAAGCTTGTCTTGATAGGTTTATAGGTCGTCCTAGCAAACTTATTGAATAGTTCTATGGTCGGAAACCTAGGGTCAGGGCTAGGCTCGGTCCCGGGGTTGGGTTGAATAGTACGGCGTTTTCTAACATAATAAGAAACATGCATTTAAGGAGCGAAATAATAATAAAGAAATTAATTTTAAAAGTATAAAAATGATACCGAGGAGCCATGGTAGAAGTTAGAAGGCGTAAGAGGGACTTTCGGGCACCTTGGGAGGGGAAGAGTTAGGAATGAGATTTGTTTTGGGGTGGCAAATGAAGGGAGTTTCGGTGGCTTTATATAGAGGTTGGTCGGGCGCCTGGGAGGAATCGGCCGCTTGGTTCAGGTGTAAGCTGCCAAATGCAGCTTTTTCGATTTTGATATTGTCCTTGGGGGCGCCCGTGAGGACCCAGGCGCCTAGAGTCAGCTGCCATGCGTGGTGGCAACTTTTACTGCCTCGAATTGACTTAAAGGCCTAGGCGCCCGATAGGTCACGGGCGCCCAGGTTAGCTGGGTAGTGTTGACAGCTTTTGCTGTCTTGGTCGAAGAGAATGTGAGGGGGCGCCCGAGGGGTCACGGGCGCCCGAGGGGTCACAGGCGCCCGAGCTGGCCATTATTTGACTATTGACCAGTTTGACTGTTTGACCAGATTTGACTATTTTGACCTAGTTTGACTCTAATGACCAACCAACAATCAAATCCATTCAACTCTAAAATAAATGTGTTTATTTGACAACATTACAGAAACTAGATTTTGAGTTAAGTCCTAACTGTCTGACCCGGTATATAGTTATCAATCACATTAACTTATGGGTTTTTGTGAGACAGATTTTAATAGAGGTAAAGATTTTATTTTGAAAAACCATGATTAGTTTTGAAAAGTTAAATTAATTTTGGAAAACTAGTTAATTATGATTTTAAATTTATTTTGAAAAAATGGTTGAATCTAAGATTAAATGAAATTTGTGTTAGATTCAAATCTGACAATAGTAAAGTGAATTTAGTTTTCAATAATCGGCCTCCAGGTCTTAGCGAGGCACGAGGCCTTCTTTAGCCGTAGCCTTATTGGATCATCAACCCTTCCTTGACACAACCTTTTATTGAAAATCCATCTTCAAGTTACTTCTTGAAAGATTTTAGTCTAACTAGTTTGGGTCTTGGATCGGTAGCTTCGGCTAGTTCCGCCAAAATGGCTTCGATAACGTACTATCATCTCACCTCCACCCAATACTATGTTGTTCAAATTTAAGTTAATCGGATTAGTCCTTAGTCTAACCAGTCCTAGGTCTAAGCATGGTAAATTACAGAAAATAAATAAACAAACAAGCATGCAATTTTACAATAAGAAAAAGAATTTATTTAACTATAAAAATGGTTTTTAAGTTGGCTCCCCCTGGACTAAAGCCACGGTAGTGATTAGGCAAGATAAGAATCTTGTCCTTGGGGATCAAATACTGGTTTGGTCCAGCCTGGTTGTACAGGCAAAGTTTGGGTACCCATGCCTGAACATTGGGCCTAGATTGGTTCAATACAGCATAATATGACCTTTGTCTAGCCTTGGTTCGATATCCTAACCCGGATCGATTTAGAACAGACTTCTGTTTTCCAAGGATCATGTCAAGACCCTTGGAACCTGAAGTGATTCATTCCAAAGCTGCTCTAAGATCCTTGACTTGAGTTTTCAAGGAGGAGTTCTCTTTCTCATGCTTTTCAACTTGAGTAGAGGTTCCTTCTTGAACCTTCTCAGTCAAAGATCTAGAGTCAGTGCCCTCTTTCAGGAGTTTTACTTCCTGTCGGAGAGACTCGACACGAATTTTGGCTTTCACCAAGTTACTAGATAGGTAATGTAACGACTCAGAAAATTGTCTCAATATTTTCTTTAAAAATATTAACCATGCCTAGATGGATTCTCGAGGAACATAGGGGCACTAGTATAAACCTTAGCATGATGATCTATGATTTTCGATATAGAATAAGAAGATAATTGCTAATGAGCCTTACATGGGCTTTTCCGGTACCATGATTATTAATGGATTTTAGGTAGAATTTAATATAAATATAAATGGGTTTTAGTTAGGAATATTTGCATGATCATGGGTGAATTTTAAGGGAATTTTCGGAAATAAAGGGGAATAAAAAAAAAAATAAATAGAAAAATAAAGTGCATGCACCAAGGATTGAACATTGGACCTAGTGTACAACCATGCATGTACTAACCAATTCACCTAACAAGGGAGTGTTAGTAGAGAATGAAGTGGATTTTTGGTTAAGGCTTAAGGAAAGGAAGAGTCAACAAGGGAAGAGACACCATGACTCTTCACTTGCCCACTTTATGGTGAATAAAAGAGAGGAATGGTAACTTACACCAAGAATAGTTATTCTCCTCCTCTTCATCCACCAAGCCCCTCCTCTCATCCTTCTCCCTCCTTTCTAGCCGAATCGCATAGGTGGGTTTCCCCTTGGGAAAAATTCACAAGGAGGTCTCTCTACCAAGATCCAAGGCTTTTACAAGGTTACAAAGGCTAGGGGTGGTCAAGAGGCAACAAGATCTTCATCTTCCTTCCTATCTAAGGTCTCTAACCAAGATAAACCAAGGTAAGACCCCCCTCACCTGTAGTATAATGGTTTTTCAAGTTGATTTCATGATATAAGAATTTGTTTGGATTACATGTGAAGGAAAACTAGGGCTAGGGCTTGTTAATGGGTTTCGGCCAAGGCTTAAAAGGGGGCTTAGGGATGATGTAAACTCTTATTCATGCTCCTTAATATTTTATTATGATATGTAAAGTATGGATTATGACTTAGGGAAAGTTTGTGGCACCCTAAAGCCTTGAGGGTTTCGGCCACCCTCCATGTCCTATGGTTAGATTTAAAATTTAACCCTTCAAGCATGTTTATATGTTCCTCTATGATCTAATGGATGTTGATTGTGTGTTATATGAATTTTTCCCATGGAACTAGGTCCTTGGGGTTTCGCCCAAGAGGAATTCTAGGGCAAGGAAATTAGGGTTAGCTCGAATTATGGGGCTTAAGGGCTTCCTATGGTTTAGTATGAAATGTATGGGTTATATTTTACTCATGGAACCTTTTATGTTAATTGAATGATGGAGCCACCTTCTATGGGGCTTTCGACCAACCTTGAAATTTAGGGTTTGGGTTGGGTTAAGACCATAAGGATCCATGTTTATAGGGTACTATGATGGATGTGTATGTTTAAGTATGTTAGAAGAATTTTATGCCAATTAAAACCCTAGCTTATGTGTCATGACTTGTATGTTAGGTCATTTGTTATGATGATTCACAAATGTTTGGACCATGTGCTATGAACCTAAGGAAATGTATCATGTATGAAAGGATCTAGGCATGTTTTCCTATGTACCATGACCATGCATGTTTTATGAATTAAGATGCTAATTATGTAGGTATGCCATGATTTATGAATGATATGTATGTATGCCATGTTTATGAATGATATGTAGGTATGCTATGCTTTATGAATGATATGTAAGTATGTCATGCTTTATGAATGATATGTATGTATGCCATGCTTGATGAATGATATGTACGTATGTCATGGTTAAGAATGAAGATGATGAATGAAAATGATGATCATGACTCTAAGACAAAATGATGTAGGCATGACATACCTTATGAATGAAGATAATGAATGATGATGAATGTTTATGCCTTTAAGGCATAATGATGTTAAGTATGAATGATGAAATGTTAAGTGTGTTATGTCATGCAAAGGGATGGGCACCTTAAGAACGCCTCAGTTCTGGACTACCGTAGCTGTCCACGATTCTGGAACTACCGCAGCTGTTCCTACTCTTATGCTATGTTTCATAAAACAAGATTATGTTTATGTCATGAATGTCTATGAAGGATGAAGCATGCAAAGTTATTTTACTTTATGAATGGGCTTGTACCGGACCGAAGTAAGGGTCCAAGGGATGGGCACCTTAAGAACGCCCCAGTTCTGGACTACCGACTTTGCTGTCCACGGTTCTAGCACTATCGAAGCTGTACAACAGGGATGAGCACCTTAAGAACGCCCCAGTTCTGGGACTACCGACTATGCTGTCCTTACCCTAGTAGGTCGAGACTAGCTACCTCGTATTTACTTAGGGATGCGCGCACATGATGTATGTATGTGATACAAGCCGAGGACCCCAATGATGTTATGATTATGTTTAAGTATTTAAAAGTATGATTTTAAAAATTAAGCATCCTTATGTATATGCATTTGACTCATGCATTCATTCATGTTATGCATTATGCCATGATGGAAAATGTTTTATGTTTATGATTTATGTTTATCTCTATGCCATGTATCATGTCATGCTAAGTATGTTTTATGTTTATCTCTATGCCATGTATCATGTCATGCTAAGTATGTTTTATGTTTATATCTATGCCATGTATCATGCCATGCTAAGAATATTTTATGTTTATCTCTATGCCATGTATCATGCCATGCTTAGTATGTTTTATGTTTATCTCTATGCCATGTATCATGTCATGCTAAGTATATTTTATGTTTATCTCTATGCCATGTATCATGCCATGCTAAGTATCCTTTATGTTTATATCTATGTCATGTATCATGTCATGCTAAGTATGTTTTATGTTTATATTTATGCCATGTATCATGTCATGATAAATATATTTTATGTTTACATTTATGTCATGTATCACGCCATGTTAAGAATAATTATGCTTATGTTTATGCCATGTATCATGTCATGCTAAGTATATTTTATGCTCATGTTCTATGCTAAGAACTATGTCATGTTGAGTGATTTTACATACTTATGATTTATGTTAAGCACCAAGTTATGTTAATGTTTCGTGTGCATATGTTTAAATGACGAATGGTTTTAGTGAGTAGGAAAGGGTCTTACTAAGCCTATGTGCTTATAGTCTTATTTTTCTTATACCGCAGAGCAAGCAAGAGGTTACTAAGGGAAGCAGCAGGAGGGGCAAGTGTGTGTGTGTGGCAATGACTTGGCAAAAGAAAAGAAATGATCCTATGTCTTTCTCTCTTTACATGATGACCATGCAAACATGTTTAAGAATGGTGCTATATGATTAAGAATGAATGCTAAGTTTACCATGTCACTATGTTTAAGAATGATAGCTAAGAATGAGTTAACATGATTTATGTTATAAGTGCATGGTTTAAACGCATGTGGATAAAGTTTTAAAATTATTCTGCTGCATTAAGAAGTCCATATGCGTATATGTTTGCCACGTAGCGCCGCCGTAAGGCTGTAAATGGGCGGGCGTTACAGGTTGGTATCAGAGTCGTTTGCCATCTCACTACACACACATCAAGCCTTCTTTCTGCAGCTTCCAAGTAAGTACCTCTATGTATACCTTATGGTCTTTTATGATTCAAGAATAGGTAAGTATAGATGATATTTTATGATTCTAGAATATGCAAGTATGAAGGATATTTGATGATAGAAAGTATTCAGTAATATGTAAGTATAGATGAAATTTTATGATTCTAGAATATGTGAGTATGGAGGATACCTTACGATTCCAGGATATGCAAGTATGGATGATATGTTATGATGCTAGAATATGCAAGTATGAATGATACCTTATGATAGATGATAGAAAGTGCTTGCAAGATATGTAAATATGAATGATATTTTCTTATTATTTATAGAAATCAAATAATTTAGAATTTAATATGGGGGTAGGAATAACAATAACTTATATTATCCATACTTGTCTGTTGTGAAGAAAAGCATGGCTAGATGATAGGTTAACAGAATTAATGAAACTACCAAGACTAAAAATGTAAGAGAAAAGAATTTGAGATTAGGCTTATAATTGCGAAAGAATACCGTATTTAATATGTGGATGATGAACAGCTATGAAGTGATAGTAAGAAGCGGTGAGTATCTAGAAGAGCAGAAAGACAGAGTGCTAATAAAGCGAAGAGCGCGATTGATATAGAAGAGTTATATTAGGTACTAGATAATACTATTTATCACTTGATGGATTGTGTGGTAGTTAGAGTAGATATGGAAAGAGCAGAGAAAAGTATAGTTTACATGTAAATGGAAGAAAAAAAAAGAGAAGAGACGATCGTTAAAGTAGAAATGAGTAATGCATGTTATCGAATTTTTAAATTTTGACTGCTTGATGGAAAACACTGAGTGGAAAGGAATGACTTGATAAATAAATAGGAATTACTGTGTAGTAAGAGAATTGTTAACATGGATTGAGAAGAAGAGATGTTGACTTTTAGGATGAGTTACATTGTCTGGTGGATTAGATTTGGATAAGAGCGTGGTATGATAGATAAAAGTAGTTAGTGTATGTAAGTCACTTGGCTGGAAATAGATAGATGTGAGAAAACAAAGTAGAGTAGGTAGATTTGATGTCCATTATATTATGAGATGAAGAATTAACTGAAGTGAGTAGTTATTTTTCATGATGACATAAAAACAGTAGAGTAAATGTAGTAGCAAAATTAAATAAGCAAGCTTAGTGCATAATATTCTAAAAAAAAATTGTTTATGGTGTTAGGTTGATAAAAACTAAAGAGATTAGCACGTTATATTTAGTTTAAACTAAATAGTAAAATCTTGGATACAAGTGTTTCGAGTTAGCTTTTAGGTTAGCATAGATTATTAATTAGTCAAAGACTAGTTATCTGGTAATGGGTTTAAATATATGGATTTGATTGAGAAATTTTAGTATAATTAATAGAGACTGTATGCATTATAGGTTAGTTAGTTAAAACAAAGTAAGTAGCTTAAATAACTAGAATAGGAAGTAATATGATAAGCGATACATGAGTTTATGTACTCTGAGAAGTTATGTTACATAGAAACGAATATACTATTAAAATAGATAATAAAAGAACTAAGATTAATAAAGTAAGAATAATTCTCGAAAAAAGGGGCAACGAGATTCGAGTAGAAAGGAGAAAGAGTTGTACTTATATAAAGCTGTAATTATGTTGTCAAGGAGTAAATTTGAAGTATAATACTGAATGTAATAAAAGAGAATCATATAATAATAATTGTAATTTTCGTTTAGTTTTATACAGATAAAAGATGTATGTGAGAAGCAGAGACATTGAAATTAGTGCTAATTGAGAAGAGCTTCAGAGTAATAAGTTGGTGCATAGATGATAAACTTGTGCATAGTAAGTAAAAGTTAGAGTCTTGTTTGAAGTAGCAAATGAAATTAACCAGGAATGTGTTAAATTATATTCTTCCGTGTACAGCTTAATAGTAGACAAAATTATGACAATAAGTAATAGAAACAGTGATAAACAAGTAGAGCTAGAGAAAAAAAAAATGTTTGAGATGAAATCATAGTTCTGTATTAGAAGCACCTAAATATAGGGATGTAGCAAAACGAATAAAATGATATGATATCACGAAGAGTAGGAGCAGTTATTATGGTACTTAGAAATCGTAAGATGTAGAAATTTTGGGTCTAAGAGTTGCATAACTAATAGACCAAAAAGCTAAGGAACAAGAAGGTACCCTTAGTCAAGGTTCTATGGCAAAGTCAAAGGTTCGAGGAAGCTACCTGGGAACGCGAGGACGAGATGAGACACAAGTACCCGGAGCTATTCTAAGTTCGAGGATGAACTTTCACGAGGTATGCGGGATTGTAACGATCCGGAAAATTGTCTCAATATTTTCTTTAAAAATATTGACCATGCCTAGATGGATTCTCGAGGAACATAGGGACACTAGTATAAACCTTAGCATGATGATCTATGATTTTCGATATAGAATAAGAAGATAATTGCTAATGGGCCTTACATGGGCTTTTCCGGTACCATGATTATTAATAGATTTTAGGTAGAATTTAATATAAATATAAAAGGGTTTTAGTTAGGAATATTTGCATGATCATGGGTGAATTTTAAGGGAATTTTCGGAAATAAAGGGGAATAAAAATAAAAATAAATAGAAAAATAAAGTGCATACATGAAGGATTGAACCTTAGACCTCGTGTACAACCATGCATGTACTAACCAATTCACCTAGCAAGGGAGTTCTAGTAGAGAATGAAGTGGATTTTTTGTTAAGGCTTAGGGAAATGAAGAGCAACAAGGGAAGAGACACCATGACTCTTCACTTGCCCACTTTATGGTGAATAAAAGAGAGGAATGGCAACTTACACCAAGAATAGTTATTCTCCTCCTCTTCATCCACCAAGCCCCTCCTCTCATCCTTCTCCCTCCTTTCTAGCCGAAACCCATAGGTGGGTTTCCCCTTGGGAAAACTTCACAAGGAGGTCTCTCTACCAAGATCCAAGGCTTTTACAAGGTTACAAAGGCTAGGGGTGGTCAAGAGGCAACAAGATCTTCATCTTCCTTCCTATCTAAGGTCTCTAACCAAGATAAACCAAGGTAAGACCCCCCTCACCTGTGGTATAATGGTTTTTCAAGTTGATTTCATGATATAAGAATTTGTTTGGATTACATGTGAAGGAAAACTAGGGCTAGGGCTTGTTAAGGGGTTTTGGCCAAGGCTTAAAAGGGGGCATAGGGATGATGTAAACTCTTATTCATGCTCCTTAATGTTTTATTATGATATGTAAAGTATGGATTATGACTTAGGGAATGTTTGTGGCACCCTAAAGTCTTGAGGGTTTCGTCCACCCTCCATGTCCTATGGTTAGATTTAAAATTTAACCCTTCAAGCATGTTTATATGTTCCTCTATGATCTAATGGATGTTGATTGTGTGTTATATGAATTTTTCCCATGGAACTAGGTCCTTGGGGTTTCGGCCAAGAGGAATTCTAGGGCAAGAAAATTTGGGTTAGCTCGAATTATGGGGCTTAAGGGCTTCCTATGGTTTAGTATAAAATGTATGGGTTATATTTTACTCATGGAACCTTTTATGTTAATTGAATGATGGAGCCACCTTTTATGGGGCATTCGGCCAACCTTGAAATTTAGGGTTTGGGTTGGGTTAAGACCACAAGAATGCATGTTTATAGGGTACTATGATGGATGTGTATGTTTAAGTATGATAGAAGAATTTTATGCCAATTAAAACCCTAGCTTATGTGTCATGACTTGTATGTTAGGTCATTTGTTATGATGATTCACAAATGTTTGGACCATGTGCTATGAACCTAAGGAAATGTATTATGTATGAAAGGATCTAGGCATGTTTTCCTATGTACCATGACCATGCATGTTTTATGAATTAAGATGCTAATTATGTAGGTATGCCATGATTTATGAATGATATGTATGTATGCCATGCTTTGTGAAGGACATGTATGTATGCCATACTTTATGAATGATATGTAGGTATGCTATGCTTTATGAATGACCGGATTGACCGGGTTAAACGTTATCTGCTTGGATTCGTTGGCTTCTGGTTCGAGGCTTGCGCATGGGGGCGCCCGCAGCGCAGGGGGCGCCAGGGAGCAGCGGGGGCGCCCGTGTAACGCCTGAAAATTCTCGAAACTAATTTTAGAAATATCTTAGAATTTATTCCAAATTTATGGATATTTTTATAGAATTTTTCCGTAAACGAAAGTGGCAAAAAGGGTTATAAACAGAAAATCGCATAGGTGGGAATCAAACCCTTCACCTACGCTGTGAGAGACGAATGGGCAGACCAGCCGCGCTGATTGATTTTGTTGAAATAGATTGAGCGAAACAATAGATAAGGTATAATTAGGTAAATTCGCCCCCATAAGTATAAATAAATAATTAAGGAGAGAAGTTTTATTTTCCCTCAACTCAAACCCTTCCTCGCCCAAACCCACCGCACGCCGCCCTCTTCTCTCCTCTCTTGGGCGAAACCACACCAAGCCTAGGGCTTTCCTCCGGTGGCCGGCCAAGGCTCTCCTCCGAGAGATTTTCCGATATTCAGAATCCCCACGACGAGAGGAATGCGTGAGCGCGAAGAAATCTCCGAGACTCCGAGTTTCTCCGGAACCTCCGACGCCGTTCTTGGTTGTAAGTCTAAGATATCGAGGTAAGTACTGCTCACCTGCAGTAAGAGGTGGTTTTTCGCAAGAATTTTCCCTTAAAAGTTTTAAAAGAGATATTTACTTTTAGTTTAAGATTTTTGCATGTGATCAAAAGTTAAAAATGTAATTTTCCTTTAGTTTATGATTTTGCATGTAACTCTAGTTTAATCCATGCTTGTATAAGTTGATTAAGTACCCTATATGAGGTTAGGGGCTAAGAAAAGTTATGAGAAAAGAAAAGAGAAGATAAAGCTAAGAAAAGAAAAGGCCAAGGCCTTAAGAAATCCCCAAAAGTCAAGACTTAGGGATTTTGGCACACAAGGTGCTCGTTAAAATGCCAAGGCATTCAAGATAAGAAAAAGTAAGTATTTTATTTTCTAAGGCCAGTACCCGGCGTCCAAGGGCGTCGTTAAAGAAATCTAGGTGTCCAATTCCAAGGTCTTGGCCCTGGTAGACCAAGGTCTGCTCTATTAGGATTGGTGGCTCGCTACCCCAACCTTTTAGGGAACGCGCATAAGATGGTACTTACGTCTTAAGTGGATGCAAGTGAGTTATTATTTTCAAGTATATGCTTTAGCAGAATTTTCTAAAAGTTAAAGAAAGATTTAAAATTTAAGAATTGCTAAAGTTTCAAGTTAAGCCAAGAAAAATAGTGAGTTAAGACTTATTAATGCTTGAGTATGGATGTTTTGAGTTATACATGTTTTAGTGTTTCTTTTAAGCATAAAAGTATCTCATGTGTTTTCACCTTGTTTAAAAAAAAGCATGCTTGCACATTTCGAGTTTTTGTGAGCTAGATAGTACTTGCTAAGCTTTATGCTTATTAGTTGCATTTTCTCTTACTGCAGGTAAAGGTAAAGACAAGCAATTCTGAAGGAAGGCGACGAGGCGGTGCTGAGTGACGTGTGTGTGGTGGCTGACCTTGGAGAGATCCTTGGGACGAGACAGTTTAGCTTGATTGAAATGCAATGTTTAAAGTTTCCAAATTTCAAGTTATTGTGTTATGGAGTTTATTAAACATTTATGCTTCGGATAGTTTTACATGCTCGATTTTGTAGAATGAAGATTCCATGTCATTTCAATTAGTATGCATACTTTGTGAATGCACTAGATGAGCAAGGGCATGAGTAGTTTAGCATATTGATACATTGAATTTTAGACTTATCCTTGAGCTTATTATTCCCTTTTGGACTAAGTCCTAATTGTGCTTAAAATGCTTATAAATTTGGTAGTAAAGTAAGATTTACATTCTATGAAGTTCTAGAAATGTTATAGAATCTGATAAGTGGAGTTTGGATAGGTAGAAATGCTTAGGAGTTATTTGATGCATGTACCAAGATGTTGTTAGTCTCCTTTTGAATTAAGTTTTTATTGCTTTAAATATGCTTAGAAAAGTTGCATCCATATTCCATAATGCTTTAGCAATATTATAGAACCTTGTGTGATGAGTTTAAATGCATGACAATTAAAGTTAGAATATCATTCCTAGATAGATTAAATACAAAAAAAAAGAATGTTCCGCATTTTTAGTCGTGCATTAGAGTCAAGAAGTAGACAAGTAACGGTCCGTCTAAGGTAGAGAAGGCGGGTCCAGTTGGTATCAGAGCAGTTCCCATTCTCCAGCATCACACACACACATCAGCATCAACCTTGCCGTCTTCAAGTAAGAAAGCTTTAAGTTTCAGTTTTTCTATTGCTCCTTTACTTAATTGCAGTATTGAGAAATGCTTAAGTACTTACTCATATGTGCATAGAACAAGGAAGCATGTTTAATACCTTAGTATCACGGAATCATGTTTAATTCCTAGAATGGATATTAGGTTACTAAGTAAGAAAACAAGTTCTATACCTAGAAATATAGTAGTGATTCTTGTTCCCTTATGCATTATTAGATGGCAAGAAGAGGCCGAGCTCCTAATGCAAGGAACAGAACTCCAGTTCAAGATAATAATGAGCCTGGCACAGAATAGCCAAACCTGATGGCAGTCATTGCTCAAATGCAAGCTCAGATTACAGAACAACAGAAGACCATCGCCACACTGATGGCAAATCAGCACCCAGTGCCCCCTACACCACCCACAGCAGGAGTGGGAACTCCAGTGGTGGCTGAAGTTCCACCAGTCACACAGGAGACCCCTGCCGTGAACCGAAGACAAGAAGCATACCTCGTCCAGTGGCAGAGGCTGAAACCCGAAAGCTTCTCAGGCACGACTGAGCCCTGGGATGCCCAGGCTTGGTTCAAGACTTTAGAGAGCACAATGGAGCTTCTTGACTGGCCAGAAGTCGAGAAGGTCAAATGTGCCTCCTTCTGCCTAACTGGAGATGCTCGTATGTGGTGGGAGCGAGTCAAGAGTAAGAGGATAGTCAACCAGATGAGCTGGGCAGATTTCGAGCAAGAGTTCTATGAGGAGTTCTTCCACATGCGGGTTACCAACAAGCACTACGAGGACTTCATGGAGTTCAGACAAGGTAACCTACCAGTGGGAGAAGCAGTCGCGAAGTTCAACAGACTAGCTCGCCTCTGCCCAGAGCTAGTCAGCACAGAGAAGGAGCGAGTCAGACTGATGCTCCGCATGTTGAACCCTGAAATAGCACTCAACGTGAACAGCGGGATGAACCGACCCCATACCAGCGAGGAGTTGGTCAGTAGTGCTCTAATCTCAGAGCACTATCTGAATAGCATCAAGGCACAAGCAAACACAGCAGAAGCCAGTCCTGATTGAGAACAAGACAACAGGAGGCCAGAAGCCTCAGCCAAATAACCAGAACTGGAAGAACAAGAACCACAAAAGGAAGCAGTGGCTTGGCAGCCAGAAAGGAAACCCAGAGAACAAGCAAGCTAGGTATCCACCTTGTCCTAAGTGTGGGAGGACCCATCCAGGAGCATGCCTCTTGGGTGTAACTGGATGCTACTCATGTGGACAAGAGGGACACAGATCCAAAGACTGCCCAAACAAGTTTAAGGTACTTCCTCAGCAGTCCGTACAGTATGGAGGCAAGCCTCAGTTACATTACATGCCTACTATACTGGAGGGACCTCAGATCAGTCAAGGAAGGTTGGAAGCAGCACCAGTTTCAACCAATGCCAGAGTCTTTTCCCTCACGAAAGAAGAAGCTGCCAGCGCCTCCACGGTCGTAACAGGTCAAATAGTTATTTTTCAGCATTTAGCTACTACACTGTTTGACACTGGGGCGACCCATTCTTTCGTATCAGTACATTTTGCTAGTAAGTTACAGGTGCCTGCAGAGAGTTGGGAGTCCAGATTCCTGACAACTCTCCCTTCAGGGGAAATCATGGAATCCACCCAGAGGCTCCGGGCTGTGTCAATCAAGATTTCAGACCGAGAGCTATATGTCGATCTAATAGTCCTTGCGATGCAAGACTTCGACGTCATACTGGGCATGGATTTCCTCAGTAAGTACAGCGCTTCAGTGGACTGTCGCCGGAGGAAGGTGGTTTTCAGTCCAGAAGGAGAACCACCGTTTGAATTTCAAGGAGTCCCAAGGAGGAAGACTCAGAAATTCCTCTCAGCCTTGGCAGCCCACCAGATGCTAGAACAAGGGTGTGCTGGTTCTCTTGCACGCATAGTGGACATGGAAGCAAAGGAAGAGCGCAAGCAGGAGGATGTACGGGTAGTCTGTGAGCATCCTGAAGTGTTCCCCGAAGAACTACCTGGACTACCTCCCAACAGAGAAGTGGAATTCGAGATCGAGCTAGTACCAGGTACCGGTCCAGTCTCGAAGGCCCCATATCGTATGTCTCCAGCAGAGTTGAAGGAATTACAAGAGCAACTCCAGGAGCTACTAGACAAGGGCTTCATTCGCCCGAGTCATTCACCCTGGGGAGCTCCTGTACTTTTCGTCAAGAAGAAGGATGGGTCTATGCGCTTGTGCATAGACTACAGAGCTCTGAACAAGGTAACCATCAAGAACAAGTACCCCCTTCCTAGAATAGATGATTTATTTGATCAAATCAAAGGGGCTACAGTGTTCTCGAAGATAGATCTGCGTTCTGGGTATCATCAGCTAAAGGTTAAAGAAAGTGACATCCCCAGGACGGCCTTCAGGACAAGATACGGCCACTACAAATTTGTAGTGATGTCTTTTGGAGTAACCAATGCTCCAGCAGTCTTCATGGAGCTGATGAACCACATCTTCAGGGAGTATCTCAATAAATTTGTCATTGTATTTATTGATGATATTCTCATATACTCACAGACTCCAGAGAACCATGCTACACACTTGAGGATAGTGCTGCAGATCCTTCAGCAGGAGAAGCTCTATGCAAAATTCTCAAAGTGTGAGTTTTGGCTAGATCATGTGACCTTCCTAGGTCACATTGTATCCAAAGAAGGTATTCAAGTTGATCCAGCCAAGATAGAAGCAGTCAGCAACTGGTGTAGACCCAAGAATGCCAGTGAAATCAGAAGCTTCTTAGGCCTGGCAGGATATTACAGAAAATTTGTGGATGACTTTTCCAGAATAGCCTCTCCCCTCACAGTCCTGACCAGAAAGAATCAGAAGTTTGAGTGGTCAGATAAATGCGAGCACAGCTTCCTAGAACTGAAGAAAAGATTGACTAGTGCTCCCATCCTGACTGTTCCAGAGAGTGACAAGGCCTTTGACATTTACAGTGATGCATCCAAGATGGGCCTTGGAGCTGTCCTCATGCAAGACGGTAAAGTAATAGCATATGCCTCCAGACAGCTCAAGGACTATGAGAAGAATTACCCTACTCATGACCTTGAGCTAGCAGCTGTGGTTTTTGCACTAAAGCTCTGGAGACACTACCTGTATGGAGTGCAGTGCAGAATTTTCACAGACCATCAGAGTTTGAAGTACTTCTTCACTCAAAAGGATCTGAATATGAGGCAGCGCAGGTGGCTAGAGTTGGTCAAAGATTATGACTGTGAAATCCTCTACCACCCAGGTAAAGCTAATAAAGTGGCAGATGCACTGAGCAGAAAATCCTGTGCAGCACTGATGTCCCTATCATCACTGTCTCTACCACTTCAGAAAGAAATAAAGGATTTTGGAGTCGAGGTAATAATTGGGCAACTTTCTGCATTGACTCTAGAGTCAACCCTGCTTGTGGATATACAAAGAAAGCAAAGTCAAGACCCAGAGATCCAGAAGATCAAGCAGGAGATCCAAGAGGCAGAAAATTCAGAGTTTCGAATATCAGATAGTGGCATCCTCTACTTGGAGACCGCCTTTGCGTCCCCAATGATGAGGAACTAAGAAAGAATATTTTAGAAGAAGCCCACAGTACCCCTACTCTATGCATCCTGGTTCTACCAAGATGTACCAAGATTTAAAGCAAAGGTTCTGGTGGTCTGGACTCAAGCGAGACGTGGCCAGATATATCAGTACCTGCTTGACCTGCCAGAGAGTCAAAGCAGAGCACCAGAGACCAGGTGGAGTTCTGCAGCCTATTCAGATTCCAGAATGGAAATGGGAAGATATTTCCATGGATTTCATAGTGGGACTACCCAGAACAACGAATGGATATGATGCAATCTGGGTAATAGTAGACAGATTGACTAAGTCTGCCCACTTCCTAGCCATCAGGATCTCCTATTCCATGGAACAACTAGCTCAGTTATACCTCAAGGAGATCGTCAGACTACATGGAGTCCCTAAGACTATCATTTCAGATAGGGACAGTAGGTTCACTTCGCACTTCTGGGAGTGCGTACAGATAGCTCTAGGCACCAAACTGAAGTTAGCACAGCTTTCCATCCTCAGACAGATGGTCAGACAGAGAGAGTTAATCAAGTACTAGAAGATATGCTCAGAGCTTGTGCTTTAGATTTCAAGGGCAGTTGGTGCAGATATTTGTGCTTAGCGGAATTTGCTTACAACAATAGTTATCAGGCCACTATCGGCATGGCACCCTATGAGGCTTTATATGGACGGAGGTGTAGATCTCCTATCTGCTGGTACGAGGGTGGTGAGAGGCAAGAGTTAGGCTTACAGACAGATCTTATAGATGATACCACCGTAGCCATACAGCAGATCCGCCAGAGAATAGAAACAGCTCAAAGCCGCCAGAAGAGCTATGCTGATACACGGCGCAGACCATTAGAATTTGAAGTTGGGGATACAGTGTTCCTCAAAGTGGCTCCCATGAAGGGAGTAATGCGTTTTGGGAAGAAGGGCAAGCTAAGTCCCAGATATGTAGGACCATACCCCATCACTAGAAGAGTTGGCAAAGTAGCTTATGAGTTGGAGCTACCTCAGGAGATGTCAGCTATCCACAACGTATTTCATGTTTCTATGCTGAAGAAGCATATCCCAGATGCCACCCAGGTGATAGAGCCACAGACGGTACAAGTTCGCGAAGATCTCAGTTATGATAGTCGGCCTATTCAGATAATAGACCGAGCAGTTAAGAAATTGCGAAACAAGGAGGTACCATTAGTGAAAGTCATATGGCAAAATCACAGAGTAGAAGAGGCAACATGGGAACCAGAGGACAGCATGAGGCAGAAATACCCAGAGTTGTTTTATGTTCGAGGATGAACTTTTTATAAGGTATGGGGGATTGTAACACCCGAAAATTCTCGAAACTAATTTTAGAAATATCTTAGAATTTATTCCAAATTTATGAATATTTTTATAGAATTTTTTCGTAAACGAAAGTAGCAAAAAGGGTTATAAACAAAAAATCGCGTAGGTGGGAATCAAACCCTTCACCTACGCTGTGAGAGACGAATGGGCAGACCAGCTGCGCTGATTGATTTTGTTGAAATAGATTGAGCGAAACAATAGATAAGGTATAATTAGGTAAATTCGCCCCCATAAGTATAAATAAATAATTAAGGAGAGAAGTTTTATTTTCCCTCAACTCAAACCCTTCCTCGCCCAAACCAACCGCACGCCGCCCTCTTCTCTCCTCTCTTGGGCGAAACCACACCAAGCCTAGGGCTTTCCTCCGGTGGCCGGCCAAGGCTCTCCTCCGAGAGATTTTCCGATATTCGGAATCCCCACGACGAGAGAAATGCGTGAGCGCGAAGAAATCTCCGAGACTCCGAGTTTCTCCGGAACCTCCGACGCCGTTCTTGGTTGTAAGTCCAAGATATCGAGGTAAGTACTGCTCACATGCAGTAAGAGGCGGTTTTCCGCAAGAATTTTCCCTTAAAAGTTTTAAAAGAGATATTTACTTTTAGTTTAAGATTTTTGCATGTGATCAAAAGTTAAAAATGTAATTTTCCTTTAGTTTATGATTTTGCATGTAACTCTAGTTTAATCCATGCTTGTATAAGTTGATTAAGTACCCTATATGAGGTTAGGGGCTAAGAAAAGTTATGAGAAAAGAAAAGAGAAGATAAAGGTAAGAAAAGAAAAGGCCAAGGCCTTAAGAAATCCCCAAAAGTCAAGACTTAGGGATTTGGGCACACAAGGTGCTCGTTAAAATGCCAAGGCATTCAAGATAAGAAAAAGTAAGTATTTTATTTTCTAAGGCCAGTATCCGGCGTCCAAGGGCGTCGTTAAAGAAATCCAGGTGTCCAATTCCAAGGTCTTGGCCCTGGTAGACCAAGGTCTGCTCTATTAGGATTGGTGGCTCGCTACCCCAACCTTTTAGGAAACGCGCATAAGATGGTACTTATGTCTTAAGTGGATCCAAGTGAGTTATTATTTTCAAGTATATGCTTTAGAAGAATTTTCTAAAAGTTAAAGAAAGATTTAAAATTTAAGAATTGCTAAAGTTTCAAGTTAAGCCAAGAAAAAAAGTGAGTTAAGACTTATTAATGCTTGAGTATGCATGTTTTGAGTTATACATGTTTTAGTGTTTCTTTTAAGCATAAAAGTATCTCATGTGTTTTCACCTTGTTTAAAAAAAAGCATGCTTGCACATTTCGAGTTTTTGTGAGCTAGATAGTACTTGCTAAGCTTTATGCTTATTAGTTGCATTTCCTCTTACTGCAGGTAAAGGTAAAGACAAGCAATTCTGAAGGAATGCGACGAGGCGGTGCTGAGTGACGTGTGTGTGGTGGCTGACCTTGGAGAGATCCTTGGGACGAGACAGTTTAGCTTGATTGAAATGCAATGTTTAAAGTTTCCAAATTTCAAGTTATTGTGTTATGGAGTTTATTAAACATTTATGCTTTGGATAGTTTTACATGCTCGATTTTGTAGAATGAAGATTCCATGTCATTTCAATTAGTATGCATACTTTGTGAATGCACTAGATGAGCAAGGGCATGAGTAGTTTAGCATATTGATATATTGAATTTTAGACTTATCCTTGAGCTTATTATTCCCTTTTGGACTAAGTCCTAATTGTGCTTAAAATGCTTGTAAATTCGGTAGAAAAGTAAGATTTACATTCTATGAAGTTCTAGAAATGTTATAGAATCTGATAAGTGGAGTTTGGATAGGTAGAAATGGTTAGGAGTTATTTGATGCATGTGCCAAGATGTTGTTAGTCTCCTTTTGAATTAAGTTTTTATTGCTTTAAATATGCTTAGAAAAGTTGCATCCATATTCCATAATGCTTTAGCAATATTATAGAACCTTGTGTGATGAGTTTAAATGCATGACTATTAAAGTTAGAATATCATTCCTAGATAGATTAAATACAAAAAAAAAAAAAGAAAGTTCCGCATTTTTAGTCGTGCATTAGAGTCAAGAAGTAGACAAGTAACGGTCCGTCTAAGGTAGAGAAGGCGGGTCGCTACAGCCCGGGAGCGCGGGGGCGCCCGGCCCAGCAGCTTTTCGAAGCCTTTTTCTCTTGACTTGTTTTGTATGCACCTTGGGGGCACCTGGGAGCATGGGGGCACCCGCAGTACGTACTGTCGAAGCGTACTTTTTGCTTGTGTGTTTTGTGTTCACCTTGGGGGCGCCCGGGACACTCCGGGCGCCCTGGTCAGCTGTTGCCTCACTCCTTTGAGGCACTCTGAGCTGCAAACACTCGTTCCTTCGGTCCTGCATCCAAGGTTAGTCCAAAACACAACAAAACATTAAGTGGTTAGTTTATACAGCCTTAGCTGTCTTGGTTCTGACTTTGGTCTCCAAAATGGAGCCCTAGGTCGAACCGACGCCTACTGTTCCCTCGACGGGGAACGCGTCCTCACCTACTCCTCTCGAGAGAATGTACCTGATGCCAACCGCTCCTTTGGTTGGACTTTTGCCTGACGGTCCTTTGCCAGGTCTTGGATGTTGGCAGTCCTTCGCTAGTTGCCTAGCAGTCCTTCACTAGGGCTTTGATAGCGGCAGTCCTTCGCCAGTTGCCTAGCAGTCCTTCGCTAGGTGCCTAGCAGTCCTTCGCTAGGGCTTGGATACTGGCAGTCCTTCGCCAGTGCCTAGCAGTCCTTCGCTAGGGCTTTGTATCCTGGCATTCCTTCACCATGTGCCTAGCAGTCCTTCGCTAGGACTTTGTATCCTGCACACTCAGTGAATATTGTTAGATCACAAACAAACTTAACTTTGAATCCTTTGCCAATATCAAAACAAGGTTCGATATGGTGCTTCCTGCACCAACAATCTCCCCCTTTTTGATTTATGGCAACGTAATTCAAAGTTAAGTAAAAAAACAAATAACAGTTTAATCAAGAGGGTTAAGACTAATAAAACATAGCAATTCTGAATAGTCTAAAACCAAAAAAAAATTTCTCATAGTCCCCCTGAATAATTATGTTATAAAACACTTAACTTAACTTTGACCACTTAACTTTGACCTTTCCTCCCCCTTTGACATATATCAAAAACAAACATGGGTGGACAAGGTAAAAAAACTTTTACTTACAAGACTTTACAAAAAAAATTTACTTAGGCAAATTTTCCATTCTTGAAGCCAAATTTCCAAAAACAATTCAACTTTTAGAGTTTTGCACATTTAGACGAATTTACTTGGAAACAATTTGTGCATCTTGAAAAACATAATTCTTAAGAAATTTCTAGGCAAGTTTTTCCCCAAAGAAGACTTTACTTGGATATATTTGCAAAATTTTCAAAAAGTTTTGCTCAGACAAATCTTGTTTACTAAAGAAAATTTCACTTAAAAAATTTGAAACACTTAGATACTTAGAGATTTTTGTTTTACAAAAAAAATCCTTTTTCTCTTTCTTTCTCTCCCCCTTGGCCATATATCAATAAAGAAATATATAAGAGAAAGTTTGTGTATCAGAGCCTATGGGATTTGAAAAAAAAATACTTAGTATAATGCTTGAAAAAAGCTTAAATTGCACTTTTGAAAAAAAATTCGTACTTTGTAACCATTAGTGCCTTGAAAAGTATTAGTACTTTTGAAAAATAGTAGTACTTTTGAAAAGATATTATGTATATTTTGAAAATTATGCATTTTTGAATATAAGTACTTTTGAAACATATTATGTATTTTTTAAAAACATAAGTACTTTTGAAACATATTATGCATTTTTGAAAAGTATAAGTACTTTTGAAACATATTATGCATTTTTGAAAAGTACTTTTGAAACAAATTATGCATTTTTGAAAAGGTACTTTTGAAACAAATTATGCATTTAAGAAAAGTACTTTTGAAAAGTTTTAATATTATTTTCAAAAGTATTCTAAAATCAAGCAACATTTTGAAAGTGATAGTATATATAAGCAAAATGAAGAGTAGTCATATTTTATTTATGTTTTCGACAGGATTTTAAAATTGCAGTGCATGAAAACATATAATTTTTTTTTAAAAAAAATATTTAATAATTCTTTTAATTTAATCTCCCCCTGAACTTGACCCAGTCCTAGGAAGCTTGTTGACTACAAGCGATCTTCCTCTGAGTCTTAAGGTTTGATTCAAACTATAAGAATTATCTAATAATTTTGAAAAATGATTGTCAGAAATAATTTCTTTTGACTCAAACTCCCCCTAAATTTGACACATCCTAGGAGTCCTTATAGATCATCAAGTGGACCTTCCTCTGTGTCTTTAGAGTTTATTAAAATCGAAAGAATAATTTTGACCAACCTTCTGAGTATGATAACTTTCAAGGAGATACATTTTTGAAAATAGTTTTCGAAAAATATTTTGAAATGATGATAATTTTTAAACAGATAGTAGTATACGAAGGTTTTTGAATTAATTTTTGAAAACCTTATCGACATGATAATAAGATTTAGAGCATAAGGTTTTTGAAAAACAATTTAATTTTTTGAAAAGTATTAAAAGAAACTCCCCCTGTATCTGACACAGTCTGACTTTTATCTAAGTTCTTTAAGGAACATCAGTGTTGACCAAGTTTGACTATGTTGACTAGGGTTTGACTGTGTTGACTAAGCTTGACTTAGTTGACTATGTTTTACCAATCAATAACTAAAACAAGATTCTATTTAAAATGGGTCTATTTTAACATGAAATTCAATATTTAAAAAAAAATAAAAAGGAGGGTACAATAAACTGAATTAATTTGAAAAATTTTGAATAACTTTTGCAAACCTTTTTATTTATTTAAAAGGATAGTGAATTATGCTTTTAGGTCCTAGATGTCTCACCCAGTTCTACATGATCAAGCATGTTTACCTTATGGGTTTTGTGAGACAAATTTAAATAGAAGTAAGGATTTTACTTTGAAGAGTCATGATTAATTTTGAAAAATTGAATCAACTTTGAAAACCATTTTAATGAATTTTAACTTTATTTTGGAAAAAGTAGTTGAGTCTAAGATCAATTGAAATTTGTGTTAGATTTGAATTTGACAAGAAGTAACTTGAATTTGAATTTCAAAAATTGGCTTCCAGGTCTTGGCGAGGCACTAGGCCTTCTTTGGCCGTAGCCTTATTGGATCATCAACCCTTTCCTAGACAAAGCCTTTTAGTGAAATTTCATCTTCAAAATCACTTTTTGATAAATTCTGGTCTAACTAGTTTGGGTCTTGGATCGGTAGCTTCGGCTAGATCTGCCAAAATGGCTTCCCTAACGTACTATCATCTCACCTCCACCCAATACTATGTTGTTCAAACTTCAATTAATCGTTTTATCCTTAAACTAATCAATCCTAATTCTAAGCAAAGAAAACAAAAATAAAAAGAAACACATAACTAAAACAAACAATTGTCTAAGTAAGGTCACAATTGGAGTAATACTCCAGATTTTCGAAATCAGCAAGACTATGAATTAAATTTTCTAACTTATTGACCTTATATTTTAGGGTTTCATTTTCTTGTTTCAATTTTCTTAAATTTGATTTAATTAAGTTACATGAATCAATCACATTATTCAAGGTAAATAACGGATTTTCAAATACTGTAAATTTACTTTTGTTGATTATTTGTTCGGCATTCTTGGTAGCTCTTTTATCTGTGCATTCACTTTTGTAATGCCCGAACTCCTGGCACTTGAAGCATTGGATTCGACTTTTGTCCCTTCGTGCTTTTGAAACTGATTTCTTTGTCGCCGTCGGTGGCGTCGTTCGAATCTTACGAGTAGGACACACACTTTGGTAGTGCCCTCTCTCCCTGCATGTGTAACAAATTACATGATTAAAATTTGAATTTACACTTTTACCTTTTGGTTCTTTATTGGGAATCTCCCCCTTGATTCTTGCCGCCTCGGATCTAGGCTCATCTTCTGATTCTGTGTCTGAGTGGACTCAGGTACTGGTTGAAGCTCCTTCTTTGGTGGTTCTTTAGGAGTTTTCCCTGCAATAAAATTTACACCTTCCTCGACCATTATAGTATCTGTTTGATTATTTAATTCTAATTTTGAAAAGAATTCGAAATCAGTTACCGTCTCAGTTAATTCGTCGTCTAATTCTGGTTCGATTTTGGATTCGGGTTCAGACTCTGACTCGGCTGTTTGTGCTTGGACTGAAAGGGCAAGATAATTTACCTGATCTTCTTCTTCATCTGAGATCTCTTGATGAAGGTTAACCAATTTTTCCTAGATTTCTCGAGCACATCTGAAGGATCCGATCCGCTTCAATTCTTCATTGGTTAGGCCACATTGTAGGATTGCTGTTGCTTTAGCATCAGTCTCGATCTTCCTTAGAGTTGGTTCGTCCAATTTGTCCCAAGCAATCGATGTTCCATCTTCCGTGGGGAATCTAAACCCCGTTTGGATTATCGACTATAAATCTAGATTAGCCTTCAGGTGGGATTCCATTTGACTTCTCCAAGAGTTGAAATTTTCGCCAGAGAAGAGCGGGGGATGAATGCTATTCCATTCTTGATTGGCCATCAAAAATGATCCTTGAACACAAAATAAATAACAGAAATATACCAAGACTTGGTCTTGGATTAGTAGTGCGGAAGAAGGGAAAAAATAGCTCAAAATAAATATTACACGAATTTCGATGCAGAATAATAAAAAAATAATAATAACAATTTTTGATAAATTTTTGAAAATATTAATTTTGTCAATTCAGATTAATGATGAAAAAAAATTTAATGTTAAAAAGAATTTGTTCGAATTAAGATAGCACGAATTTAGAGGAAAATATTAAAATAATAATAAAAAATTTTTATGACAAATTTTCAAAAATTGTTCGTTTTATCAATTTTGACTTATAGTAAAAAAATGAGAATTCAAAATTGAAAATACACCTACAGATATTATTTATTTGAAATAACGATCGAGTGGTGTTGCACCACCTCGATTAAAGAAAAAGAAAAGAAATAAAATAAAAAAAATCATAAATCCGAAAAACTTTCAAACTGGTGGTTGCACCAAGTTTGAATTACCCCGCTCTGATATCACTTGTTGGATCGAGAACACCGATAGAGGGGGGTTGAATATCGGAAAATTTTCGGATTTACGTAAAGAGCAATTGCACAGTGGAAGTTAAAAACACACAACACAAACACGGGAGGTTTTACTTGGTTCGGAGTCTGTGTCGACTCCTACTCCAAGGCCCACGGTCGTTGACCGTTTACTTTGGGCAATTCAATATAGGCGCAAACAGTTTACAATAATTTGATTACAAAAAAATAAGTTCAGTAAACAAAACACGCTCTTCTCTAACGACGTCCGGAGTAGATCGAATTTCTCGGAGCAGCAGGACGTCGTCGGCTCGTGTTGGAAGGTTTCCAGAGCAAGGCGCGAGAGCATAAGAGCTTTCAGGCGTTGAATTGAAGTGTTGTTCTGAAGCCTTGGTCGAGGGTCCTTTATATAGGGCCTAGGGGCACCCGGGACCTCGGGGGCGCCCCCACGTGGCCTTTGATCCGCCAAAGTCTCGGTCAGCGTCTATCCTCTAGATCCGCTTTGACCGGGGCGCCCGGAGCGCTCGGGGTGCCCGGATTGACCGGGTCAAACGTTATCTGCTTGGCTTCGTTGGCTTCTGGTTCGAGGCTTGCGCATGGGGGTGCCCGCAGCGCAGGGGGCGCCCGGGAGCAGCGGGGGCGCCCGGGAGCACGGGGGTGCCCGGCCCAGCAGCTTTTCGAAGCCTTTTTCTCTTGACTTGTTTTGTATGCACCTTGGGGGTGCCCGCAGTATGTACTGTCAAAGCGTACTTTTTGCTTGTGTATTTTGTGTTCACCTTGGGGGCGCCCGGGACACTCCGGGCGCCCTGGTCAGCTGTTGCCTCACTCCTTTGAGGCACTCTGAGCTGCAGACACTCGTTCCTTCGGTCCTGCATCCAGGGTTAGTCCAAAACACAACAAAACATTAAGTGGTTAGTTTATATAGCCTTAGCTGTCTTGGTTTTGACTTTGGTATCCAAAATGGAGCCCTAGGTCGAACCGACGCCTACTGTTCCCTCGACGGGGAACACGTCCTCACCTACTCCTCTCGGGAGAATGTACCTGATGCCAACCGCTCCTTTGGTTGGACTTTTGCCTGACGGTCCTTTGCTAGGTCTTGGATGCTGGCAGTCCTTCGCCAGTTGCCTAGCAGTCCTTCGCTAGGGCTTTGATACCGGCAGTCCTTCGCCAGTTGCCTAGCAGTCCTTCGCTAGGTGCCTAGCAGTCCTTCGGTAGGGCTTGGATACTGGCAGTCCTTCGCCATTGCCTAGCAATCCTTCGCTAGGGCTTGGATACTGGCAGTCCTTCGCCAGTGCCTAGCAGTCCTTCGCTAGGGCTTTGTATCCTGGCATTCCTTCGCCAGGTGCCTAGCAGTCCTTCGCTAGGGCTTTGTATCCTGGCATTCCTTCGCCAGGTGCCTAGCAGTCCTTCGCTAGGACTTTGTATCCTGCACACTCAGTGAATATTGTTAGATCACAAACAAACTTAACTTTGAATCCTTTACCAATATCAAAATAAGGTTCGATATGGTGCTTCCTGCACCAACACTTCCTTCTTGTCTTCTTGGCTTCTTTCAGATTAGGGCACTCCGATTTGTAGTGTCCCTTCTTGTTGCATTCATAGCACATTATGTTGGATTTGGTCTTGGATGGTTCGGTTGGATCTTCCTTCTTTCGGCTGGCTTTTCTTGTATTGGTCTGATACTTTAGTTCCTTGTAGTAGTCCCGGGCTAGCCGAACTAGCTTAGGTCGATCCCCTTCGTTGTCTTCTGAGTCTGAGTCTGAGTTAGACTCGGGTGCAAGTTTAGACTTCTTCTTGACCACCTTTCCTATTTTGCCTGCAATAAAAGCAATGCCTTTCTCGGCTAAGGTGCAGTTAGTCTGCTCATGTAATTCAAGTTCAGAAAATAACTCGTCTAATTTAATTTTGGAAAGGTCCCTTGAAACTTTGTACGCATCTACCATAGATGCCCATAAAGTATTTCTCGGGAAGGCGTTTAGGGTATACCTGATAAGGTCACGAATTTCTACCTTGTGACCTATTGTATGTAGACCGTTCATCAGCTCCTGGATTCTGATGTGGAGCTGGGCTACTGACTCGCCGTCGTTCATTTTGATTATGTATAACTTATTCAGCAGTAGGTCCCTGTTGCTGATTCGGGTGTCGGAGGTTCCTTTGTGCAGTTCAATCAACTTACCCCAGAGTTCCTTCGCATTGTTGAAGGGTCCCACCCAGTTCAGCTCTTCTTGGTTAGTCCACATTGGAGTATCTGGGTTGCCTTTGCATCAGCCTCGATCTTCTTTTTCAGCGAGGCATCCCATTCTGTGTAAGGCTGTGCCACTCCTTCTGTATTTTTCGGGATTTCCAGACCAGATTAGATTATGATCCACATGTCCACCTGAGTTTTCAGGTGGACTTCCATCCGACTCTTCCAGTAGGAGAAGTCTTCTCCATTGAAGAGTGGTGGTCTGGCTGTACTGAAACCCTCTTGCATGGCCATTTAGATTTTCTGAAATAATAACAAAAAAAACTGTCCGAAGACTTGGTCTTGGATTAGTAGTGCGGGAATAAGATATTTAAAAGAAACGATCGAGTGGTGTTGCACCAACCTCGATTAACGAGAAGAATTCGATCAAAAAAGAAATTAAAAATTTTGTAAAAATCCGAAAAACTCCCAAATTGGTGGTTGCACCAAATTTGAGCTACCCTGCTCTGATACCACTTGTTGGATCGAGAGAAATGATAATGGGGGGGGGGGGTGAATATCGTTAAAACTTTATCTTCGGATTAAGGAAAGAGTAAATGCAGCGGAAACAAAAACTATCACACAGAAACACAAGTATTTTACATGGTTCGGAGTCGCGGTCGGCTCCTACTCCAAGGCCCACACGTCCTTGACCGTTTACTTTGGGCAATACTATAATCGCGCAAAAACAGTTTACAATTTGAGTACAAAAATATTGTAGTAAATGAAACTAATTACACTTTTTGTTACCGACGTCCGATGTGAATTGTATTTCGGAGCAGAGGGACGTCGTCGGCGCTGGAATCTCGAAATCGAAGTTTGTCGGGGCGTAGCGCTTGAACGAAAAGCTTTGGAGAGTATGAAAACTGTGTCTTTGAAGCCTTGGGGTCGAGCCCCTTTTATAGTGCTCCTGGGGGCGCCTGGGATGTTGGGGGCGCCTGACACGTGCCTTCATCTGCGAAAAACTCAATCCGTAGCTCGGTCAGCGCTTATCCCCTTCGACTCCGCCTCTAGAGCTGACTGGGGCGCCCGGGACCTCCTAGGCGCCTAGCTTGACTTGGTCTCCTGGCTTCGTGGCTGATGTGCTCCGATTATCTCTTTAGCTTTGACCTTGGGCGCCCCGGGACCTCCCGGGCGCCTAGCCCAGTGTGATTTTGAAGCGTTCATGCTTCTTTGCTGTTTTGGCTTTGACCTTGGGCACCCGGGACCTCTCGGGCGCCTAGCCCATTTTCCTACCCCCTTCCTTTGCGGCATTCTGAGCTGCAGAAACACACTCCTTCAGTTCCTGCAACCAAGGTTAGTTCCAACCAAAACAAAGTAAGAAATTAGCCAATATTTATAGCCGTAGCTGTCTTGGTTCTGACTTCGGGTCTCCCAAATGGAACCCTAGGTCGAACCAACTCCTACTGTTCCCTCGACGGGGAACACGTCCTCACCTACTCCTCTCTGGAGAGTTTACCTTTCGCCAACCTGCTCCTCCGGTTGGACTTTTGCATGATCCACCTGACTAGGTCATCGTGCCCAACTTCCGGTCAGGTCTTCGGTGCCCAGCCCCTTGCCAGGACTTCGTGCCCAGTCCTCGACCAAGGCTTCGTTGCCAGACTTCCGGTCAGGTCTTCTTGCCCAGTCCTCGACCGAGGCTTCTTTGCCCGACTTCCGGTCAGGTCTTCTTGCCCAGTCCTTGACCAGGACTTCTTTGCCCAGCCCTTTGCCAGGACTACTTGCCCAGTCCTCGACCAGGACTTCTTTGCCTATTGTACCTAGGGCTTCTTCCTGCACACTCAATAATCAAATTAGACCACAATAACATCTTAACTTCTGAACCCTTTACCATTATCAAAACCCAGGTTTGACTTAGGTGCTGCCTGCACCAACAGTGTGTTCCTAGGGAATGCGTTTAGAGTGTACCTGATTAGGTCACGGTTCTATACCTTGTGACCTATCGTGTGCAGCCCATTCATTAGCTCCTGGATTCTGGCGTGGAGCTGTGCTGCTGATTCTCCTTCGTTCATCTTGATAGTATAGAGTTTGTTCAGCAACAGATCTCATTTGCTGATCCTGGTGTCAGAAGTGCATTCTGTTAGTAGGAGCCCTAGAGCCAATTATGTGACGATTGACTGGGGACATTTTTGTATCATATTCTATCATTAATAAAGGCATGATTGGTTATTATACTTACTTTGTATTTGTGTCAAATAACTATGTATAATAATGTCCTTGGGTAGTAGGTTCTTATCTACATTATATCGATTGGTTGAATCGATAGTGAGATAATGTAGAGAACACTACTCTAAATCATTCCTAGTCAAGTATTAATATTCAAGGACAATATTAATACATAGAGACTAGCATGTAGGTCAACTGATGACTTGAGCTCACAAGTCATGGATATGTAATATCAAGTTGACACATGGGTATACATTGGAGAATGTGTACTGAATGGCCCGCCATGAGAAAGTTTCATAGATTGTCATATGAGTGTCATAAACATTCTCATGTGACTATTGGTATGAATAGTCCTCAGACCTAAATTCACTACGGTTCCCTACATAAGAAGTTATGTACTTTGGTATCGTCAAACGTCACCCATAACAGGGTGGACTATAAAGGCGATCACTGGGTATGTAATGAATTATGCGGAGGGATGTGAGTGATGTAGATGGGATCTATCCTTCCCATATGACGAGAGTGATAACTGTGGGCCCCTTGATCGAGTAGGACTGCTAAAACGCATGACCATGCTCAAATGAGTCAATATGAGATATTGAGCTCATTTGTTTGAGTGAGTCTACTCGGGGATCAAGAAACACAAGATTAATTGAGGATGACACGGTCTATGCCTCATTGGTCAATCTAGATATCAAGGATAGAAGGACAAGGTCATACATTGCCCATAGTCACGGAGGTTAAATCGGATCTCGACTTTCTTGTTACTTGGGTAGCATTGATGCATTGCTAGATGCCGCTCATTGCTTTTGTGTCTAAATTGGTTTAGACACATTGCCAACATTATGAGAGCCTATTGGGTCATACACTAAGGACACGATACTTCGGAGATTAATTGATCTTGATTTGGCTAAGATTTAATTGGAATTGGATTAATTGAGTTAGACTCAAGTGAATCCAATTGGATTATGGATTGAGATCTAATTTGAGTTAAACTCATTTAGATTAGACTCAACCACATTTGGATAAAATATTAATTCATTAAAATGTTTAATGAATTAATAAGAGAGGAAGATGGAGAGTTTCTCACCATTAGAGTGTTACATGAAAAGTTAGAGAGTTACATTAGAATGTTTAATGAAGGGAAGTTTAAAAGGCAAAAACTCCTCATGATATGAGTATAAAAGAGTTTTTTCCTTATCATTTGGATGACAACTTCTCATTTTCTTTCCCCTCTTCCTTCTCTTCTCCATCTTGGCCGAAACCCACATCTTGGGTTCTTGGTGTTTTGTGAACTACCTCAAGTTCATAGCACAACTAAGGTAGTTCTGCTCCGAAGTAGAGATATCGTGTTCGTGTGGATACGAATAGAGACACGGACACTTGAACGTGCAAGAGATTCGGCGGCGCTCCAAAGGTATACGCTTTAGATAGATCTATTAGATAGATGATTTCGTACGAGTTTTTCTTTCGCATGGATCGCTCGAGAGATCTTGTTTCCGCTGCGTTTTTGTGTTTATGTCGCCTGATGATCCCAACAGTGGTATCAGAGCCACTTGCGAAAGATCGTATGAAGTTTTATGCACTTTTATATGTGATATAGAAGTAGGATAATTTTTTTTTCTTTATGGGTTGCATATAATAGTGTGAATATTTTGTCATTACACAAAAGTTTGTGTTGATCAAACTAAAAGGATATAACATCATCATTCATATGATAGCGTGCTATAGTCTGATCGCTCTTGACAAAATATTATAACCTTTGGTGTTAATGTTGATGAAGTTGCGTCAATCTGTTGTGAACAGATTGTGCATTTTTTGTCGCAAGAATGCACCAACGGAGTTTCTACTCTTGAGCGTTTTTTATATTTCACTCATAATGAAATTGATGTCCTAGATCTATTGTGTATGATTGATGACATGGTGAATGGTTATGGCCTCAACCCCAATGTGATTGGATGAATGTGTGTGTGCATGTTATAATTCATAATACGGCCTGCGTGTCGTGCCTTGTATCTATTTTTCTTAATTGTAAAATTAGATTTAGACTCGAATGTAACTCAAGTTTTCCTACATTGTAATGTACAAAAGAGGAATGGAGTGTCCATTGAAGAATGAAGTTACAAGGAGGATGCCAACCACACATGATGATCGGAGGATGCTCTTGGAGAAGAAGTTATCCTTAGGTTGACCATTGATCTTCTCATTGGCTTGAGAAGATCATAGTAAATTGGCCATAACCATGTCACATTTTCTTGCTTATATATATTGATATATACTATGTGTGTGTATGTGATGCATGCTTAGACGTTAATCTTAATTAAGTCAACTCAATATGCCTACCAAGGTTCGGTACTCATGAACTACCTTGATCACTTGTTGTTGGGTTTGCCAAAGAAAACCAACGCATTTTATCTTGGTAGAGTGTGAGAGGACAATTGTGATGTCCCTCTATCGAACCTTGGGTGAGACTTAACTAAGTCACCTCAATCGGATTGAGAAACTTAGAGGCATATCCCAAAAGTTGGCAAAATTGGGTAAGAGGAAAATTATACTAAGTCTTGGACAATTAGCCAAAGCTAACTCAAGATGATGTGTAATGTGAATCATAACCCTTTTCAAGAGTTGCACACGATGTAATTGGTAAAATGTTACCTACCTAATTGTACCAAGTCTTGGGCGATTAGTCAAAGCTAACTCAAGATGAAGTATAATTTGGATCTTGTCCCACATAAATGTAGTCGTTGTTTGGTTTGGAGCTAGTAGTGTGGGCAAATTGAGTTTGCCTACATTCATGACTAGCCCCTACAAAAGCTCTACGATTTAGTGGGAACATCATTTAATTAAAGGCCTAATTAAATGATCTAGATATGATACTTATTTCTGCATGTTGTGTTGTTGTAGATCACCATGTCATCTAATACGTCGAACACTCTCTCTCTGCGATCTGTCCTTGAGAAGGACAAGCTCAACGGAGCTAATTTCCTGGACTGGTATATGAACTTGAGGATAATCCTCAAACAAGAACGTAAACTGTACGTTCTAGAGCAACCCCTTCCAGAAGCAGCCGTTGCTACCGCCACCCGTGTTGATAAGGATGCTTACAAGAAGCATCAAGATGATGCACTTGATGTATCATGCCTTATGCTTGCCACCATGAACTCTGAGCTTCAGAAGCAACATGAGAACATGAATGCACATGATATGATTGAGCATCTGAAACAACTATATCAAGGGCAAGCTAGGCACGAGCCGTTTGAGGTGTCCAAAGCCCTATTTGCATGCAAGATGCAAGAAGGAACTCCTGTAGGGACTTACGTACTCAAGATGATTGGGTATGTGGAGAACCTTGAAAGACTAGGATTCCCACTAGGCCAAGAATTGACAACAGACCTTATCTTGCAATCGTTGCCGGAGGGTTATAATCAATTTGTCATGAACTACAACATGAATGAAATTGATAAACCTTTGCCTAAGATGCTCAACATGTTGAGAACTGCTGAGCCCAATCTCAAGAAAGTCAAGACCAGTAATGTACTGATGGTTAACAAGGGCAAAGGTAAATGGAAGCCTAAATGCAAGGGTAAGACCCAAGCCAAAGGCAAGGCCAATTCTAATACATCCAAGGGCAAAGGCAAAGTGCCTAAGGAAGGGACCTGCTTCCATTGTGGTGAGACCGAACATTGGAAGAGGAATTGCAAACTCTACATAGAGGAAGCAAAGAAGAAAAGAAGTGAGACTTCTGCCTCAGGTATTTTTGTTATAGAAGTCAATCTATCTATCTCTTCTTTGGGTATTAGATATCGGATGTGCTTCTCACATTTGTACTAATGTGCAGGGCCTTCAATGAGCTAGATCATTGACCAAGGGCGAAGTGGACCTACAAGTAGGCAATGGAGCAAGAGTTGCAGCTATTGCTGTAGGAATATATTCCTTGTCTTTGCCCACTGGGCTTATCCTAGAACTAGAAGAGAGCTTTTATGTACCTGCATTAACCAAGAACATTATTTTAGTATCTTGTTTGGACAAGAAAGAATTTTCATTTATCATAAAGGGCAAGTGTTGTTCTATAATGTTAAATGATATGTTCTATTGTAATGCACCACTGATAAATGGACTCTATCTTCTAGATCTAGAGAACCCAATCTATAACATAAATACCAAACAGTTCAAACCAAATGATTTGAACCAAGCATATCTCTAGCATTGTCGCTTAGGACATATAAATGAGAGTCGCATATCCCAGCTTCATAAGGATGGATTATTGGACTCATTTGATTTTGAATCATATGAGACATGTGACTATTGTCTTTTAGGCAAGATGACTAAGACTCCATTTAGTGGACACGGCGAAAGAGCGATAGAGTTGTTAAGACTCATACATACTGATGTATGTGGCCCTTTCAATGTCGCAGCTAGAGGAGCCTATCAGTACTTCATCACTTTCACTGATGATATTAGTAGATATGGCTATGTGTATCTTATGAGACACAAGTCAGAATCCTTTGAAAAGTTCAAAGAATTCAAGAGTGAAGTACAAAATCAACTTGGCAAAAGTATTAAGATACTTCGATCAGATCAAGGTGGTGAATACCTTAGCTAAGAGTTTTGTGACCATCTAGCAGAGTGTGGAATCATATCCCAACTCACTCCATCTGGAACACCACAGTGGAATGGTGTGTCCAAGCGGAGAAATCGTACTCTATTAGATATGGTACGATCGATGATGAGTCACACGGATCTTCCAACTTCCTTCTGGGGTTTCGCTCTAGAGACAGCTCTTTTCACACTTAACCAAGCTCCATCAATGATTAACCAAGCTCTCATGCTGTGAATTGTATTGCGGACATTCAGTAAATGAGTTTAAGATCTCAATCAAATACACAAACATGTATACTCAAATAGTGAATATTCATTTATTAAAATAAATGATTACAATCATAAGGCGATTGCCTTAGGACACTTCTCTCATATCACTAACATTCCGCGCCCCTCAGATTGCGCCGAGCCCGTCAGCTCAATTCTCCGCACAATCCTTCTCGTCTGCTACGTCTTACGCTCGACTTCCTCCGTACCTAAGTTCTTGCATACTTAGCAGAGGGATTAAACACACCAGGACTTAACTTAAATCAGTTGATCACATCATAACTAACTAGGGGTACTTACAATCTCCCCCTTTTTGATATGTATCAATCTAAGCTAAGTTAGGGTAAACAAAATAAGAAAACATGCATAATAATGTAAACAGTGTAGGTTCAAAAAAACTTAAATTTAGACTAAATTAAAAGTCTACCCCTTAATTTAACCCTATTTCTCCCCCTTTGATCATATCAAAAAATGAGGAAACATAATTAGGAAAGAATTTTTTTTAGTTTTTTTTAAAAAAATAAAAAACATGCATGAAAAATTATAACAAGTTCTTTCCGCTATATCTGAATCATGAAAAATTTAATCTATGAAAATAAATTATTTATCTATTTTTAATATTTTAATTTCAAAGTTTGAGCGAAAAATTATAAAAATGAAAAATATTCAAAAAAAATTTAAAATTCTCAGTAGATGGACAAGATAATTGTGCATAAAAAAGACATAATTTTTGTAAAAAAAATTTATTAGTTTAATACAAATTTAGAAACCCAAAATAAATTCATATATATAGGATTAATTAAAAACATAGGCAGATTATAGCTTTTGGGCACCTTTTTAAATTGACCCTTATGGTTTTTAAAATACCAATTTAAATTATGAGGAAAGTTATTTTTCTTTTGACGTAAATATGCAATATCAAGTTCTAATTTTTGCACTAAGTTTTTCAAATTATCATTTTCATTTTTCAAAATTTCAGAAGAGGATGTAAGTGTCAATTTATTTTTTAATTTCAAATTTTCTTTTGATAACAATTAGATTTGAGCAAGGCTTTAACTCCTACTTACAATTGATCATGACGAAGAAGACAAACCTCACTTACCGGGTTGCTTTCGAAAAGTGAGGTTCCTCTTTCGTCGTCGCTTTCTTCTGAAGTCTCTCCCCCATCATTAGTGCTCCCTTCTTGATGATTTGCCATCAACGCAAGTCTCGTGTATTCTTGACCTTCCGACTCATCCGACGAGGACTCGTCCCAGGTGACCTTCAATGCCAATTTTGCCTCTAAGGTACCTTCATGCAATTCTAGGAATTTCTCCCAAAGCTCTTTTACAGAATTGTAATTCCCTATGCGGTTGACTTCTTGCGTCGGAAGAAGGCTAGCAGATGAATTCCACTTTGTTGTTTGCTACAATTGTCGCTTGCTCCTTCTTGGTCCACGACTCTACTTCTTTCTCCTTGTCATTATTGTCTTTAGAAACTGAAAAGTCATTTTTCATAATTAGTAGAAGTTCAATATCAGTTTTAAGAAATACCTGCATTCGGCGATTCCACATCGCGAACTCCCCCTCAAACGTCGGCAGGTAGATTACGACTCTAACCATTTTCTCGAAATTGCTGCAGTCAGTGATTAGTCCTTCTGCGGTGACCTTGGCTCTAATACCATTTATTGGATCGGGTTAGACTAGCTAGAGGGGGGGTGAATAGACGGTAAAATAAAATATAAAAGTGGAGGTACTCGTCTTTTTAAAAGAAACTTGGTTGGCACTAAGAACATTGTTTCCAAGGCAGTGGACACCCAATAAAAATCTCCTTATGGCGGAGAAGTCTTACAATTGTTGATGCAGTTTGACCCTGATTGTTGATTTGGTGTTGACACCGATTTTAGTTTAGGTTAATGAGATGATTGAGATTAAGTCCTGGACGGGGACTAGGTGAAGTGGAAAATACATAGTGGGGCTAGGTTGGATGAAACCCTAGCTTGGAGGGCCAGGTCCTAGCTTGGAGGGTCAGGTCCTAGCCTCGAGAGCTAGGGTGGATGAAACCCTGGCTTGGAGGGCTAAGTCCTAGCTTGGAGGGCTAGGTTGATGAAATCCTGGCTTGGAGGGCTAGGTCCTAGCTTGGAGGGCTAGGTTGATGAAACCCTGGCTTGGAGGGTCAGTTCCTAGCTTGGAGGGGTTGGTTGAAGTCCCGGTGAGTGAAACTGGGCACGGAGTCTTGGTCCGGGGGACCAAGAACGAGTCAGAGAAGGGCTGGAAGCAGGTTCTCTTGACTTAGAGTGTAATTTGCCTTGGCTGGATCGGTCTGGTGACCGATCAGGGAAGTTAGCACGATCCTCTTGTGTGGATCGGTCTGGTGACTGATCAGGTAATTTCTGATCGGTCTAGTGACCGATCATGGAGCATACAGTAACTTTGTTAGGCTACTAATCATCTCCTGATCGGTCTGTTGACCGATCAGGGAGAGAACAGAAGGCTTATGGTCAGCTCCTGATCGGTCTGGTGACCGATCAGGGAGAGTTCTGGATCGGTCAAGTGAACGGTCAGGGAGAGGTCAGTAGCCTTGGGAGAAATCGTTGATCGGTTTGCTGGACCGATCAAATGTCGCGGGCTCCTCACTATGACCGATCAGCAAGGTCAGGGAGTGCTCTAATCGGTCTGGTGCCCGATCAGTGGGGTTGGCAAGCGAAAGCTAAAGGTCTGCACTCAGCTGATGGATCAGACTAGTGACCGATCCCCAGTACTTGATCGGTCAGGGTAACCGATCAAAGATGAGCTCGCAATCTCACTTTCCTTACTGTGGATCGATCAGGCTGGAGCCTGATCGGATTGAACCCATCCTGATCGGTATGGTGACCAATCAGGAGTCACTCTGATCGGTCCGGTGACCGATCAGTAGCTGACAGTTTTAATTCAAAAACGCTGTCAGAGTTCTGATCGCGTTCTGATTATTGTCGATACACTACTGATCTCTGCTCCTAACTTTTGATTGTTGATTCTCTATTGATCTGCTGAGCTAATGAGCTGCTAAGTGTGCAGGTAAATCAGGTTTACTCAGGGAGAGTCAAACTGAGGCTTTATCTACAGCAGGTTTGGTTGTTTGCTTCCGCAGGTTATAACGTCCTCTGGCGCGAGCTGCAATGGCTGAGA
This sequence comes from Boesenbergia rotunda, assembly GCA_024364735.1. NCBI lineage: Eukaryota > Viridiplantae > Streptophyta > Magnoliopsida > Zingiberales > Zingiberaceae > Boesenbergia > Boesenbergia rotunda. The sequence continues at coordinate 157,772 of JAGFNQ010001393.1, forward strand.
AGCTGATGACCTGGGGCTCGACTGGAGAGGATTCAGTGAGTCCAGAGGAGGTCAGGGGTAGCTGGCCTGTTGCAGGTGAGCAGCTGGGAGCTACCGCAGAGGAGCGTCTGTGACCGGGCGTTGGAAGCAGGTTAAGCTATGAAGTGGAGAAGGGGCTGGAGAGTTCTCAACATCGAAAGCTTTACTCCATCACTTCTGCGAACACTCTGAATCTTGAAGCTTTGAGCAACACTATGATACATGAGCACTTGGAGGAGATAGAGAGCTTGGCGAGTCCATCAGCGAGAAGACACGAAGAGCATGGAGTTCTTGCATGAGATCTGTGCTGAGTGGAGCTCGGGAGAAGCTCTCTTGTGTTCCTTTGGTTCCTAGTGCTTTGTAAGCCTCCTTGTTTCACTGCTATTAACATCATTACTTTGATTGAAAATCTATGGAGAGGTTACTCCACCGAGAAGGAGGTTCTATTTGATATCCGGATTTTCTGGGGCATGATCTGCCGACGATCAAGGGATCACCCACCTCACAGGCACGCCAAGGAGTAGGGGCAAGTTATCCCCGAACCTTGTAAACGATCCTTGTTAGCGTTTTGGTTTATTTTTCATTTCTTCTTAGTTTCTGTTCTTGTATTGCTTCTGCTGTGCTACTAACATTCATGTGCAGAAGTTTTAAAAGATCAAAGCGATTTTTGTGTCTGGCTACATTCACCCCCCCCCCCCTCTCTAACCATCCAAGCACCAACAAGTGGTATCAGAGCTTGGGGCTCTGTTCAAGCGGCTTAACATTCGTGAGCTATCAACAATGGCTTTGAGAGAAGGATTTAGCACCACTCGACCCCCTTTCTTCGATGGATCGGATTTTCAATATTGGAGGTCTCGCATGGAGTACTACCTCAAGACCGACATTGGGATATGGTTCTCCGTGAAGGAAGGCTTCGTTCCTCCAAGAGATGCGGAGGGAAAAGAATTGGAGTCCTCACGGTGGTCGGCCGAGCAAACACAAAAAGGAGAAGACGATGCGAAGGCGGTGGTGACTTTGCAATGTGGAATGAACAAAGACCAACTAATCAAAGTTGACCCCTTTACAAGCGCAAAGGATTTGTGGAATAAACTCATCGAGCTTCATGACGGCACCCGAGACTCGAGAATAGCCAAGAGGGACTTGTTCCTCAATCAACTACAAAACCTCTCCATGAAGGAGAATGAAACGGTAAGCGAACTTCATAGTAAATTCAAAGAGGCATTGAATGGTCTCCACTCCATTGACGAAAAGGTTGAGAACCGCGACCTTGTGAGGTATGTGTTAAAAGGTTTTCCAAGGAATGCCTTGTGGTCATCCATGGTGGATGCCTACAAGGTTTCTAAGGATTTATCAATTGTAAAATTAGATGACTTATTTTGTGAAATAGAGCTACATGAGATGGCTAACAAAGGCCCCAAGGAGAATGGGATTGCCCTTGTTGCAGGGGAAAAGACCAAGATGAAGGAGAAGAAGAAGGAGAACGAAGTCTCTTCATCTTCATCTTCATCCGAGTCCGAGGAGGATGGCAGCGGGTCTTCTTCCTCCGAGATGGCCAATTTTGTTAGAAGAATGATGAGGAAGAGCCGGCGCTTCAAGGGTAAAAGTAACCCTAGTGAAGTTAAAATTGATAAGTCTAATGTTACTTGTTATGAGTGTAGCAAGAAAGGATATTTCAAGAAGGATTGTCCAAAACTCAAGAAGAAGGAAGAGAAATCAAAGAAGAAGAAGAAGGCCTTGAAGGCCACATGGGATGAATCATCCTCTAGCTCATCCAATGAAGAGAAGGAGGAGAAGAGTACACGCCATGTAGCACTCATGGCCCTTGAAGATCAAGAGAGCAGTGATGAATCCATGGACTCATCAAACGTGACTTCATCATCTTCGGATGATGAAGAGGTAATCTCTCCCGAATTAGACAAATGTTATAGAACCATTGCATGTTTAACCGAATTGTTGAAAAAGTCAAAAGGAAAGGTTAAATCATTGAAAGTAGAAGTAGAACAATTGAAATCCTTTAGGGATGAGGATGTTGATGATTTACATGTAGAAATGTTAGAAGATGAGAACAAATCATTGAAGAGTGAGGTTGAGAGACTCAAGAGTGTTCTTGAGAAGTTATCAACTAGCTCTAAGACTTTAGATATGATTTTGAATGCACAAAGGGTGGTTTACAATAGGGCCGGTATTGGTTACCGACCTAAAGAACCTTCATTTGTTTCCTTGATGTCTAGGACTGATGTTAGACCACTTAAGACTCCTAGGGTTCGAAAGAAAGTGGTCAAGGCATGGGTGCCTAAGTCTTGCATAGTAGGTGCTTTAGGTCCCAAGATTTGGGTACCTAAATCCTCTATTTTTCGTATTGTGTAGGTCATGATTGAGGGGGAGCATCTATCAACTTGGTTCGTTGATAGTGGGTGCTCCAAACATATGACCGGTAATAGATCTTTATTCACTACCTTTCAAAGAAAAAGTAGAGGTAATGTTTCCTTTGGTAACAATGGTAGTCTTAAGGTTATAGGGATAGGAGACATTCAAATATCCGAATGTCCTAGGATCAAGAATGTCCTTCTAGTCAAGGGGATGACATTTAATCTCCTAAATGTCAGTCAATTGTGTGATGCGGGTTACACAATTGATTTTCAATCAAGTCAATGTCTAGTTAGACAACATGACACCTTTGATACTGTACTAGTAGACACAAGAGTTGATAACATTTACCAAGTTTCTTTTAAAAGTGCTACTAATGCTTTTATGAAGTGTTTCATGTCAAGAGAAGATGAGTCTAACCTTTGGCACCGGAGATTGGCACATGTTAACATGAAGAATATTCGAAAATTGGCCGACAAGGGACTAGTTCGTGGCTTACCAAGCATCAAGTATGAAAAGGAAAAAATTTGTGATGCATGTCAAATGGGTAAGCAAACAAAATCTACACATAAAGGTAAAAGCGTTGTAAGTACTTCTACCGCTTTGGATTTACTTCACATAGACTTGTTTGATTATAGCACTATTATATCCTTGAATAGTAGTAGATATTATTTTGTGATCATTGATGATTTTACTAGATATACATGGACATATTTTCTAAACTATGAGGATCAAACCCTAGATGTTTTTATTTCTTTTTGTAGAAGGGTTGAAAATGAAAAATCATCAACAATTAAAACAATTAGGAGTGATCATGGAGGTGAATTTCAAAATCAAAGATTTTTAGAGTTTTGTCAAGATAGAGGGTATAGACATGAGTTCTCCACTACTAGAACACCACAACAAAATGGTGTTGTAGAAAGGAAGAACCGAGTCTTACAAGAGGTTGCACAAAGCATGCTCAATGAGTACTCATTACCGAGTTACTTATGGGCTGAAGATGTGAACACAGCTTGCTATGTGCAAAATCGAGTCTTCATTCACAGATTTCTAGGAAAGACTCCACACGAACTTTGGTTTGGAAAACCACCTACAGTTAAACATCTTAGGGTGTTTGGTTGAAGGTGTTTATTCTAAACACCAAAAACCATCTTGGAAAGTTCACAGCAAAGGCTGATGAAGGTATACTGGTCGGGTACTCCCTCGTCAGCAAAGCTTACCGAGTCTACAACAAGAAGTCTAGATTGGTTGAAGAGTCTTCTGATGTTGTTTTTGAGGAAATTCCAAAAGTAAATGATCAATTAGAAGATGTTGAAGGAGTTCAATTCGAACTTAGGCAACTAGGTTTGGATGGAAGTCTAAGTGTTGTAGATATGGTGATGAGTCTGATGACGATGAGCCTAGACAACCCATAGATGAGCTGGATCCTGAGGTTGAGCCTGTGTCTAGTGACACCATCCAAGAAGCACCACCAACACCAAGGCAGACTAGATTAGCCTCTAGTCATCCCCAAGACCAAATTGTTGGAGATATCCATCATGGGGTTAGGACTAAATCATTCTTTTGGAATGAGCCTAATGAAGTTGCCCTAATTTCCGAAATTGAACCTAGAAAAATTGACGAAGCATTAAATGATCCCAATTGGATCATTGCCATGCAAGATGAACTAGGTCAATTCAAAAGAAGTCAAGTTTGGGACTTAGTCCCTAGACCTAAGAAGACCACCGTTATTGGAACCAAATGGGTCTTCAAAAACAAATTGAACTATAAGGGAGAAATCGTAAGAAACAAGGCACGCTTAGTAGCCAAGGGCTATAGTCAAGTTGAAGACCTTGATTGCGATGAGACCTATACTCCCGTGGCACGTTTAGAATCCATCCGGTTGATGATTGCATTTGCGGCACATCGAGGTTTTAAACTCTATCAAATGGATGTCAAATCGGTCTTTCTAAATGGTTTAATAAGAGAAGGGGTCTATGTCGAACAACCTCCGGGGTTTGAGAGTTCCGAATTTCCAAACCACATGTTCAAGCTCAAGAAGGCGCTTTATGGCCTTAAACAAGCTCCTAGGGCTTGGTATGAAAAGTTGTCAACATTTCTTATTGAAAAAGGTTTTGTAAGAGGACAAATAGACCCTTCACTATTTCTACGGAGAGATGGTGACAATATATTTGTAGCCCAAGTATATGTCGATGACATAATTTGTGGCTTAAACAATAAGGGCTATTTGAATGAATTTATTGGCCACATGGAAAGTGAATTTGAGATGAGTCTAGTGGGAGAGTTGACTCTCTTCCTTGGACTCAAAATCAAACAAACTCGAGATGGGATCCATGTGCACCAATCAAAATACACTCAAGAGATGCTCCGTAAATTTAACATGAGTGATTCTAAAGAGGTAACCACTCCCATGGCTACAAACACACGGTTAGACAATGATGAGAGTGGTAAACATGTTGACCTGACTCAATATCGAAGCATGATAGGTAGTTTGTTATACCTCACAGCTAGTTGACCTGATATACTTTTTGCTGTGGGTATGTGCGCTAGGTATCAAGTTTGTGCCAAGGAATCTCATTTAATTGTTGTTAAGAGAATTTTAAGATACCTTAAGGGCACAATTGGAGTTGGTCTTTGGTACCCCGTACCGAGTCATTTGACCTAATTGGCTACACCGATTCCAACTATGCTGGGTGAAAGTTGGATCGGAAGAGCACGAGTGGGGTTGCCAATTCTTAGGATCATCACTGGTTAGTTGGTCAAGTCGGAAGCAACATTGTGTTGCTCTCTCCACGACCGAGGCAGAATATATCACCATGGGAGAGAGTGTATCACAATTGTTGTGGATAATTCATACACTAGAGGACTATGGATTAAGCTACAAGGGTATGCAAGTGTTGTGTGACAACATTAGCACAAAAAACCTAACAAAGAATCCAGTCCACCATTCTAGGACCAAGCATATTGAAGTGCGTCACCACTTCATTAGAGATCATGTTGCTAGAGGAGATATTTTACTCTTACATGTAGAGTCCAAATCTAACCTAGCGGACATTTTCACTAAACCACTCCCCAAGAATGAATTTAGTTTCTTACGAAGGGAATTGGGAATGTGTCGTGCTTCATAGGATTAAAAAGCTTTCAAAACCCTTCATGATCAATTCGAATTGTTGGGAACAATTTTTGGGCAACTTGGGGACATCTCACACAAACTATAAGGTTTAACAAAATATTTTTGTTTGCTAGAAATGAGGTGAGATGCTAGGATCAACCTAATTCCTCAAAATGTCAATGCATCCCTTGAGAAATTAGGTTGACGAGATAATAATCATTAAGTTGACCAAGTTTGGGGAAAACCAATGCATAACATATGTGTACTTGGCTCCATGATCATACTTGGATATTCTAATCAAGGAAACTTGATTGTAGATTTTATTTTGATCAAACTTAGTTAAACATTGAATGGATGTTTGTGATTGAATTTGACTTCACTTGGGTGGAGCAAATTGTTTTGTTAAATCCATAAGGACCTTTGATCCTTGTTCAAGGATCAATTATAGTCAAGGAAACCCCTCTAAGGTCGAAAATCATCCATGTGATCATATCGGAGTTCGATAAGAAGTCTGAAACTGAAGTTTCATACTCGTATCAGGAAATTTCTGATACCTGATCGGTCCACCGACCGATCAGACATAGGGTTGATCGGTCCACAGATCGATCAAGAGTCGGTCCGATCGGTCTAAGTGACCGATCTAGCTATTTCGCGAGAAATTGTCAAAACATTCTGTGTTGGCCTGGATCGGTCCCCAGACCGATCTGGCCCCCTGTGGTGATCGGTCCACCGACCGATCAAGAGGGTCACAGAAAATCTCACGATCCTACTGTTCGCTCCCTGATCGATCAACAAATTGATCAGGGGCTTGCCTGATCAGTCGCCCGACCGATCAGGACCAAGCCAGACTGATCAGGCTGGCTCCTGATTGGTCTGGGCGCTCCTGGGTCGAACGGTGATCCGTTCGATCGCAATAAATTTCGGTTGGTGGACCTGTCCACCAACCTATTAACTTCATCAATCTCTTCAGTTTCAACCCTAGCACCAAAACCCCTCATTCTCTTCCTGCGCGTGAGTTCCTCTTTGCCCTGTGCATGTGAGTTTTTATTCTTGCTGTTGGTGTTCTCAGCAACTCCTTGCTGCGAGCTCGTGTCCCTACAACTCCTTGCACCGTGATCTGGTTCTCTCTACGCAGTCTCTTCTTCCAAGTTCTTAGGATGTATTCTTCCCGAACAAACAACGGAATGGCCCCTAAGTAAGCTTTTGTTTCATTTGTAACCTATTGTTTACTTCATCAGTCACGATTTGTGGAAGCTAACCATGTTGGTTCTTTTTGTGATGTGTGTGTCATTACCGTGACCTTGCCTATGCCGTGACCTTTTTTTAATCTCACTGAACTTCTTTGATTTATTCACTTGATGCTTCTATGCCGTGACCTATCTTATTATTGATATGCTTATCATTTAATTTGTGCCATTGATTATATCCTCTCTGATCAACTTTGGCAGTGTCCTTCATTATCATGTCGATTCTGTGTCATGATCTTACTTCCTTTTGATCATTATTTGATTCGATTGAATGCAGTCCTGTTTATCCAACATTAGGAAATCTCCCAAGGGTAATGAACCGGTCGAGGGGACCTCACGATCCCGGATTCCCTCTTCACCTGTTAGACCCCAACCTCCTTCTGATGCCAGATTTCAAAATGTTCATTATGCACTAGCCTTTCAATATCACACTTTCAAACTCATGCCCTATCGAACTGTGGACAGAGCATTCATTTACGAACATTGTCCGTCGGTACGACAAATCATTGAGCATTACGAGCTTCAATTCATTCTCTTCCTCGATCGGTCGATCAACTTTGATTTAGTCTCCGAATTTTATAACAACATGGTCAGTGGAGAGGGCACGGGGTATCGGACCCGAGTTACCGGTATCAACCTCAATTTTGACCTATCAGCTTTCACTGCATTTCTTGATTGTCGACGATCTGATAATGACTTTCCACTTTACCCTTATCTTCCAAATCCTCTACCGGTTCCCTTTGATGGAGTCACTCTTGACTCTATCCACGAGTATTTTTTCGGCCATCCCAGGCTGAGGGGTCCTGGTGAGCCTGCCGGTGATTTTCCCACATTTGCTGCTCTTAGTCTTTCCCCCGTTGATTATGTCCTGTTTAAGATTTGTTAGTGATATGAGAGAAGTGTCCTAAGGCAATCGCCTTATGATTGTAATCATTTATTTTAATAAATGGATATTCACTATTTGAGTATACATGTTTATGTATTTGATTGAGATCTTAAACTCATTTACTGAATGTCCGCAATACAATTCACAGCATGAGAGAATTTGTGACAAATTCACAACTAGTGATTATCTCTACATGTGTAATTGTGAAGTATTGAAATTGTCCCTAGTCGATGAATTGATAAATACGGACACTATCAATTCTATTGAGACTGGCATGGGTTATTCTCTAATCAGCTGATTCTCACTAGCTAGTGACATTGGGATGTCCGGAAATAAACATGAATGCTAGTTAAGGGAACTAGTTCATTGGAGTGACTGGTTGTAAAACTTCATATGGTAGTCTACATATAGACATGTCAGTGAAGTTCTTACTGCAGCTTAAGTGCGATGTTCCTTTGACTTGCGGTGTTCAAGTCATCTTGGTCATGGAGACTTATACTTTGACATCTTAAGCAAGCATCTCCAAGGAGGTATGGATCCAGGATGATTGGGTATAAGCCGAAGTGCCCGAAGATGTTTGAACAGCCTACAAAGGATTCACCACTCCTTGCGAGGAGATGCATACCCAAGGCCTATCGTCGGATTGTTACTCGAAGCCTCTGGCCAGAGCATGACATGTTCGGAGTATGAATCTCTTAGATACATGAGAGTAATTAGAATCCGTAGGACGAGAAAATGTTACTTGGGCTAGGTGTGACGTAGTCAGCCTAGTGGAGACTGACACCCATAGACCATGTCCTGAACCAAGTGGGTATAAGATGGTGAAGGGAATGGGGCACGATTCATTATAGCTGCTGAAGGGTTTCAGAATTGTTTCTGAGGTCAATCGTTGATCTTTCGATTAATTGGGGATCATGATGTACTACTAGGTGTCACTCATGATCGTTCTATAATTGGTTAATTATAGACGGCCAACATAAATCGAAAGCCTATTTAGTCACACGCACTACGAGTAATCCGAGGGATTTAAAATGAGTTGAAAATTGGATTTTCCAATCAAGAGAGATTAGGTTTGGTTGAGCCAAACGATAAGTCGAATCTGAATTTTTCAGAGACGCGTCGAAAGCGTAAAATGGCTGTCTTTTGAAGACTTAATAGATGAATTAAATGAGTTTAATTTATTGGGGAGTGGCCTAGATAGGCCGGCCAAAGAGGGTCCCCACCCTCTTTGCTTGGCCGGCCACAACAAAGGGAGGGAACCAAATTGTTTGGTTCAATTTATAAAATAAATCAAGTGTGGTTTGTTTTATAAAATTATGAATGATATAAATTTTTTTTATAAACCAAGGTTTGGTTTATTTTTCATGGAAATTAAAATGAACCATGGATTGATTTATTTTATTTTATAAAATCAATCATGGATTGATTTACCATGATAAAGAAATTTATATAAAGAAATTTATTTTTCATGAAAATTAAAATGAACCATGGATTGATTTATTTTATTTTATAAAATCAATCATGGATTGATTTACCATGATAAAGAAATTTATATAAAGAAATTTATATGATAAATTTCTTATGAAAATTTATTCCATAAGAAATAAAAGACTTGGTTGATTTTTATCATGAATTAAAATATGATTTTTACCATGATATAAAATCAAGACTTGACATGATGGAATAAGTCATACAAAATTTATATGATAAATTTCTTATGAAAATTTATTCGATAAGAAAAAAGAGACATGGCGGTTGAGAGACCACTATATAAAGGACCCAAGGCAAGGCTTGGAATTGATTCGAAATAATCCAAGTATTCTTGCTTGGGCTCTCTACCTCTCCTCCCTTCTTCCTCTTGGCCGACCACAAGCCTCTCCCCCTTCTTCTTGCCGTGAGCACAAGGAGAATCACCTAGGCGACGAAGTTCTTCCGTTGGGACGATTTTCCTCTCCGGCCATCATCACATTGGGATTGGGCGCAAGTCATCTTCATCCTTCTCGCCGGAATTGTGATTCCGGCCAACCTTGGTGGTGAGTTTTTCCGATGTGATTATTTCTGTAACACCCCAAATTTGTCAATGTAAAATCATGACAATGTATGAAAATGGTTATAATGAAATAATATAAATTTCATGCAATCACATGCTATGAAATGTTATGAAACTATTTTTATAAATGAAATGTTATCATGAAATAGTATATGCATGAAATATTATTATCATGAAATATTATCATGAAATATTAGATTCATGAAATATTATTAATATTATGAAATTTCATGATGGGCTTGGCTTAATGAGCTTTGATATGGGTTAGTGCAAATTGTGATAAAAAGAAGAGCTAGAAAGGAGGAAGCAAGGATTGAACCTTGAACCTCGTAGTTGCGCTCACCATGTCATGACCAATGAACCAAGCAATATTTCATGTGGAAGGAGTAAGGAACATGCTTGTTAAGTGTGTAAGAGTGAAGAGACATGTCTTTTCATGAGAGAAGTATAAATAAGGGAAGTTGGAATAACTTCCTTTTCTTCTCTTCTTCCTTCTCACTTCTCCCAACCGAAACCTCCTTCATCCCCTTCCCTCTTTCCATTTTCGAAAACCTCACCTTAGGGTTCTAACCCTAGGGTAATTGCAAGAGGGAAAATCCAAGTGCTCTTGCCATCTACCAAGTTCAAGGAACTCTAGAGAAAAGATTCGGAAGAAAAGGATTTTCACATACCCTTCAAGTGTAGGGTACCCTACGATTTAAAGAAGGTTAAATTCCAGCGCTAGGATGTAAGTATCCCCTCGCCTGCAGTGTAATAGTTATCGTATGTGTTGTCTACTTGATTGCTTGGAAAATGGGGACTTTTTCCCCTTGGCATGTTTCGGCCACCCCCCTTAGGGGAAGGCTTTGGTCTCTTTTTGTTATACTAGTAGACCCTTGGAATTTAGGGTATATGTATATGTGGTTTATTCAAAATATTGTGAACAAAAATCTAGGGTTATGCTCTTGTGTAGGTTTCGGCCAACACCCAAGGGAAGGACCTTGGTTACCCTTTGATGCATGTGAAGACCCCTTGGAACTTAGGGTATATCTATATGATGTGTCCTTTCGTTTTGTGATAACAAAAGCTAGGGTTTAGGGCTTGGATGGGTTTCGGCCAAGGTATTGAAAAAGGGGCTAGTGAGAGTTGAGTTATCCTAGAAAACATTCATGCTTAGTGTATGGAATAATATTGTATACAAGATGTTTGTATAATTGTGTGTGAAGATGGGATGTCAAAAAAATCTAGCCTACCCTACCCTACAAGGTTTCGGCCAACCCTAGGGGAATTAGGGTTTAAGGTTGTATGATTTTCCTTATGATATATCCATGCTTAATGGTATAAGTGAAGTGTTTGTAAGAATGCTTGAATGAATGCTTGATGGGAAAACCAAACTCCTTACTTGTAACTTTCGGCCAACCCTAGTTCTAGGGTTGAGAAGTACTTAATGAAATCACGAAGCATGCTACTAATTATGTGATATGTGTATAATGTATGTGACCTAACTTGTTAGGTATAAAAGCATGCCTTATAGCCCATGGGGCACCCTGATGATATGAACATGATGTGTTTGATGATATGCTTAAAAAGGGATACTCTATTGAAACTGGGATCAAGAGCACCCGAATGTGTGGTGTGTCCCTAGGGGATCAAGAGCACCCTTGATGTGTGGTGTGTCCCTTAAAGATGTGATTAAGAGTACCTTTAGGCATATATATATATATGAGTAATTGCATGATAAATTACTTTACTTTGAAAGTTGTGTACCCGACTCGGAAGGGGGTCGTTAAACAAATCCAATGTGCATGTTAACTGAAGGTCATGGCATTGGTAGGACGGAAGGGTCCTGCTCTAATTAGATTGGTGGCTCGCTACCCCAATTTATTAGGGAACGCGCTTGATGTGGTACTACAACTGGGCCCTAGATGATGATATGATATTTTTAAGTATTACCTTTATGGAACCTTTTGAAAAACATTTTCTCATTATGTGATGATCTTGTTCCGTAAAGCACTTAGAAATATTTGATGTGATGTTTATGATGCTTATGATTCTATCTTGATATGACCTTGTGCTGTAAAGCACTTAGAAATATGTGATGTGATGCTTATGATGCTTATAGTTCTGTCTTGATTACTGAGTACATGATATGATGTATCGATATGGTTTTGCGAGTAGGCCCGGATTCTTACTAAGCATGTTTTGCTTACTAGTTCATGTTGTTTCCTTATGCTGCAGATAGCGGTAAGAAATACTTGAACTAAAGGAAGAGGCAGAGGGAAGGCTAGAGGATGTGTGTGGTGATGGCTCGGGAAAGAAAGAAGGATTCTTATCTACCATTTATGTTTAGAGTCCAAATTGCTTCCTCTAAAAGATTACAAGTTGTATTACTATATATTGATTGTGTGATGACTATGTCTACTTTACCGTTGGTCAAGTTAGAGTTATGGAACCTATGTTATGTTAGATAACTCATGCTACCTTCCTACTTAAGATTCCATGCTGTAGTGTATTTATTAATGCCTTGCTATAATGTTTAATTGGATCATTTGCAGTAGGTTAGGGTTAGATTATGCCATGCTCTATCTTGCTCAAACCATGTTTAGTTCAGTAAATTACGAAGTTAAATGATCCCCTATTATGTTGTAAATGCCTGTTGATAAATGATAGGTTTTTGCTCAAGCATGCTTACTACACTTCTTGTATTGAAATTGTTTTGTTTGGTTATACATGCTTAACATGAGTAATGATATGAGTGTATGGACCCGTAACCCCGCCTTTAGGGTAGATATAAGGGCGGGCGTTACAAGTTGGTATCAGAGCAGATTTCCCCTCCATCACACACACATCAAGCTTCCTCCTGCCGCTTCCAAGTAAGAAATCCTAACTCGCTTATATTATTCATGTACAGTACAACTATATAGAGATGATTTATGCTTGCATAAAATGAAGATGATTAATACTTGCATAATAAGTGAAGATAGAATTATAAGGCTTATGAAGTCATTTACTGTCTACATGATAGATATGGCTAGAAGGCGTAGTACTAGGGGTAACGAGACAGCACCCCCACCTGACCTGATGCAGGTGATCACTGAGCTGCAGCGCCAGGTCACTGAGCAGCAGCAGATGATAAACACTCTGATGACCCAGCAGACTAACACTGCCACCCCTGCGGGAAGTCAGGACGCCATAACCACTGAACCTCCGGCTGCACAGGCGCCCTCGGACACTATGGCCAGAGCAGTCCGACAAGAGGCCTATTTGATACAGTGGCAACGACTGAAGCCGGATAAGTTCTCCGGCATCTGCGAGCCGTGGGACGCCCAGTCCTGGCTCAAAACAGTGGAAAGCACCGTGGAACTTCTTGACTGGCCGGAACACGAAAAGGTCAAGTGTGTCTCGTTCTGCCTCTCCGGCGATGCTCGGATGTGGTGGGAACGGGTGAAGGCCAGAAGATCGGTGGACCAGATGAAATGGAAGGATTTCGAGTCTGAATTTCTGGAGGAGTTCTTCCATATGAGGGTGACCAACAGGCATTTTGATGAGTTCACCGAATTTCGACAGGGGAATCTCTCTGTCAACGAGGCCGTCCAGAAATTTAACCGACTGGCACGATTATGTCCGGAGCTGGTTAGTACTGAAAGGGAAAGGGTCAGATTAATGCTAAGAATGCTTAGGCCCGACATTGCTCTGAGTGTAGCCGGTGGCGTTCATAGGCCACAGACTGCAGAAGAGCTAGTCAGCGGCGCCCTGAATGCTGAGCACTATCTGAAGAATATCAGCCAGCAGAAGCAGGCCCCAGCCAGTACACAGAATCAGAGTCAGTCGGAAAATCAAAGGACTCGGAACACTAACCCCCACTGGAAGAAGAACCACAATGGAAAAAGAAAGTCATGGAACAAGTCTACTGGTGATTCGAAAGGCAAGAAGCCTAAGCACCCTCCTTGTGCCACCTGTGGGAAGATGCACCTCGGGGCATGCTTATGGGGTGCCAAGAGATGTTATACTTGCGGGAAGGAAGGACACTTTGCCAGAGAGTGTCCTACTGCCGCAAAGGCACCTCAGCAGCAGTATATTCAACACAAAGGTGCTCCTCCCCAGCTTCACCATATGCAGGCTGCTATTGATGGGACTCCTATTTATCAGGGGCGATTAGAAGCCCCGCCTGCTACAACAGACGCCCGGGTTTTCTCGCTTACCAAGGAAGACGTGGCGACTGCCTCTACTGTTGTCACAGGTCAGATAGTTATTTACAGTCATCCTGCTACTGCATTATTTGACACTGGAGCAACGCATTCCTTCATTTCCATGCTATATGCCACGAGATATGATATGCCACTGCAAGAACTGGATTGCAAGTTTCTGACAACATTACCCTCGGGAGAGGTGATGCCCTCTACCCAAATGCTACGGGCCGCGCCGATCAGCATCGCAGATAGAGAACTCTACTGCGATCTAATAGTGCTGGATATGGCCGATTATGATCTGATATTGGGCATGGATTTCTTGAATAAATACGGCGCTTCTATCGAGTGCCGTAAACGAAGGGTTATCTTCCGACCCGAGACGGGGATTCTCTTTGAATTTATCGGTGAGCCGAAGAAGAAGACTGGCAAATTCTTATCGGCTCTGAAGGCAAGGAAAATGTTAGAGAATGGATGTTCTGGATTTCTAGCTCATGTGGTTGATACTCGTCCTAGAGAGGACCCGAAGCTAGAAGACGTCGAAGTCGTATGCAACCATCCAGAGGTATTTCCTGACGACTTACCTGGGTTAGCACCTGAAAGAGATGTTGAATTTGCCATTGACTTGATTCCTGGTACTAACCCCATCTCGAAGGCACCATACCGAATGGCGCCGACTGAATTGAAAGAATTGCAAGGACAGCTACAAGAGCTACTCGACAAGGGACTTATCCGCCCTAGTCATTCCCCCTGGGGAGCTCCCGTACTGTTCGTCAAAAAGAAGGACGGGTCGATGCGTATGTGTATCGACTATCGGGCATTAAACAATGTGACCATAAAGAACAAGTACCCTCTACCCAGGATAGATGACCTGTTCGATCAGTTAAAGGGAGCTACGGTTTTCTCAAAGATCGATCTGAGGTCTGGTTATCACCAAGTCCGGGTGAAAAATGAGGATATACCCAAAACTGCTTTTCGGACGAGATACGGACATTATGAGTTCGTAGTGATGCCGTTCGGAGTTACTAATGCTCCGGCAATATTCATGGACCTTATGAATCGGATTTTCTCGGCATTTCTCGACAAATTTGTGATCGTCTTCATCGACGACATCCTTATTTATTCCAGGACTTCCGAAGAGCATGCAGAGCACCTGAGTATAGTATTACAGATTCTTCAGAAGGAACAACTGTATGCTAAATTTTCGAAATGTGAGTTCTGGCTGAACCAAGTATCATTCTTGGGACATGTTATCTCCAAGGACGGAGTGATGGTCGACCCAATCAAAATTGAGGCCGTAAGTAACTGGTCCAGACCCAAGAATGCCAGCGAGGTCAGAAGTTTTCTGGGGCTAGCAGGATACTACCGAAAATTCGTAGAGAACTTCTCTCGGATTGTAGCTCCTATGACAGCTCTGACAAAGAAAGATAAGAAATATGTATGGACCGAGGAATGTGAGAAGAGCTTCTCTGAATTGAAAAGGAGGCTGACTAGCGCTCCTATATTGACTTTTCCCGAAAGTGATACGGGTTTCGATATGTATAGCGACGCGTCCAAACTGGGACTCGGAGCTGTACTTATGCAAAATGGGAAGGTAATTGCCTATGCCTCTAGGCAACTGAAGGAACATGAAAGGAACTACCCTACCCATGATTTGGAATTAGCAGCGGTGGTCTTTGCGCTGAAAATATGGAGGCATTATTTATATGGCACTCGGTGCAAGGTCTTCACTGACCACCAAAGTCTGCGGTATTTCTTCACCCAGAAGGACCTGAATATGCGACAACGCCGATGGCTCGAGTTGGTCAAGGACTACGACTGTGAGATCTTGTACCATCCGGGAAAAGCCAACAAGGTAGCGGATGCTCTCAGTAGAAAATCATGTGCTGCCTTGTTGTCTTTATCAGCTTTGTCACGACCCTTAGGGGAAGAAATTATGGATTTCGGAATCGAGATTATATCGAGACAGCTTTCTACTCTACAGATTGCGCCGACATTATTTGATGGTATTCTGGAGAAGCAGAATCTTGATCCGAGTCTTCGGAGAATCAGGCAAGAGATTCTTGAAGGCAAGGACGAGGGATTCCGGATTTCCGATAGCGGAGTCTTATATTTTCGGGATCGATTATGCGTTCCCGACGACTCCGACTTACGGACGAGGATACACGAGGAAGCTCATGGCACACCTTATGCAATGCATCCTGGGTCTACCAAGATGTATCAGGATATGAAGGGAAAATTTTGGTGGTCCGGCATGAAGAAAGATGTAGCCCATTATATCAGCATGTGTTTGACCTGCCAGAGGGTCAAAGCAGAACACCAGAGACCTGGGGGAGTTCTGCAGCCTCTGCCTATTCCCGAGTGGAAATGGGAGGACATATCTATGGATTTCATATCAGGGCTGCCACGGACTACGAATGGATATGATAGTATATGGGTTATTGTGGACCGGCTGACCAAGTCCGCACATTTTCTGGCTATCCGGATGACTTATTCAGTTGAGCAGCTGGCTCAACTGTACGTCAAGGAGATTGTCCGACTACACGGGATTCCCAAGACCATCGTCTCTGATCGAGATGGTTGATTTACTTCTGATTTTTGGGGACACGTGCAGAAGGCCCTTGGCACGAAACTGAAGTTCAGTACAGCCTTTCACCCCCAGACTGACGGGCAGACTGAACGAGTAAACCAGATACTAGAAGATATGTTACGAGCTTGCGCCTTGGACTTCAAGGGAAGCTGGTGTCGATACCTGAGCCTGGCAGAGTTTGCTTATAACAACAGTTATCAGGCTACTATCGGGATGGCACCGTATGAAGCACTGTACGGAAGAAAATGCAGATCTCCTTTATGCTGGCATGAGAGTGGTGAAAAGAGGGAGATGGGACTCCATACCGATATTATTGATGAGACCACTCAGGCTATAAAGAATATCCGCTAGAGGATAGAGACTGCTCAGAGTCGGCAGAAGAGCTACGCTGATAAACGACGTCGACCACTTGAGTTCGAGGTTGGGGATTCGGTATTCCTGAAGGTAGCCACTATGAAAGGGGTGATGAGATTCGGAAAGAAGGGGAAACTGAGTCCGCGATACGTGGGACCCTATCAGGTTTTGAGACGAGTAGGCAAGGTGGCCTACGAGTTGGAGCTACCGCCAGAAATGGCGGCTATC
Source organism: Boesenbergia rotunda (assembly GCA_024364735.1). Lineage (NCBI taxonomy): Eukaryota > Viridiplantae > Streptophyta > Magnoliopsida > Zingiberales > Zingiberaceae > Boesenbergia > Boesenbergia rotunda. Next base: position 174,790 of record JAGFNQ010001393.1, read on the forward strand.
CACAATGTCTTCCATGTGTCGATGCTCAAGAAGTGTACCCCTGATGCGAGTCAAATAATAGAACCCCCACCAGTGCAAGAACAGGAGAGCCTTAGTTCCGAACGCCGCCCGATCCAGATCCTCGATCGGGAAGTTAAAAGGCTAAGGAACAAGGAAATACCCTTAGTGAAAATTCTGTGGCGGAACAAGCAGTTCGAAGAAGCCACCTGGGAACAGGAAGATACGATGCGATCAAAGTACCCGGAACTGTTTTAAGTTCGGGACGAACTTTCTATAAGAGGGGGAGGATTGTAACACCCCAAATTTGTCAATGTAAAATCATGACAATGTATGAAAATGGTTATAATGAAATGATATAAATTTCATGCAATCACATGCTATGAAATGTCATGAAACTATTTTTATAAATGAAATGTTATCATGAAATAGTATATGCATGAAATATTATTATCATGAAATATTATCATGAAATATTAGATTCATGAAATATTATTAATATTATGAAATTTCATGATGGGCTTGGCTTAATGGGCTTTGATATGGGTTAGTGCAAATTGTGATAAAAAGAAGAGCAAGAAAGGAGGAAGCAAGGATTGAACCTTGAACCTCCTAGTTGCACTCACCATGTCATGACCAATGAACCAAGCAATATTTCATGTGAAAGGAGTAAGGAACATGCTTGTTAAGTGTGTAAGAGTGAAGAGACATGTCTTTTCATGAGAGAAGTATAAATAAGGGAAGTTGGAATAACTTCCTTTTCTTCTCTTCTTCCTTCTCACTTCTCCCCACCGAAACCTCCTTCATCCCCTTCCCCCTTTCCATTTTCGAAAACCTCACCTTAGGGTTCTAACCCTAGGGTAATTGCAAGAGGGAAAATCCAATTGCTCTTGCCATCTACCAAGACCAAGGAGTCCTAGAGAAAAGATTCGGAAGAAAAGGATTTTCACATACCCTCCAAGTGTAGGGTACCCTACGGTTTAAAGAAGGTTAAATTCCAGCGCTAGGATGTTGTAACGCCCGTTTTTTTTTTTTGACCACCATAAAGCGGCGTTACGTTAACATACTTAGAGCATGTAGGCATCATAACGCAGCGGAAAACTTTAAACTTACACCTACATGCACTTTCTACCATTCCTAGCATCATAACATACTTAGCATCATGTCATACTTAGCATCATGTTATACTTTAGCATTCTGTCATACTTTAGCATCATATCATAGAGTCATAGTCATATTCAAGTACTTAGTAGTAAAGGTAAGGTTCTATCATAAGGCAAGCGAACATATGGTCTCTTGGCCAAGTCACTATCACACACATTCTGCAAAGCCCTCCTGCTGCTTCCTTACTGTTCCTTTGCGTGATCTGCGGTATAAGAAAATAAAACTATAAGCACACAGGCTTAGTAAGACTCTTTCCTACTCACTAAAACCGTCCGTCACTTAATCATAAACATATGAAACATTAGCACTCTTAGCGCTTTACTTAGAACATCATCCTTTGCATCACTTAGCATTCATTTGACATGTCATGGACATAGCTTCACCCCATTCATAACATGGCATAAACATAACCATAAACATTCGGGTATGGCATAATTATTGACATAACATAAACATCGTAAACAATCATAGCATGGCATAATACTTGATATAGACATAAATAAAATCATGGCATAAATCTAATTACAATCATGGCATCCCATACTAGCATGAGCATGAACAAAATAATGGCATTCTAACGTAACATAAACATAATTAAACTATGGCATCCTAAACTAGCATAAAATCATTGCATCCTAAACTAACATAAACATAGATAAAGTCATGGCATCCTAAACTATCATAAACATAAGTAAAGCATGGCATTCTAAACTAGCATAAAATCATGGCATCCTAAACTAACATAAACATAGATAAAATCATGGCATCCTAAACTATCATAAACATAATTAAAGCATGACATTCTAAACTAGCATCAAATCATGGCATAAACATAAATAACATTATGGCATAAACCTAAATAATATCATGGCATAAGCTTAAATAATATCATGGCATAAACATAAACAAAATCATGGCATAAACATAAAATCATGGCATACACATAAATAAAATCATGGCATAAACATAAATAAAATCATGGCATAAACACAAATAAAATCATGGCATACACATAAATAAAATCATGACATAAACATAAATAAAATCATGGCATGAACATATCTTCATAATATACTTTTCGTAAACATACTTTTCATAACATAATGCATAGCATAAATGTATGCATGTAGCAACTGTGCATATATATATATAAGGATGCTTAATCTTGAAAACATGCTTTTAAATACTTGAACATAATCATAACATGCATTGGGCCCTGGCTTGTACCACATTCATTCATCATATGCGCGCATCCCTAAGTAAATACAAGGTAGCTAATCTCGACCTACTAGGGTAAGGACAGCTTCATCGGTAGTCCCGAACCGTAAGGACAGCATCATCGGTAGTCCCGAACCGTGGACAGCATCATCGGTAGTACAAAACCGTGGACCTTACTTAGGTCCGGTACAAGCCCATAAAATAAAATAAATGCTTTCATATGCTTCTTCATTCATCATCATTCATAGCATATTCATTCGTTCATCATACTTAACCTTCATTCATCATTTCATTCTTAGACATGGCATAGGTACACATCATTCATACAGCATGGCATACACACATAAGCATGGCATACATTCATATCATTCGTAAGACATGGCATACATACATATCATTCATACATCATGGCATACATACATATCATTCCTAAATCATGGCACATGTCTAAACATTCTATGACCTAACATATATTTCATGACATATAAGCTAAAGGTTTAGTTAACATGGTATTCTTCCACCTTACTTAAGCATACCTCCTAATAACCTATACCCAAGCATCTTGGTAGGTTTATCCCAACTCTAGTCCTAGGTTAGATCCTTGGCCGAAACTTCCAGGCCATGGGGGGTATGGAGAAATTCCATTAAAACCCCTAATCAATTGCTTAAACCCTACCTATACCTTACCATAGGGCCATTGGGCCCTTACTTGAAATAAGTCCTAGCTTTCCACCCTAATAGGGTACTTGGCTGAAACCTATAGGGTATCTAGCCCATGTGAAACATTCACATAAACACCCTTCGTCTCCCTTATATCATGATAAAACATAAAAACATATACTTAGGGTTTAAAACCCACCTTACACATGGGTCCTTCATGTTGGCCGAAATCCTAGGGTACTCTAGGGTATCCCAAAAATTCCCAAAAATTATACATAACATCTACACATCATAAGGGAACATCAAATAACATTATCATGATTTTTAACATATTTATAGACATTTAAATCATGCTGGCCGAAACCTATAAACATAGGGACCTTGGTTTTGTCCCATTCATGTTGGCCGAATCCCTAGAGTGTCCTAGGGTACTCTAAAAATTCCCAAAAATTATAATTAACGTCTACACATCATAAGGGAACATCAAATAACATTATCATGATTTTTAACATATTTATAGACATTTAAATCATGCTGGCCGAAACCTATAAACATAGGGACCTTGGTTTTGTCCATTTCATGTTGGCCGAATCCCTAGAGTGTCCTAGGTACTCCAAAAATTCCCAAAAATTATAATTAACATCTACACATCATAAGGGAATATCAAATAATATTATCATGATTTTTAGCATAATTATGGACCTTTAAAACATGCTGGCCGAAACCTTTGAACCATAGAAACCTGGATTTTGTTTCCCTTCAACATTAAATCCGAAACTAACCCATATATCATGCCAAAAATCCCCAAAAATTTCAATTAACTTCTACACATCATAAGGGAACATCAAATAATATTATCATGATTTTTAGCATAATTATGGACCTTTAAAACATGCTGGCCGAAACCTTTGAACCATAGAAACCTGGATTTTGTTTCCCTTCAACATTAAATCCGAAACTAACCCATATATCATGCTAAAAATCCCCAAAAATTTCAATTAACTTCTAAACATCATAAGGGAACATCAAATAATATTATCATGATTTTTAGCATAATTATGGACCTTTAAAACATGCTGGCCGAAACCTTTGAACCATAGAACCCTGGATTTTGTTTCCCTTCAACATTAAATCCGAAACTAACCCATATATCATGCCAAAAATCCCCAAAAATTTCAATTAACTTCTAAACATCATAAGGGAACATCAAATAATATTATCATGATTTTTAGCATAATTATGGACCTTTAAAACATGCTGGCCGAAACCTTTGAACCATAGAAACCTGGATTTTGTTTCCTTTCACCATTAAATCCGAAACTCACCCATATATCCAGCCAAAAATCATGGAAAATGTTGGTAACTATTATACCACAGGTGAGGGAGTCTTACCTTAGATTTCTTGATTTTTAGACCTTGGATGGAAAGAAGGAAAAAGACTTGACCACACCTAGCCCTTGGAAACTTGAGAAGACCTTAGATCTTGGAGGATGAGACTTTTTGTGAAGTTTTCTCAAGGGAGAAGTCCTCCTTGAGTGCTCGGCAAGAATGGAGAAGGAAGAGAGGAGCAAATGCACTTGATGGCATGAAGAATGAAACTCCCAAACCCCCTTATTAATCAACCATTAAGGTGGTGAATGAAGAGTTTTCTATGGCCCTTCATCTTCCTCTACCATTTAACCATCATTCACTTCCTTTCCTCACAAGAATTCCTTGCTAGGTGAGTTGGTTAAAGCATTCATTGGTTGTACAAGAGGTCCAAGGTTCAATCCTTGGCCCATGCACCTTTATTTTTATTTTATTTAATCCTTTTTCTTATTTTCGAAAATTCCCCTTTTATTTCGAAAATTCTCCAAAAATGACCCATAATTTTGCCAATATTCCTAAATAAAATTCTTTTATATTTATATGAATTTTACCCAATTAATACCCATTTTTCGGAGCCCATTTAAGGCCCATTAGTACCTAATTCCTCAAATTAAATAGGAAAATTAAACTAATACTTACCCATAATCATGCTAATATGTCCAATTAAATCCTATTTATCTTTATACTAATTTCCACCTAAAATCCACCGATAATTATGGTACTAGCAAGCCCATATAAGGCCCATTAGTGCCCTTTTTCCCAATTTAAATGGGAAAACATGGATTTTCTAGGCCAAAGTTTGTATTATTACTTCTAGATCCATCAAAAATTATCTAAACATGCTCCATATTTTCCTTGAATATTAAGAGAATTTTCCGGGTCGTTACAGATGTAAGTATCCCCTCGCCTGCAGTGTAATAGTTATCGTATGTGTTGTCTACTTGATTGCTTGGAAAATGGGGACTTTTTCCCCTTGGCATGTTTCGGCCACCCCCCTTAGGGGAAGGCTTTGGTCTCTTTTTGGTTATACTAGTAGACCCTTGGAATTTAGGGTATATGTATATGTGGTTTATTCAAAAATTGTGAACAAAAATCTAGGGTTATGCCTTGTGTAGGTTTCGGCCAACACCCAAGGGAAGGACCTCGGTTACCCTTTGATGCATGTGAAGACCCCTTGGAACTTAGGGTATAACTATATGATGTGTCCTTTCGTTTTGTGATAACAAAAGCTAGGGTTTAGGGCTTGGATGGGTTTCGGCCAAGATATTGAAAAAGGGGCTAGTGAGAGTTGAGTTATCCTAGAAAACATTCATGCTTAGTGTATGGAATAATATTGTATACAAGATGTTTGTATAATTGTGTGTGAAGATTGGATGTCAAAAAAATCTAGCCTACCTTACTCTACAATGTTTCGGCCAACCCTAGGGGAATTAGGGGGTAAGGTTGTATGATTTTCCTTATGATATATCCATGCTTAATGGTATAAGTGAAGTGTTTGTAAGAATGCTTGAATGAATGTTTGATGGGAAAACCAAATTCTTTACTTGTAACTTTCAGCCAACCCTAGTTCTAGGGTTGGGTAGTACTTAATGAAATCACGAAGCATGCTACTAATTATGTGATATGTGTATAATGTATATGACCTAACTTGTTAGGTATAAAAGTATGCCTTATAGCCCATGGGGCACCCTGATGATATGAACATGATGTGTTTGATAATATGCTTAAAAAGGGATACTCTATTGTAACTGGGATCAAGAGCACCCGAATGTGTGGTGTGTCCCTAGGGGATCAAGAGCACCCTTGATGTGTGGTGTGTCCCTTAAAGATGTGATTAAGAGTACCTTTAGGCATATATATATATGAGTAATTGCATGATAAATTACTTTACTTTGAATGTTGTGTACCCGACTCGGAAGGGGGTCGTTAAACAAATCCAATGTGCATGTTAACTAAAGGTCATGGCATTGGTAGGACGGAAGGGTCCTGCTCTAATTAGATTGGTGGCTCGCTACCCCAATTTATTAGGGAACGCGCTTGATGTGGTACTACAACTGGGCCCTAGATGATGATATGATATTTTTAAGTATTACCTTTATGGAACCTTTTGAAAAACATTTTCTCATTATGTGATGATCTTGTTCCGTAAAGCACTTAGAAATATTTGATGTGGTATTTATGATGCTTATGATTCTATCTTGATATGACCTTGTGCTGTAAAGCACTTAGAAATATGTGATGTGATGCTTATGATGCTTATAGTTCTGTCTTGATTACTGAGTACATGATATGATGTATCGATATGGTTTTGCGAGTAGGCCCGGATTCTTACTAAGCATGTTTTGCTTACTAGTTCATGTTGTTTCCTTATGCTGCAGATAGCGGTAAGAAATACTTGAACTAAAGGAAGAGGCAGAGGGAAGGCTAGAGGATGTGTGTGGTGATGGCACGGGAAAGAAAGAAGGATTCTTATCTACCATTTATGTTTAGAGTCCAAATTGCTTCCTCTAAAAGATTACAAGTTGTATTACTATATATTGATTGTGTGATGACTATGTCTACTTTACCGTTGGTCAAGTTAGAGTTATGGAACCTATGTTATGTTAGATAACTCATGCTACCTTCCTACTTAAGATTCCATGCTGTAGTGTATTTATTAATGCCTTGCTATAATGTTTAATTGGATCATTTGCAGTAGGTTAGGGTTAGATTATGCCATGCTCTATCTTGCTCAAACCATGGTTAGTTCAGTAAATTACGAAGTTAAATGATCCCCTATTATGTTGTAAATGCCTGTTGATAAATGATAGGTTTTTGCTCAAGCATGCTTACTACACTTCTTGTATTGAAATTGTTTTGTTTGGTTATACATGCTTAACATGAGTAATGATATGAGTGTATGGACCCGTAACCCCGCCTTTAGGGTAGATATAAGGGCGGGCGTTACAATTTCTCTCTTGGTTTTTGTCGTGTTCTCGGAGAATCTAGTAGTTCTCGAGAACACGAAACTCGTGGCTTTGCGAAGTCATCCCGAAGATACTCGGCGTGGACGCGAATAGAGGCGGAGCTTCCGAGGGCCGCTTACGGTTGGATCTCGTCCCTTTCTTCGAGTTACGCGAGGTAACAAGTAAATTAGTTTACGTTTCTGCAAAATTTTAAATATATGATCATGTCTACACAACATAAAAAAAAATGATGAACCAGGCAGCAGACAAATTGAACCTGGGATGACCGGCCCGGCCCTACGGAAGTTTCCCACCGGTCACCAGGGTAAATCGGGAAGCGCTCGCGGTGGTCAGTCTAGAAGCCCAGGGTCCCTGGGTTCGCGCCCCATTTGGAGGAAAAATTCCTGCAAAATGCGCCGTAGCTGGGGATCGAACCACGGATGTCTGGGTTAACAACTAATGACCTTACCACTGCACCATAGCCCCGGGGGCAAATGTCTACACAACATAAGGTTCCATGCTTAGATGTGTGGTAAAATAATTTGAGAAATTATTTATGCTAAACCTTCCGCTGCACTTAATTAATTTTAAAATTATGAACCCGCATCCATGTCAACATGCACCCGGTCCCAACATTGGTATCAGAGCCGGTTAGTGTTCGACATAATCATATAATTGTTTTGCGGAAAACTTTGTCATGATCTCAAATTTGGAAAATTTTCCAATTATGGAAACTTTCTAATTATGGTAAATTTTAGATTTAGGAATTTCAAAGTTTGAAATTCCTCATGAAATTTAGCAAACTTTTGAAATATCCATGTTTCTGAAATTTTATGATAATTGTAAAAACCTTCCATTTTTGGAAACTTTCTAATTTTGGAAATTTCCTATTTTGGAAATTTTCCAATCTTGGAAATACGTAAGTTTTCTTTATACCAGAAACTTACAATTATTCTAAAAATTTTTATTTTTGGAAACTTTCCATTTATGGAAAGCTCGCAATTTTGTGCACTTTCTTTCAAGAAAGTCTAAACAAATTATAGGAATATTAATTGACATTTAAATTCATAATTAGAAATTAAATTATTTACAAAATTCTTTATTTTGGATTGAGCCTCAGGGAGCCGTCCAATTTAAAGTTAGTTGTTATAATTAAATTTCCTAAATTGAATTTAAATTGTCAAATGTTTAATTTGGATTGAGCCTTGGGGAGCCGTCCAAATTATATTATCAATAAATTCTTATTTTGGATTGAGCCTCGGGGAGCCGTCCAAATTAAGTTATTTATTGATATTAATTTTCCATAAATAAAATATGTGATCAAATCTTGAAAACTTTTTGAGGTGATTCTCAAACGATAATTTCCTTATTTGATTTATGAGGTGATGCCCTTACAGATTATTGTCTCCAAAATTAATTAGGAAAATTATTTCCTCTAGAGTATATTTCCTTAAATAAGTTTTTCATGAAAATAATATGTGGTTGAATTAAGAGAATCTGTCTCTTAATTTAATAAGATTTGATTTAGAGAAATCAAAGTCTTAAACATATTAATTCCGAAATTGATTATGATAATTTAGGAAATTGTTTCCCAAAATAATTCCTTAAATAAAGTATGAAATCAGAATTAGGAGATCCGGTTCCTAATTCAATTAATGAGACTTGATAAATTAAGTCACATGCATATTTTATTAAGGAAATCGTTAGAACATGACATAATTATATGTCATGAATGTGCATAAAAGAAAAAGATGAGACCCAAAACCCCTTACAAAATATTAAGGCCAACACCTTCCATTAATATGGTTAGAACCGGAGTTTTGTTTCTTGTTTGGGTTGATGGACACATCCATGCCCGGCTTGAACTTCAACATGTTCAAACCATGGAATTAGTTTATGATTAATATAGTTGGAGTCAGAGGACAATCCTTAGTTCTGGTTGTTGGACACATCCAAGCCTGACTAAATGGTTGAATGAGCTCCAACAATATTAAAACTATTTCTTGATTAATGGGTCAGCCTTAAGCTTGGAGCATCGATTTGTTGTGCCACAGCCAAGGTCGATGTAAAGAGAGGTGCAGTTGGGTGCTATGTATATTGTTGCATACTTGTTAATGAGTTAACAACCCAATGATTTATGCAAACATTCAATTATTTGATAGCATAATGTGATAGTTACATATGTATAATATGTAATCGGTATAATTACCTACCTTCATAGCTATGAATAACTTGATGGACTCTAGCCATGGTTGTTCTTATCTATGGTTGATATCAACCTATTTGGAGATGTTCCTACGATCTCCCAAATTGATATAAGGGTTATTCAATTCGAAAAATAAATATTATTTAATTAATGTATATTGATGCATTCTTTATCATTCTCATCACATAACCTCAATTTATATTTCTAGGATAATCACCTGATCATGTCTTCTCTGAATTTGCGTACCATTTTGGACACCAATAAGCTGACTGGGCCAAACTTCATGGACTGGTTTCGAAACCTAAGGTTAGTCCTCAAGGCAGAAAAGCTTGCTTATGTCCTTGAAGAACAACTTCCCAACCATCCTCCTGAAGATGCAACTCCAGACCAGTTAGTGGCCTATCAGAAACATGTGGCCGATTCTGAACTTGCGAGTTGCATCATACTGGCCGCTATGGTACCTGAGCTACAAAAGCAAAATGAGTATATGGATGCTCATACCATCGTCTTCCATTTTTATGAGCTGTTTGACGAGCAGGCGAGATCCGAAAGGTTTGAGGTCTGCAGACTCCTTTTCACCTCTAAGATGCAGGAAGGCACTTCTGTTTCACAGTTTATGTTGAAGATGTTGGGGGTACATTGAGCGACTAGGCACACTCGGATTTGCAATGGATCATGAACTAAGTATTGACTTAATTCTGCATTGTTTGCCCAAGAGTTACTCACAGTTTGTGATGAACTATCGGATGAACAAACTGGAGACTACCATTCCTGAGTTGCTGAAGACTGTAGAGCCTTCTGTAAAGCAGGATCAAAAGACGGTAATGTTAGTTGGTTCCTCAAAGAAAGGCTCTAACAGGAAGCCCAAAGAACAAAATAATGGAAGGAAGAAAAAGGCCAAAAAGATTGAAAAGGCACTTGCCATCACTGCGGCAAGGAGGGCCACTAGCGAAGAAACTGCAAGGTTTATCTTGAGTGCTTGAAGAAGAAGGCATCCGATGCCCCATCCTCATCAGGTATCTTCGTTATTGAATGTCACTCTATTTCCTTGGACACCTGGGTATTTGATACTGGGTGTAGCTCACATATATGTAATGGCATACAAGGGCTAAGGAATAGAAGAGGACTCGTCAAGGGAGAAGCGAATTTATGAGTTGGAAATGGAGCAAAGATTACTGCTGTTGCCATCGAAACATATTTGCTAAAGCTCCCTACTGGACTTGTCTTAGAATTGGATAATTGTTATTTTGTTCCTTTATTAATAAAGAACATTGTATCTATTTCATGCTTGAATGAAAAGGGTTATCATTTAACTTTTAGTAACAAATGTTGTTACATAACTTTAAATGGTGTTCTTTATGGGACCGAAACTTTATTCAATGGTTTCTACACATTAGATTTATCTGGTGACATTTTCAATATCAAAGTTAGCAACAAACGTGCTCGAATAGATAATCAAATAGACTCCTATATGTGGCATTGTCGTCTTGGCCATGTAAGTAAGAAACGCATGACCAAATTACACCGATGTGCAATTCTGGAATCATTTGAACCCGGATCATTTGATACATGCGAATCATGCTTAAAAGGCAAGATGACCAAATTACCCTTTTCCGAAAAAGGTAAACCAGCGGGAGAATTGCTTGGTCAAATACATACTGATGTATGTGGACCAATGTCAACTCTTGCACAAGGAGACTATAGCTACTTCATTACCTTTATCGATGATCACTCACGATTCGGGTATGTGTTCTTAATGAAACACAAATCTGAAGCTTTTGAGAAATTCAAAGAGTTCAGAAGTGAAGTAGAGAAACAGCTTGGCAAAAGTATTAAGATACTTCGATCCGATCGGGGTCGTGAATACTTAAGTCAAGAGTTTCAAGATTATCTTAGGGACAATGGGATATTGTCTCAATGGACTCCGCCATATACACCATAGCATAATGGTGTATCTGAGAGGCATAACTGAACCTTGATGGACATGGTTAGATCTATGATGAATCATGCAACTCTTCTAAAATCCTTTTGGGGTTATGCGCTTAAGACAGCTGTTTACTTACTAAACAGAGTTCCGACCAAGGTAGTCTCTACTACTCCATATGAGACGTGGAATAGTATGAAACCTCATTTATCTCACCTAATGATATAGGGTTGTCCTGCTTATGTAAAGCGGACTATATCAGACAAATTGGATGTTAAGTCTGATAAATGTCTATTTATTGGATACCCTAATGAAACGAACGGTTACCAATTCTATCATCCCTTGGAACAAAAGGTGTTTGTTTCAAGGCATGCTGTATTTCTAGAAAAAGAATTTCTTTTACAAGAAAATAGTGGGAGTAGCATTGAACTTGAAGAAGTTCAAGAAACTCCAATAGACATTACAGAGACACCTAGTCTAGACCCACAACCAATAACTCATAATGATGAGTTATTAGTTGAACCTAAAACAACACCACTTCTTCGTAGGTCTGAAAGGACACGCAATATTCCAGAGAGATACGGATTTATCATAAGTGAATCGAATGACGTGTTACTCATTAACGATGACGAACCTATCAGTTATGAAGATGTTCTGAAAAATTCAGAAAGGGATAAATGACTTGAAGCCATGAAGTCGGAAATGGATTCCATGTACAAAAAATAAGTATGGGACTTGGTTAACCCACCTGAAGGGATTAATCCCACAGGGTGCAAGTGGGTTTTCAAGAAGAAAACCGACATGGAAGGTAATGTTATTACCTTTAAGGCTAGATTAGTGGCAAAAGGATATCATCAGAAACAAGGAATTGATTATGACGAAACCTATTCGCCAGTAACTATGCTTAAATCCATTCGCATGCTCCTGGCCATAGCAGCTCATTATGATTATGAGATATGGCAAATGGATGTGAAAACAGCTTTCCTTAATGGAAACCTGCTTGAGGATGTATACATGATACAACCTGAAGGTTTCACATCGGTTATTAAAACCAAAGTATGCAAGCTTCGACGATCCATATATGGACTAAAGCAAGCATCAAGGAGCTGGAACATCCATTTTGATGAGACAATCAAAGAGTTTGATTTCTCACAAAAATCCTGACGAACCTTGTGTGTACAAGAAGGTTATTGGGAGTGCAGTCGTATTCCTAGTGTTATATGTCGATGACATATTACTTATAGGAAACGATATATCAGTCATACAGTCAGTTAAAATTTGGTTGTCCAAAACTTTCTCCATGAAAGACCTGGGAGAAGCAACCTATATCCTTGGGATTAGAATCTATAGAGATAGATCAAAATGGTTGCTTGGTCTTTCGCAGTCTACATATATAGACCGAGTGCTAGAAAGGTTTAGCATGTCGGAATCCAAGAAAGGTTACCTTCCCATCAGGCTTGGGATCAGCCTTTCGAAGTTTATGTGTCCGCGCACAGAAGACGAGAGGATTTGCATGAATAAGATTCCTTATGCATCCGCGATAGGATCTATCATGTATGCTATGTTATGTATTAGGCTCGATGTATAGTATGCTCTGAGCGTCTCAAGCAGATACCAGTCTAATCCAGGAATGGATCAGGCGGCTGTCAAGATAATCCTCAAGTACTTAAGAAATACTAAGGATGCGTTCCTAATATATGGAGAAGGTGATATGGTAATACGTGGGTATACAGATGCTAGTTTTCGGACAGATAAGGATGACTCCAAATCTCAATCCAGATACGTATTTATTATGAATGTAGGTGCAATAAGTTAAAAGAGTTCCATGCAAGACACCGTAGCGGATTCTACCACGGAAGCGAAATATATTACAGCTTCGGAAGCTGCAAAGGAAGCAGTCTTGATCAAGAAGTTTGTCTCAGAACTTGGTGTGGTTCCAACCATTGATGAAGCAATACCGGTATACTGTGACAACAATGGAGCTATTGCAAAAGCGAAGGAACCAAGGTCTCATCAGCGATCCAAACATGTGCTTCGCCGCTATCATCTGATAGAGAGATTATAAGTAGGAATGATATACAAATTGAAAAAATTCCCACTGAAAGGAATTTAGCGGATCCTTTAACTAAGGTCTTGCCTCAAAGTAAGTTTGAGGGTCATGTTAGAGCCTGTGGTATTGGTACCGT
>JAGFNQ010001394.1:0-24559 GCA_024364735.1 Boesenbergia rotunda
AGAGCACATCCAGATGCCAACCAAGTGATTAAGCCACAGATGGTACAAGTTCAAGAAGATCTCAGTTATGAAAGTTGACCTATTCAGATAATAGATCGAGCAGATAAGAAGCTGAGGAACAAAATGGTACCATTAGTGAAAGTCTAATGGCTGAATCAGAAGTATGAAGAGGTAACTTGGGAATCAGAAGATAGCATGAGGCAAAGGTATCCAGAGCTGTTCTAAGTTCGAGGACGAACTTTTTATAAGGTAGGGAGGATTGTAACACCCAATAATTTTCTGGTATTATTAGGGATTTTTCAGAATTTTTCTAGCATTTTTCGGAATTAAAATAAAAAGAAAAAAAAATTAAATGGGTCGAGTGGGGATTGATCTTGCGACCACGCGAGAAGCCAATCCCTGAGCAAGTCCAAGTAACCAACTGGGCAAGGGTATCAAGCACAGAAAAGGATGAAGCGAAATAATATTATAGTTGATTTAGCCCGTTTCATGAAGAGATATTTAAACTTCCACTTAAGTTGAGTTAAGACCCCATTAGGGCTTGGAGGAGGCCGCGCGAGCAGGGAGGGAGGCTGCGAAAAATAGGGAAGAAAAGGAGAGTTTTCTCCTCCTTCTTCTTCCTCTTGAAGTAGAAAACCTAGGGCTTCTTCCCTAGGGCCAAGGGTGAAGTTTTCTTGCAAAGAAAGAGGAAAAGAACCCTACGCTAGGAGTTTCGAGATACTTAGTGAGTTTTCTTCAAGAAAAGGGTAAGTAAATCACTCACCTGCAATAGGAGTAGCTTCGCATATAGTTTTCTTGTTGTAGAACCTTGATTTTGTAATCTAAGTGCATGCTTGGAGAATATTATTTATGGTGTGATTTAAGTTTCTCAAGAATACATGTTTTTAATCATAGAACTTGAATTGGAGTAGATTTTATATGTGTGATCTAAGCATGAAAGGCCAAGCTCTTGAAAAGTCCCAAAGATGAGTTTTGGGTTAAGGGCACGCAAGGTGCTCGATGAAAGTTCCAAGTGAGAAAGGTAAAGTTTTGTAGTGCAAAGACTTATGTAAAAAGAAAGATAGCTTGATAAGTATAAGCATTATGAATAAGAAAGTATTTTACTTTTTTAAAGTGACATGTACCGGGCAAAAGAGAGGCCCACAGAAAGTTAGAAAGAAGCTCTAATAGGGTGCGGTGGCTAGCTACCCCGAAACCTATTAGGGATGCGCGCATTGGTACACTGATACCAGGTACATTGTCAAGGCCTGAGAAAGTTGATTATTATTTTGAAGTATATGAGTATATGTAAGTGTTTTCAGTTTAAGCATATGTTTTGCTAAGTATGTTAACATTGTTATGTTACAAGCATGTTAAAGAGCAAGAGCAAGGAAGTTAGTGGTTTAAAGTATGGAAATGCATAAGTAGCAAGTCTCAAAAGAAATTATGAACATGTTAGATTTGTCAATGTTTTAATGCTAGTAAATGTTTTCAAGCATGATTGAGCATGATAAGTATGTGAAAGTTTCCATGTGTAAGTATTTCAAAGTGCATGTGTTTTGAAGTAAGCATTATTTGAAAAGAGCATGTTTATCCCTTATCGTTTGGATTTGTGAGTTAGGATTTACTTACTAAGTAATTTATTTATTAGTTGCATTTTCCTTCTATTGCAGATAAAGGTAAAGAAAAAGCATAAGTTAAGGAGGCGAAGGGACTTGCTTTGATGTTCAGTGGCGGCGGAACCGTGGAAGAGATCTTTGGGCTAAGTCTTGTAGAACATGTGTTTTGGTGTTTTGAAGTGGTAGAATGAATGACTTTGTTTATGTCACGCCCCGAGACCCAGGAGTCGCTGTTCCAATATAAAATCGGACAGCACCTCCACTGTCCGGCGGACAACTTACACATACATATGACATAATAGACAAGACACGCAGTATATATTTGGCCTCAGGCCTCCGAAATAGACAAACACAACATAAAAACACCAGACAACTAAGTAAAACATACCTGACTGCGGACCGGTCCGACTTACGACGAAACAACCAATACACAATAACCCCCTTAGGGCACACTACAACCCACACAAGACATATACAAAGTCCTAAAGGAAATATGAACTAAAATACATCGCCAAGTACAACAAACAAAACACTGACGTCGCGATGGGTAGGGACTGGCTGTTGGGCTCTTCTGGCGACTCCAAGTATCTCAACCTGAAATAGAAACATATGGCAACGGTGTGAGTCCATAAACTCAGCGAATACCCAGTAGATATGCATAGTATGTTATAATAACAATAGAAGTCTACGCTGATACAATCTCATATGAACAATAGGAAGAAAGAGTATACTGAAGATACTGAATAGAGATACATACCAGAATCCATCTATCCTGCAGAGGGTGAAATAAATCCCTATGGAACAAGTATAACATATAAACCAAGGTATACAGGTCTCCAGTACATGCATGTCAATCAAGTCCAGCAAATAAATGCAGCAAACACAATCAAGTGCACAATGCATCGTATGCATATGATGCAATGTCATGGTCACCCCCTAACACCAGTCAAGACACCGAGACAGGCGATACTGTGTCGGCCGAGTGGGTAGAGCTGTGACACTGTACGCACCTTGCTATCACTGCTCCTGAGTGACCGAGTGGACAGGATGCTGGTGGAGTGAACACTCCGCCCCATATATATATGGGGGAGATATCTCTCTCATCTTCTCTGGTCTATGGGAAGAGAAGGGATCCCTGCTTGCTACCACGCTCCAAAACCACTACCCATGAGCGGTGGAGCGGAGCAATACAGAGCAAATGCACACACGCTACGGTATCCACTAACCCATGAGTGGCCGTGTGTGCCTATCATGTGCCGGAAAACGATTAGGCTCAACCACAAGGGAGTCGCTGATCGCCGGCATGCAACAATGCAAGGATGGTGTATGATAGATACACAAACCTCCCTCCCAAGTCCTCAGTATACTAGGTCTCAGTCTGAATCCTATAACAGGAAATACAGTTAACCTACAAGGTATACTGGCTGAAAACTACAGATCCCTCAAGGTCAAAGGCAGGAGATACATCACGATCTCTAAGCATACATCTAGATATGACACTACCTGATACTGTATGGAACTAACAGCATAATAACTCAGGGATAAACCACGGGTATCCAGGACAGGCATAATAAACAGGGATAAATAACAAGTATCCAGAACAGACATGATAACTCAGGGATAACTAACAAGTATCCAGGAAAGGTATAATAACTCAGGGATAACTAATAAGTATCCAGAACATGAATAATAACTCAGGGATAGCTAACAAGTATCCAGGTCATGAATGATAACTCAGGGATAACTAATAAGTATCCAGAACATGAATAATAACTCAGGGATAGCTAACAAGTATCCAGGGCATGAATAATAACTCAGGGATAACTAATAAGTATCCAGAACATGAATAATAACTCAGGGATAACTAAATAGTATCCAGAACAGCCATGGTAACTCAAGGATAACTAACAAGTATCCAGGACAGACATAACGACTCAAGAATAACTAACAAGTATCCAGGTCAGGCAATATAACTCAGGGATAACTAACAAGTATCCAGTTCAGATATAATGACTCAGGGATAACTAACAAGTATCCAGGTCAGATATAATGACTCAGGGATAACTAACAAGTATCCAGTTCAGGCAATATAACTCAGGGATAACTAACAAGTATCCAGAACGGTATAATAACTCAGGGATAACTAAATAGTATCCAGAACAGCCATGGTAACTCAAGGATAACTAACAAGTATCCAGGACAGACATAATGACTCAGGAATAACTAACAAGTATCCAGGTCAGGCAATATAACTCAGGGATAACTAACAAGTATCCAGTTCAGATATAATGACTCAGGGATAACTAACAAGTATCCAGGTCAGATATAATGACTCAGGATAGCGTATAAACTTACTGCTATCTATAACAGACAATGCATAGCAATATGACAATATCTAAAAGATAAGTCAAAGGGTACCCGCCTCCGATGAAGAGATACTCGTATCAGAAAAGGACCTCCCATCTGATCATCAGCAATGATGCACCCAATCAAAGGTCTGTATCAAAGGCATAATGTTTAGCTACCATAATATATATAATTTATAGCTAAACGAGTTATCTCACTTAATTAGGATTTTCCTAATTATCATGTTTCATTTAATTAATCACAATTAAATGAATAACTCATAATTATCCCAAGTTACCATGATTAAATTCATTTTAGATTTTCGAAACCTGTATCAATTAAGTTTAGGCTCAAATCCCCAAAACTAATTCAATAGATTACCTCGAATAAAACCCAATCCTCGAATCTACTAGCTCCAAGATCCAAAGTATACATGGCAAGCTCCTTTTAGGTTCAACATTACAATCCAAATGAAATTAAGCTAGTAAACCTACTTCTATTCAACAAGGGCTCCCATAAAATAAATGTCACTCAACCTTACACCAAAACAATCCAAACATGGGTAAATTCCCAGAACAGATTAAATCGAAACATGGCTAAATAGAATACACATATTCCACCATAACATCCTAAACAGAAACGCTGCTTCCCCTTTGAAGGTGGAGAATTGAAAGATCAAGGGATCATCTAACATTAATTCCCAAAACCAAACTCCAACACCAAATAGAATTCAACCTCACTATGTGTTACCATTCACGGCACAACACAAATCATGCGAAATTACACCATCCCTAATTCCCAAAAATTCCATTTCAAATCCACACCAAGAATTCAGTAGCAAATCTAAAGAGAGAAGCTCGCGCCATGTTTTGAACAACATTAAACAAAGTTGCAAATCCAAATGAGAAAATATTCACTCTATCTTCGTACAAGTTCCCAAAACATCTCAGCACTAACTCATTCCATTAAATCGAAATCATTCAAGGACAGGGTTAGTTAAAATAGTCTCACAGCAGAAAGATCAAAGATCTGTCCAAAACTTAATCCAAAAATCAAGAACACCACAACAATGCAACCCCCAAATAGACATTGAACAGATCTATAGCCTTACCTGAGATGGCACGTGATCAATTCAACTCTTCCATGTTCCACTCTCACCACGCCCAGCTAAAATCCACAGCAACCACCAATTCTAAATCCGCACAGGGCATCAGAAGTAAATCAATCCCTAAAACAGACATGAACATCATAAAGAACACAAAACGAATCCAAGTGAAGAAACAATTTCCTCTCTACTGAAATCCAGAAATCGATCAATGCTTAGTCGAAGGCAAGATTTGTCTTCCCACCACCCAACCAAAACTAACAGATCTTACCTGAATGTGGATGGTGCAACACCTTGCTCGGATTTAGGAGACAACCACAGACCGATGATCAAAAGCCACGATCTCCTTCCCAAATCTGCCCTTGATGACCAAGGCCAAGCCGTCGCGTGGAGAAGGCAACCCCTGAATGGTGGTTGGCCGGATCAGGGAAGAAGAAGAGGTGGCGGGTCATAGCTGAACTCTGGAGCCAATTAGAATGACACAAGGCTAGGGCACGCCTGAGAAGAGGACACAGTAATGCCTCATGCTCATGCCCAATGCGAGTGGGAGAGGTGAGGGTCGTCGGAGCTTGATTGCGCATGGTTGATATCGTCGGCATCATGATCTGGCGAGCGTGGAGAGGAAGCTCCGCGAGAGAGGTAGAGAAAAGCTTGAGATCGGCATCAAGCTAGGGTCGCGAGAAGAAAAGGGAGAGGAGAAGGAAGGTATCGGCGACTGCGGCTAGGGCTGCGGGCTGCGCTGCGCTAAGGTGAGCGAAAAGAACATTTAAGTGGGGGGCTTTTTTTTTCAGAAAGGTCCTCTACCTTTCAAAAAATCTAAACCCTACCCTTAGGATAAGAGTTTTAGCCATTTGATCCTCCTATTTAATATAATCCATGTCAGTAAAATTTTAGGGTTAAATTAATTACCCTCTCGTAATTTAAGAGTTTACCTGAAACCCTTGATAAGTTTTAAGTTTTTACAACAAAGCCCCTTGGGCTCCTCCCGTAGGGTCGGAAACCCTAGACTCTATCCGGAAAAATCCCGAAAAATTTTCTGGTCCGGATTTTTCGAATCGCCGTATTTTACAGTTTAAACTACGCATAGAGGTTAAGTTTGGTACAAACTCTAGAGTGTTTTGCTTACGTTTTGATAGTTTTGTTAAATCTCGCAAGGATTCTAATTTCAAGTTATTGGATTCATTTTGAGTTGCTAAAATGTTCATAAAACTAGTATAGAGTATAGAAATGGAGTTATGTCTTTGTATGTCTTGGAAGTATATGTTTTGTGGATCGTTGGAGATGATTTTCAGGTCTGAAATGCAGGTTTTCAGGCGTGCCAGTCGACTGGTTCAGAACCAGTCGACTGCGATATCGAACAGAACCTACTGTTCGATGCACCAGTCGACTGCCATAAAGCCAGTCGACTGGTGCCGGGCACGGAAAGTTTCAGTGGCCGATACCAGTCGACTGGCTATATAGCAGTCGACTGGTACCATTGAAAAGAAGTGGTATAGGACAGCTGGTTAGTGCTTTAGTGTTACAACTAAGAGGTCTAGGGGTCAAATCCTTGCAAAGTAATAAAATGAAAGTTTTTTTTAAAAGGGGAAAAAAATTCAGAGCAAGTTAAGGGAAGTCAAGTAGTTGTAACCCAAGGCTAAGGATAAGGTAAAGTTAAGGTTAAGTAAAAGTGATGTCCGTCTTAAAGTTAAGAGAAGGCGGGTCGTCACAAAAGGAAGGGAAGAAGAAGGAAGAAAAGAAGAGCAAAAAAAAAGGGGGAAGAAAGTCCAAAACTTAAAGGCAACATGGGATAACTTATCATCATTGAAAGAGGAGGAACATTATGTGTGCCACTTTGCTTTCATGGGAATTGAAGATATAGCCTCCAAATCATCCGATGTTGAAGAAGGAAGGAACTCAAGTGAAGATGAAGAGAGCTCAAATGAAGTGAGAGGCTCAACTTCGGATTCGGACGTCTTGGTAAGTGAGGTATACAATCTACCCTCTACCACTTTAGTTAAAATAATTTCTAGCACTAATGATGATTTATTCAAGGCTAGAAAGAAAATAAAATATTTGAAAAATGATATTTGCATACTTAGAGAAAAATTAAAATCCATGAAAAATGACATGCATGTTTCCTCTTCTTCTAGCCTAAATGATTCATGTTTAGAAGAGAAAAATAGGAAATTAAGAAAAAAGATAGATGACCTTACTAAGGCCTTTAGGAAATTTGAAGTTGGCTCCAATACTTTAGATATGATTATTAGGAGCCAAAGAGCTAGCTTAAAAAGAATTGGGCTAGAATATGGTCAACCAAACAATGAAAATGTCTACCATTGCTTGCTTGTTAGGGGTTAACAAAAAACCAAGATCCTAGATAGAAAATGGATCCCTAAGAAATATTTAGTTAAGCCAATTAGGAAAAATCTCTATTGGGTGCCAAAGTCAATCCTCAAGGGTTAGGATTTTGGGTTAGTCAACTATGAACACTAAAATTCAAGTTTTTGAAAAATAGTTGACTTGAGACCTTAAGGGGGAGTGCTTAGCCTAAATACATTCATTATCAAATGGACTAAGTAGAGATTATTTATTTCATCTCATAATAACTTGATTTATGATTTTATTTATGCATATGAGATGATAGGATGATACTCATAATTTATATGCGCCTTTTGATGGTTATGAAATATATCATTTTAGCAATAATATGCCAACTATAGAGAACATAAATGTTTAATTAATGAACATCTTGTCCATATATCATAGTTGGATATTTCAAATGTTTTGAAAATAATTCTGTGTTTTATTTGTTATGGCATAGATTTGAAATATATATGGTTTCAAAACTAGGGCCTAAGTTTGATACAAAAGTGAAAGTTTTTGAATTTTGGTCAAAAATTTAAAAATATTTGAATTTTTCATGAAACCGTATTTTTTCTTGTTAGAAGATATCAAAAGAAATATATTTGAAAATTTTCATTATTTTCAAATTTTCGAGATTTTTTTATGTATTTTTGAATTTTAGCTCAAAAGGTTAAAATTGTTGATGCAGTCTGACCTGATTGTTGTTTTGGTGTTGACACCGATTTAAGTTTGGTTGAGTGATAGTTAAGTTCTGATTAAGTCCTGGTTGGGGACTAAGAAGGAAATCCTGGTGAGTGAAGCCGGGTCCTAGCGAGTGAAGCTAAGTGAAGAAAATCCTGGTGAGTGAAGCCGGGTCCTGATGAGTGAAGCCGGGTCCTAAATCCTGGTGAGTGAAGCCAGGTCCTAGCAAGGGAAGCTAGGTGAAGGAAATCTCGGTGAGTGAAGCCGAGTCCTAGTGAGTGAAGCTAGGTTGGACTAAATCCTAGTGAGTGAAGCTAAGTGAAGTAAATCCTGGTAAGTGAAGCTGGGTCCTAGTGAGTGAAGCTAGGTTGGACTAAGTCTCGGTGAGTGAAGTTGGGCATGAAGTCTTGGTCCGGGTGACTGAGCATTTAGTGTACTGGTTGGAGAGGGATTGGGAGCTTGTACTCCGGACCAGACTAAGTCAGAGAAGGCAAGGGAGCTTGTTCTCTGGACTCAGGGTCGAAATAATCGGAGCTGGATCGGTGTGAAGTTCGATCAGGGAGTTGGCACGAACTCCCTCGGTTGTAGATCGGTCTGGAGTCCAATCAGAGAGTTGGCACGAACTCCATTGATAGTAGATCGGTCTGGTGACCGATCCAGGGTGACTGATTGGTCTGGTGAACGATCAGAAACAGATTAGAAACATTCTGTGTGGTATTTGATCGTTCTGGTGAACTATCAGAAACAAATCAGAAACGTCTGTGGAAAACCCTGATCGATCGATGGACCGATCAGGGCCATCCTGGACCGATCAGGATGTCTCCTGATCAGTCAGGAAGTGACCTGATCGGTCACTATGACCGATCAGGCCCTAACCTGATCGGTCAAGGGACGGATCAGGTGATTGTGGTTTGGAAGATCAGGTCATGGCTTGATCGGTTAGTGGACCGATCATGGGTCTTGACCCTCAAAACCCTGAATTCACATAGAAGGTTTGAGAATCGGTCTAGTGACCGATCCCTGATCTCTTATCGGTCAGTGAGAGCAATCAGATCTTTACTGGATCGATCAGAGTGGAGTCTGATCAGTCAGGAGGGTGCCTGATCGATCAGGGGACCGATCAGCGCCTCAGAACTTTAATTTGAATTACTGTCAAACTTCTGATTGCTTTTGATTTCCTGCTGATTTCTTTCTGATATGGTTGATTTGCTTCGCTAATCAGTCTGTTGAGTGTGCAAGTGATACAGAGACAATACTAAGCCAAGAAGGAGGGTTAATGGTGAATTTCACCGTGGCAGGTTTGTTTGTTATCTGTTTACAGGTTTCAACAGCTTCTGGCGGCTGGCGACTAACCTGAGGCTCAGCTGAAGAGGTCTTCAGTGGACTGAGCGCTCAGTGGAGGTCAGTGGTGTTGGTGCCCCAGTTGGTTTTGATGTGATCAACCAAGTTAGGTTAGGTCCTATTGGTTTTAATCCCTCTGCTAAGTGTGCAGGAGCTTAGGTACGGAGGAAGTCGAGTGTAAGACGTAGCGGACGAGAAGGATTGTGCGGGGAAGTGAGCCGACAGGCTCGGTACAATCCGAGGGACGCGGATGCTGCGGAAGAGTACACCGGTGGAGCGAGAAGGACGTGCGCGGTGTCCGAGGGACAAGAAGCCGGGAGGAAGGACGCTCGAGGGGCGAAAGGCCGGAGTCGGGTTCGGGTGAGCCTAACTCCGGTTGGCCAGAAATCACCCAGAAGACGAAGAATAAAAAAGACTAGTCCAAGCGCCCAAAAGAAAAGAGAAAATTATTTGGTGCCACGAAGGATCGAACCCGAGACCTCAACAACACACACTAACCCACTTACCATTTGGACTAAAGGCCGATGGCAATAAAATGTTGCCGATATTACTACTTAGAGATTAAAACAGCGACATGGAGATTCCAACAGCCATCTCGAGGAAAGATAAAGTTTTAATTAAAACAATTAAAACTTCAAGGATAATATTACATTATCCTTTAATCAAATCCAATGGATGCAGTTTAATCCCATCCAAGATCAACCATCCAGATTACATCCATGGATCAACGGCCAAGAGAAAAGTGATCAACAATCAACAATTCAGATTTATTCTCTTAGGCTATAAATAGACTTAGAGGTTTTGCTTTAGAAATCAATCATTTTATTCATTCTTGTAAAATCTCTAGCGTGCTATTTTTGTAAGGCTTCTCCGCCACAAGGAGATTTTTTATTGAGCGTCCACTGCATTGGAAGCAACGTTCTCAGTTGCGACCAAGTTCTTTTTTAAAGACGAGTGCCTCCACTTTCATAATTTTTTTTCCTCGTCTATTCACCCCCCTCTAGCCGGTCCAACCCGATCCAACAAGTGGTATCAGAGCCAAGGTCGCCGCAGAAGGACTAATCGCCGACTGCAGCAATTTCAAGAAAAATGGTTGGACCGGTAATCTACCCACCAAAATTTAAGGGGGAGTTCGCGATGTGGAAGCGCCGAATGCAGGTATTTTTTAAAACTGATATTGAATTGCTAATAATTATGAAAAATGGTTTTTCAGTTCCTAAAGGCAACAACGGCAAGGATAAAGAAATAGAGTCGTGGACCAAGAAGGAGAAATCAGACTTTGAAGCAAACGGCAAAGCTGAATTTCATCTACTAGCCGTTCTTCCCGCGCAAGAAGTTAATCGCATCGAGAATTACAACTCGGCAAAAGAGCTCTGGGAGAAATTCCTAGAATTGCATGAAGAGAAGAATAAGAAATCAGACATCGCCGCACTGAACACAAGGAAGATCCAACTCGATAATGAGTCCTCGTCAGAAGAGTCGGAAGGTCATGAATACGCGGGACTTGCGCTAATGGCAAATCATCAAGAAGAGAGCACTGATGAAGGGGGAGAGACCTCAGAAGAAAGCGACGACGAAAGAGGAACCTCGCTTTTCGAAAGCGACCCGGTAAGTGAGGTATGTCTACTTCCACCTGCTCGAATCTACTCGGTAATAAAATCCATGCTTAAGTCGATGAATAAATTAGAGATAGAAAACTCTGAGTTAAAAGAAAGATTTGGCACTGTATGCTCATTTGTTCTATCCGACCAATTAAAAATAGAAAATGAAAATTTGAAGAATCTAGTGGAGAAATTAGAAAATGATATTGCATGTTTAAGAATTAAAAAGAATTTTTATCCTGAAAATCTGAATTGGTATGCTAAAAATCATAAGGGCCAGATTAGGACAATTTCTAAAAATTACATTCCTCCAAAGTTTTTGATTAATCCCGTAAATGAAAATTTATTTTGGGTTCCAAAATTTATTTTAAACTGATAAGTTTTTTTTGTGCAGAATTCTTTT
Organism: Boesenbergia rotunda; assembly: GCA_024364735.1. NCBI lineage: Eukaryota > Viridiplantae > Streptophyta > Magnoliopsida > Zingiberales > Zingiberaceae > Boesenbergia > Boesenbergia rotunda. The sequence continues at coordinate 11,422 of JAGFNQ010001394.1, forward strand.
ACAAAAGTTATGTTAATATTTTTCAAATATTTTCGGTCAAAATTTGAAATTAAAATTTAAAAAAAAATAGATAAATAATTTATTTTTATTGATCTAATTTTTCATGATACAGATATAGTGGAAAAACTCATTATAATTTTTTTTTAAAAAAAATTCGAAGTATTTTTTGATTTTTTTAAAAAAAATATTCTTCAAAAACTTGTATATGTTATTTTCAGACTTGATAAACAAATTTAAAACTGAAAATTTTTGTCTAAACTCATATCTTCATCTTCGACTTTGACAAAAATATTTAGATTTTTTTCATAAATGTTTGATTTTTTTATGAATCGTTTATTGAAATATATTTTTTTTCAATAAAAAAATTGGAATTAACTTCTGAAAAAATATGCCATTTTAAATTTGAAAAAATTTGTGGTTTCTAAAGAATATTTGTTATCACACTTAAAATTTTTCTTCTTCCCTAATTATATTTTCCCTTCCCTATTTTTTTGTCCCATTTTTGCTGTGATCAAAGGGGGAGAGTAGTTCGGGGGAGGTTATGTACATAATTGCAAAATTTTTTATGCTTAATTCTGTTACAATACTATTATTGTTTGTTGTTTATCCCTAACTAAACTTGGGTTGATGCACATCAAAAAGGGGGAGATTGTTGGTGCCCCAGTTGGTTTTGATGTGATCAACCAAGTTAGGTTAGGTCCTATTGGTTTTAATCCCTCTGCTAAGTGTGCAGGAGCTTAGGTACGGAGGAAGTCGAGTGTAAGACGTAGCGGACGAGAAGGATTGTGCGGAGAAGTGAGCCGACGGGCTCGGTACAATCCGAGGGACACGGATGCTGCGGAAGAGTACACCGGTGGAGCGAGAAGGACGTGCGCGGTGTCCGAGGGACAAGAAGCCGGGAGGAAGGACGCTCGAGGGGCGAAAGGCCGGAGTCGGGTTCGGGTGAGCCTAACTCCGGTTGGCCAGAAATCACCCAGAAGACGAAGAATAAAAAAGACTAGTCCAAGCGCCCAAAAGAAAAGAGAAAATTATTTGGTGACACGAAGGATCGAACCCGAGACCTCAACAACACACACTAACCCACTTACCATTTGGACTAAAGGCCGATGGCAATAAAATGTTGCCGATATTACTACTTAGAGATTAAAACAGCGACATGGAGATTCCAACAGCCATCTCGAGGAAAGATAAAGTTTTAATTAAAACAATTAAAACTTCAAGGATAATGTTACATTATCCTTTAATCAAATCCAATGGATGCAGTTTAATCCCATCCAAGATCAACCATCCAGATTACATCCATGGATCAACGGCCAAGAGAAAAGTGATCAACAATCAACAATCCAGATTTATTCTCTTAGGCTATAAATAGACTTAGAGGTTTTGCTTTAGAAATCAATCATTTTATTCATTCTTGTAAAATCTCTAGCGTGCTATTTTTGTAAGGCTTCTCCGCCACATGCAAGGAGATTTTTATTGAGCGTCCACTGCCTTGGAAGCAACGTTCTCAGTTGCGACCAAGTTCTTTTTTAAAGACGAGTGCCTCCACTTTCATAATTTTTTTTCCCCGTCTATTCAACCCCCTCTAGCCGGTCCAACCCGATCCAACAAGTGGGTCAGTGGTGATGAAGCTGTGGGTCAGTGGCTGACGAAGCCTGGTGATGAGCAGAAGGAAGGCTTAAGAGGAGGCTGGCGAAGCAGAGACAAAGAGAGAAGAGATCAATCAGACACAACAGAACAAAGAGCTGAGTGAAAGTTCTTGTGTTAGAGGTGTGTGCTGTGTTGTGCTCTGTGTGGAGCTTCTTCTTCGTGCTTTCTGTACTTGCACTTAAGGTTGATCTGTAAGCTTCTTCTCAAAGTCTCTGTGCTTACTCTGATATCTGTCTGAGACTGTCTGTGGAGAGGTTACTCCACCGAGAAGGAGATTTTCATATCCGGATTCATTCCAGGGTTTGATCTACCGACGATCAAGGGATCGCCCACCTCACGGGCATGCCAAGGAGTAGGGGCAAGTTATCCCCGAACATTGTGAATCCTTCTGTTAGCGTCTGGTTTGTTCTCGTTTAGTTTTCTTTCTGTTCTGTATTTTGTTTCCGCTGCTAACTTAAGTGCAGAAAGAGATCAAAAGAAACCAATCTTTAAGTGGGTGGCTATTCACACCCCCCTCTTTAGCCATCCTAGATCCAACAAAAATTTGGATCAAAAATGTGTCAGTCAACTGGTGCAAAGGGTCAGTCGACTAATCTTACTATTTTCTAGTAGAAAGGGTAGTTTCGTTGAGTCCAGTCGACTGGTAACTGTCTCAGTCGACTGGTACTCTGATTTTCTGATTTCGAATGTGTTTTTTCAGAAAAACTACTCACCTTAGTTTTCCTTTGATGCCTTCATTTAAATTGTTTGTTGCAATCTTTTTGATAGTGTCAAAGGGGTAGAACTGAAGGGTTTAAGTTAGAACTTAACTTATTTCTTCATATTTGTGCAAAAATTAAAAATCATGTGATATAACATAGGTTAAGGGGGAGGATGCATGTTTATGCTTCTTAATATATTATGTCTCTAATTTTCAATTGCTATCTTTGTGCCTAATTTAAACATATTGTCACACATCAAAAAGGGAGAGATTATTGGTGCAATCAACCCAAGTTTGATCAGATAGATCATAGATTTTGATGTGTATCAATAGGTTTAATTTAGGATTTCATATTAGTTTGATGTGTGTTTAAGTCATGCAGGACTTGGTGGAATACACATGGAAGATCTCATCCTGAGTGCTTGGGTCCTTGAGTCGGTGAAGGATAGTGCATCCGAGGGATCGCTGGACAAGAAGCAACAGAGTGGAGCTAAGGGAAGCGGACTTCAAGGTATACGCGAAGGATGACATGGAGACGAGCCGTGGGCTCATATACATCCGAGGGACGAGAGCCAATGAAAGAGGGCTTCAGAGGGCGACTCTGGAGACGATGAGAGTGTGTAAAAGGAGCAGTCGATTGGTAGGGACACCAGTCGACTGATCTTTCTATGAGGTAAGAACAACGACATCAATTGACTGACTTGGATAAGTCATGTGTTTTGATGATTGGGCAAAGGGTTTACGTTAGGTTTACCTTTGTATTTGATATATGTATTTGAGTATGCAGGTTTGCAGGATACACATAGACTTAGATGGACGACTTCGGGTCCCGTGAAGGATTGCATGAGGAGACGAGTCATGGGCTTATATGCATCCGAGGGACCGTGGATAAGGCAGGAGCCATGAGCCGAGGGAAATGCACTTTGAGGCATACGCGAAGGATGGTATGAAGATGAGCCACGGGCTTGTATGCATTCAAGGGACGAGAGCCAAATTCGAAGAAGGTTTGAAGGCAACAGGTCAAAACTGCAAAGGAAAAGTCAGCTGAGTCGTAAGGGTCCGAGTGTGAGAGAATTATACTCGGGAAGGGAAACCCTAGGATTAGGGTTTGGGGAGTCGACTGCTGCTGTGAGCAATTGACTGGTAGTTGGCATAGAAAGATCAGTCGACTGATCTTCTGTGCAGTCGACTAGTGTCGATTGAAATTCGAACATGGGGTTGTAACGTTCGAATTTGGGTGGATTAGTCGATTGGTGTTGGCACCAGTCTACTGGTAACGGCTAGCTCAGCCACGAGCTCTATTTAAGGGAGCTCGGTTTGGCTGGCTAGGGTTGACGAAATTAGCTTTGGTTAAAGGTCAATTAGTAGTCTTTGTGCTCAGGTGTGTTATTGGGGGTTGTGGTGAGGTTTTTCCACCCACAAGGAGCGACATGAGCTAGCCAGAGGCTTTCCTAGGAGTCATCCATCGACGGATCGGGATCGTCCATCTTATGGACTACTGTGGAGTAGGAGCTTTATCTCCGAACCACGTAAACGGTTTGTGTTAGCGTTTGTTTATTTGTGTTATTTGTATTTCCGCTTGCGCATGGTAACATTGTAGGAAGAACCGACGCAAAATGTAGGTGACTATCTATTCACCCCCTCTAGCCGGTCCATCGGTCTCAACAGGGAGGATTATTGGAGATCAATCAAAGTCCCCTGTTGGTTAGAAATGGAAAACATCATGGGTTTAAAAGGATGTAAATTATCTCCGTTGGCATGAGACCTTTTGGATAGAGCCCAAGAGCAAAGCCATGAGGGCTTTACTCCATTCCTAGTAGTCTATCCATGAGCGGGGTATTAGAGCGGTAGAAGTAGACAATATCATGTCATTGTAGAAGTGGTGCCAAAGGATGTAAATTAGGGATGGTATCGCACCACGCGCATAAGCGCTTATGTTAAAGTGGACAATATCATGTCATTATAAACATATGCATATCCTTGGGGCCTTAACAAGTGGTATTAGAGTCATGGTCTAAACTATGTGCCATGTGAGAAAGTCCTTGAACGAAGTTGATGGGAATCTCGGAAAAGGTCAAGTGTGATCGGATGCTTGCAGGGAGACCCGGAGCAGGTCAAGAGTGACCGGATGCGGATGTGGATGCTCGCAGGGAAACTAGGAGGGCCGGAGCAGGTTGGATGCTCGTGAAGAGGCCCAGAGTAGGTCAAAAGGTGACTGGATACTCGCAGGAAGGCTTGGAAGCTTTAAGTCAAAAGGTGACCGGATGCTCGCGGAGAGACCCGAAGCAAGTCAATAGTGACTGAATGCTTACAGAGAGGCCCAGACCAATGATGGTCTTTTGTTTGAGGAGGGGATTGTTGGGGATCAATCAAAGTCCCATATTAATTATAAATGAAAAAGATCATGAGATGAAAATGATCTTCATAGGCATGAGACCTTTTGGATAGAGCTCAAGAGCAAAGTTATGAGGGCTTAGGCCCAAAGTAGATAACATCATGTCATTGTGGGGATATGCATATCCTTGAGGCCACAACAACTTTGCTACTTGCCTTTGCAAATCTTCAATTATCATTATGTCTAGGACGGTATTGCCATAGTGCTTGGCTTCCTCCATTGAGGCCTGTTTGTTGTTGCGACTGCAACTACGACCATGGCAACCTACCATTGGATCTGACGATGCCTTTCATGTCGATCTAATACCAACTGATACTGGGTAGAATAATGATTATTCAACGGCCCTCTGAGAAAAGAAGATGAAAGTGAGAACAAGTAGAGGAACCTCCTAAAAATGAAGAGAAGCATGTCATTCTTCGAGTTTTAGAACAATAAGAAGATTTTATTATGAATAGAAGATGAATCCTCAATGCCTAGATAAGACTCCTATTTATACTATAACCTAAGACCCAAATAAAGAAAAGAAATTATAATTAAAAGATTTTAATTTTAATCTTGTAAAAAAGAAAATGAATCTTTACAAAAAAAAATCCTAAATACCAAGAATACCAAAACTATCTTAAATATCTAAGATGAAAAAAATTACAATTAAAAGATCTTAATTTTAATATTGTAAGAAAGGAAATAGATTTTTATAAAAAAATATATCCTAAATACCAAGAATATCAAAACTATCTTAAATATCTAAAATAAGAAAATTATTAAAAATAATAAAAGTACTCCAAAAATAGGTTAAACAGCAAAAATGTGATCCGATAAATTGACAGTTATCGCTTCACCGATAAAAAATATAGGTTTTCAAATTCTAAATGCATGGTCATGGATAAAATCTTATTCTAAATTAAAAATTATTCTATTTTAAAATTTGAAGGAACATACGGAGCTTTAATTTGAATTTGACGCATATCAGATCCATTTTGACCCAAATAGGTAATTCTGTAAATTATGGATGCAACAGTAGGGGCGCGTAGGGATGACAATGGGATGGATTAGGGATGGGTTTGCCGTCCTCATACTCATCCCCGAAGTAAATCTCTATCCTCAAATTCGTCTCCATCCCCGCCTCTACTTAATCGAGGAATCCCCGTCCCCGAACCCACGGGGAGTAAATCTCCATCCCCGTCCCCATCTCCATTTGAAATATCCATCCCCACTTGAAATATCCATATCTTAAAAAAAAAAAATTCGAATCGAAGTCGGTTTCTTCCATATCCTCAAAAAAAATTCAATGGCGATCTGGCAAAGAACGAAGAGTGCGGAGCAAAAGGAGATCTTGTCCGGCGAGTGATGAGTGGCGAGTGGTGGCTGGGAGACGAAACAGAGAATCGAAAACTTGTGAGAGACGGCGAAAACTTATGAGAGGCGGTGAGTGAGCGACGATTTATTACTCATTAGGGTTTTCACACATCCTTAATATTAATATTATTGAATTATTTTAATAATTATTAATATTTTATTATTATTAAAGATATCGGGGCAGGTTCGGAAATGGGGATAGCATCCCCATATCCGTCCCAATCTATTTCGGAGATTTTTAAAAATATCTAAATTCGAATTCAAATCTGATAATATCTCTTCAAATCAGTCCCGTTTCAAATTTTCCCTATGGATACCTAAATCCACGGAGAAAATTGACATCCCGTGTGAACATGTGTGGGCTGCAGAGGAAGTGGGATTTTAGTGCGTGTTTCGCGGCCGCAGGAGGCAGAGCCGAGCCAGAAGCCAACTGGGGCGATGGGCACTCGACGACGCGCACGTCTCTGTCTGCCTTTGTCGGTTGGCTTGCGCTCTGCTTGCTGGAGGCCTTTAGGGGCCAGGGCTCGCCTTGGTGTCAGCGACTGGTTACGTCGCTCTCGGCTTGGGCGTGGATCCGGGTGCAGATTTGGTGCGGGACCACTGCTTCACTATCCCCACCTCTCTGTCTTTCTTGTTTCGCGCTCTACTCCTACTTCGAGTGGAGCTGGCTGATCGCTGACGAGAGGGACCGCTTTTGTAGCCGTTTGATATCACTCCTATTCCCATTTGTTATTTATAATAATATTACTACTCTCATCATGCTAATTCGTGAGATTGGTCATTGGCGTACGGAGAACTCAATGGAAAGGTCGCTAATTAAATAAAAATTAAAAAAAAAGATGTCAATGGAGTATTTTAAAAAACGAGTCCGCGAGTTGATAATTACTTATTTTTTCAAAAAGATCCTCTCAATTAACAAAATACTATTCATTATTTATCAACTTTTTAATCGCGTCCTCAATCCCACCTAAATGCTATTTAAATACAGGTATAAATTACGAAGTGAAAGTAAAAAAAATTATATATATCCTTCACAGAAAGGATATTTTTTTTGAGAAAAATTTGTTTTACCATTTAAATATTTGATTATTTTAAAAAATATTTCGAGAATTCTATCATGATTTTCTCTTATATATGTTGCCAAAATGTTAAGATTATCATTTCCATTTCTATACTTTTAAAAGTAATGTTAGTTTACTTGTGTTAATCAGTAACAAAACAGTAATTTGATGATGTGTGATTATAAAATGCTAAAATATAACTTGCCAACAACTTCGAGTTGCATTAAAAAAAATAATTAACGAGGTTTTTCCAATCTTAGACAACTGGTCCGACCTTACGAAAATTTCCCACTGGCTGCCAGGGTAAATCGGGAAGCGCTCACGGTGGGCGGTCTAGAAACTCAGCATCCCAGGGTTCACGTCTCATTTGGAGGAAATATTCTTGTAAATATGTCGTAGCTGGAGATCGAACCGTGAATACCTAGGATAATTTGGAGTTGCATTAGATGTTGGATTCAGTCGTTTATTGCGATTTAATTTGTTGGGCTCGTTTTATTTTATTTTTAGTTATTACCAGATATTTAGTCTTTTAGGTTGATTGATTCTTGAGATAACTGATTCGGTTTAATGAAAATTTTTCATTGACCATCAAGATAATCCAAAAGTGATCACAATGAGTGACTCAATAGTTTAACATTTTAGATTTGTCATTTCATTCAAAGAAAATTATAATATTATTCCGGAAGGGAACAACGCGGATGATGAGTCACCAAAGTGCAACCCACGAGGACGATGACGAGGAGAAGACAATTGCGCCCTACGAGGTTAACACAAGCGTTAATGGGAACACACTAGAAAGTGTTCCAGTGGAACCCACACCGACGCTCAAGTAAGAAGTCTTATCTCTTTTCGGAGAACAACGAGGAATCATAATTTTTCTCCAAGTACGGAAAAACTTACCCTCCTTACTTGGATGATGAGACATCTTATATACCTGAGATTTCAGTCGCACGTGTCACCACATTCTTCTCCAGGTCCCTTAACCATCGGTTACTAGATAGACATTCTATCTTTTGGTAATGTTCCCTGTGATTATTAAGGCCTTAATCGTCGTGCATTGCAGGCAATAATCATCCGATTACTTTTCTGTTCTGGAAAGAGGAACGACTACTTGACGTTAGGCTTTTTGACTTCTAGGTTAATCTTTGGGCTCCACTCTCCCGAGCCAGTCTCGGAGTCTCACCTCCCTAGCTGACCTCAAGGTCTTCATGTGTTTTATCGAGATGGTCTTGGGAGCCCGACCCTTGGTCTGACCTCGGGGATTTTGATCTGCTCTCCCGAGGTGGTCTCAGGAGCCCAACCCTCAGTCTGACCTCGGGGGCTTTGATCTGCTCTCCCTAGGCGGTCTCGGGAGCTCGATGGCCGGTCTGACCTTGAGGCTCGGGTCTACTCTCTCGAGATAGTCTCGGTTTAACCTCGGAGCTCTGGTTCAACGGGCCTTGCCACGTAGCTTCCTCGTGCCACGTGTCCACTCAGGGATGCTTATCCCCATCACAAACCCCCCTTCAAGTTTAATCGAAGGAAGTGTGTCTGACTGATTAGGTTGATGGTACAACGAGAGGAAGCTACATATTTGTGGGGCTTATATTATCATTTCTTCTCTTTTGGTGGCTTACCGGATCCGAGGAATTGAAACATTCGTTCCTCGACCCGAAGCGATCCTTTGAATTAGTTCAAAAGTCCTTGTGAATTCTGAGGCAAAGCAATGATATTTGTCTATCACCCATTAAAAGCGCATGGAGTCTCTTAATGACGAGGAGACATTTCGGCGAATAAAGCATCGCCATGTGGACGGATCTTTTCTTCGTGATCTCCTTCTAACACACATCGCAGGGCCTTACCAACGTACGACCATAAAGGGTGGCAACGCCTCGAGATGGGTAGACATCACTATCCACGTGCCACGCCTCGATTGCTCACATGAGGGTGGCTTCATTCCTATAAAAGAGGAGACGAAAGCGTCCTCCCATCTTCCTGCATTATCGAATATCAGAGTTTGTGCATCTCGCCGCCATCTACCAATTTCCTCCTTCGCTAGGGTTTCTTCTCGATGCATAAGTTTCATTCACCTTCCATCTTCTTCTCCTTCCTTTATTCGAAGACATGGGTAAGGAGGGAAAGGGGAAAAGAGACCAGGAGAAGAGGAGAAAGCCCAAAGAGGAGAGGGCTTATCATCCCGAGTGGTATGAGGCCAGTTCATCGAAGCTCAAGTCCGCTACACTGAGCGCCGCCTGTGAGGCCTATGGCATTCCTACGAACCTAGAGGTTAGGGTTCCCAATCTTGAACAATCCCTGGTAGAGCCTCCCATAGGTTTCTTCACTTTTTTCTTAGGGTAGGTAGAGTTCGACCTTCATTTTACAATCCCTCCATTCTTCATGGCCATCTCCTAGTATTTTGATGTGCCTTTGCATCAGATGGCCCCGAATGCTTTCGCCCAGATGAGCGGGGCATTCATTCTCTTCAAATTGTTTGACATTCCCTTGACCCCCCGCTCTTTCCATTATTTCTTTCTTCCAAGCTTAGCTTCTAGGGGGGCCTTCAGCTTAACCGCCCGTCTGAGCCATAAATTCATTGGCAGCCTCCCTTCCTCCCATCAGGGATCGAAGGAGCACTTTTTCTTCATCCAACTCGCCGAGCGCCCATTTTGTCTGATACGCTGGCGTGAGGATCTACCCTCGCCACCCGACCTGGGCGATTTCCAGCAAGATCCCAGATATCAGCGAGCCAGAAGTATTCTGGCTGGGATGGAGTTTCATGGACCTAGCTTGGTTTCCTATGAAGAGCTCCTGTATCGGGCTGGGATCAGTCCCAAAGTCACCAGCCTTCCCCGTAGCCTCAGTAAGTCCATTTTTTTATTACATGCCTGTTGATTCTAACTGATGTCTTGTTGTCTTTGTATTGCAGAGGACATCATGTTGTCCCGAGCGATGAACAAGCTCTTCAAATGGGAGTTGGCCAACGAACAAGCCTTGACCCCTCCTCCAGCTGCTCCTTCCTCCACAGCCGAGTCCTCCGAAGGCTCCGAGTAGGTTCCCCACAAGGAGCAGAACACTGTCAAGCCCTTCAGCATTCAAGAGATTGTCCCCGCTCTTGCTCCCACTGCGGAGGGAGGAGGCGACAAGGCCTTGCCATCTCAAGCTCCGGCGGTGACGCCAAAGCCCACCTGGAAGGCGAGCCGACCACCTACGGGAAAGGCAAGCCGACCACCTGTCAAGTGGTTGTGCCTCATCTTGCCCATCGAGGAGGGGGTGGAGCAAGAAAACCCGCCCGAAGACCACAGGCGGAAGCCTGCGGCCCCCTCAGCGCATCCACGAAAAAGAACCCGCCCAACCAGGGTTAGCTATTCTAGTGACTTCCAAAGTCTCCTCTCTTCCTCAAATTCTAATTCTCATCTTATAAAGGGAAGCGAGACATAATCCAAGAATTTTCGGACGCATTTCCAAAGGAGCTTTCTAGCATTCCTATAGTTTGAAAATTTTCTAGCGTATTTTCAGAGGAGCTTCCTAGATTGTCTCCGAAGAGGCAAGGGAGGCTCACCGTTCTCGGTTTGTGTGTCTTTCAGGTGGTACTCATATGTACCAAGATTTGAGGTGTTTCTATTGGTGGACCAATATTGAGAAAGACATCATCGATGTCATAGTTAGACATCTGATATGTCAGCAGATGAAAGCTGAATCTCAGAGACCTGCTAGATTACCCTAGCCGATCCCATTTCCAGTTAGAAATGGGAACATGTACTAAGGACTTTGTCATGGATTTACCTAGGACTCAGAGAGGGTATGAAATGATTTGAGTGATCGTTGATCGGTTAACCAAATCTACTCATATCATGTGGATCCGGAGGATCAGATTTAGATTAGCACTAGTGACCTTAGGATTTGTAGCACCTTTGATAGGGGGATGTTGATTAGTTGTTCGGTTGTAGCTAATGGTCAAATGATGACCACTAGATCAGTCATGCTCTTGGTAATGTTGTATGAGCATACCAATGAACTAGCCACCACGTGGATTCAATGAGTCTGATGCCCTTAGGATGTCGGGATTGAGTTGTTACTATTCGTAGACGGTATCCGGATGTATTCATGATTGGATATATGAGCACGTGTTGTGCCCTCGGTGGATTAGTCACTTTTATCGATCAGATTATGAGTGTTTCAGATGAAGTTTATTATTTTCGGTGTCCGAGATAGAGTAGTCGTAGGGCATCAAACGGAGTTATCCTCGTGGTGTACGGAATATTTTATTCCGTGCTAGATTGGTGCAACCTTGAGTCACCTCTAGTCCTGGAAGATTCACTCATGGTGGCGTATTGATCTAGATTTGCGATTCACTAAGATACACCCGAGTGGGTTAGGGATTCAAAGCATTCCCGTGGGTGGAACGACAAGGAAAGGATGTTGAGGATTTTGTATCTCGACACTTGGTGTGTCGATAGGTGAAAGTAGAATGTTAGATTGATGCAATGGAAGCATAGTGGGTACATAACCTACAGCGAGTGTCAGAGGCTAGCAGACTTATTCTCGAAGATTTCCCTACGAGAGGAAGCCTAGTATGTTAGTTTTCGGAGGTTGCACGAGTCATGTTAGGTGATCGTGACCGATTAACCACATCTACGCACTTCCCTTCAATCTGTAGGATGGATTGATGGATCACTTAGTAGAGATATATCAGATTTCAGGGATTACTTTAGAATTTGGCAGGAGTCTCCTATGAGCTACAGGTGCATAACTCCATTTTTTATTTTAGTTGTTCATCCGTTGACAAATGGGTAGTCCAAGCGTACCATTTAGGTTCTGGAGAACTTACTACAGTCGTGTGGTACAGAGTTTCAGAGGCAGTTGAGGGACTATCTGCATTTAGTAGAGGTCACTCACAACAACATCTAACACCTGACTACCCAAGTGGCATTGTTGGAGGCGTCATACGGTAAGACTTGTAGGATACCCACCCTCTGGGAGAGGGTTGGGGAACCACAGCTATTAAGACCTCAGGGAGCTCAGCATGATGCAAAAATTAGTCTGTATGATCAGATAGAGAATCTCAGAGACACATGATCGCCAAATGAGTTACGCAAATTCGAGAGGGAGATCTTTGGAGTTTTTCGTGAGTGATCATGTCTTTTTGGAAGTTTCACTCATGAAAGGGGTGAAGTGGTTTGTGTTGGGATCTCCCGGCGGCATAAACAAAAACCTGCAGCAGAAACAAGATCCCTCGAGTGATCCATGCGAAAAAAAACTCGTACAAAGCTGATCTACAATTACTTATCTTATAGATATACTTTTGATGTGTACCCTTTCGTTTATCCCGCTCGTCCAAGTAACGTCAGATCTCTTGCACATTTAAGCATCCATGCCTCTATGCGTATCGACACGAACACAATCTCTCAACTTCGGAGAAGAACTACCTTAGTTGTGCTAGCAACTTGAGGTAGTTCGCAGAGACACCAAGAAACCCCCAAAATAGGGTTTCGGCCAAAGAGGGAGAAGAGGAGGAAGAGAGGAAGGAAAAAAAGACTAAGCCACCATCCAAATGACAAGAAACACTTTTATACTCATCTCATGAATATAAAGAGGGTTTTGTCCCTTTAGCTTCCTTTCATTAAAGCCAATAAAGAGCACATCTTCTCATGTGGCTCTTCAACTTCTCTCCATTCAATGAAGAGAGACTTTTCCTCTTCCTTTATTATTAATTCATTAAACACTTTAATGAATTAATTTCTTATTCAAATGTGGTTGAGTCTAATCTAAATGAGTCTAACTCAAATTAGATTTTAATCCCATAATCTAATTGGATTCACTTGAGTCTAACTCAATCAATCCAATTCGGATCAAATCTTAGTCAAACTAAGGTCAATCAATCTTCGAAGTATCGTGTCGTTAGTGTATGACCCAATAGGTTCTCGTAACGTTGGTAATGTGCCTAAACCACTTTAGACACATAAGCAATGAGCGGCATCTAGCAATACATCATTGCTA
>JAGFNQ010001395.1:0-136588 GCA_024364735.1 Boesenbergia rotunda
CTTCTGCATGGCTATGATCCAATCAGGGTCAAGTAAGGACTCTTCTATAGACTTGGGTTCAATTTTTGAAATCAAGGCAGTTTGACTAAGGTTCCTAAAAGCTGATCTAGTCTGAACCCTTAGTTCTGGATTACCTAAGATTTGATTAGTTGGGTGGGCTGAGCTAACTCGAACAGTTCTGGGTTGGTTAGGTTCAGTTTCAGGTGTGGGTTCAGTTAGATCATCGTTTTGGTCCTCAATTGGCCTTTCATCAGGGTTAGTATTGGATCTAACAAAGTCAATTGGTTGGTAGTTGGTTTGATCAGAGTTATTTGGGTCAGATTTTTCATCAAATTTTACATTTGTAGTTTCTTCAATTTTTAGGGTAGTTTTGTTATACACTCTATAGGCTCTACTGGTAAGGGAATAACCTACAAAGATACCTTCCTCAACCTTAGAAGTAAATTTTCCTAAGTGTTCTCTAGTATTTAAGATATAGACTTTACATCCAAATACTTTAAGGTATTTAATGTTAGGTTGTTTGTTATAATAGATTTCAAAAGAGGTCTTTCCTAGGTTTTTAATTAGAGTTATTCTATTTTGTACATAACAAGCTGTACTAACAGCCTCAGCCCAAAGATATTTAGGTAAGTTGTATTCATTAAGCATTGTTCTAGCTGCTTCTTGTAGTGTTCTATTTTTCCTTTCTACAACTCCATTTTGTTGAGGTGTTTTAGGGCAAGAGAATTCGTGATGGTAGCCTTTTTCTAGACAAAATTGATTAAATTTATGATTTTTGAATTCTCCGCCATTATCGCTCCTAAATCTTTTGATTTTAACCCCCTTTTCATTTTCCGTTAATTTACAAAATTGAGTGAGTGTATCAAAAGTTTCATCTTTATTTTTTAAGAATTTTACCCAGGTAAATCTTGAATAGTCATCTATAATTACTAGACAGTATAGGTTCCCATTGATTGATTTAACCCCATGTGAGTCAAATAGGTCTAGGTGAATTAATTCCAGAATTGACTTGGTTTGAGTTTGATTAGTTGGTTTGTGGGTTGACCTAGTTTGTTTTCCTTGTTGACAAGCATTACATAAGGTTGACTCAAGGTTAGATAACTTTGGTAGGCCTCTAACTACACCATTTAGTTTAGGTAGTTTTCTGAAGTGAGTATGTGAAAGTCTCCTATGCCAGAGCCAAGTCTCATCCTTATGGGTTAAGAGGCAATTTTCTAAGGGACAGGTTAACTTAATTTCATAAATGTTATTGTGCCTAAGTCCTCTAAGTGTGATGTTTGGGTTGTCATTGTGTTTGATCAGACATTCATTGGATAGGAACCTAACCTTATAACCAGTGTCACACAATTGGCTAATGCTTAGTAAATTGAAGTTGAAATTTTCAACAAGTGAACTTTTATTGTCTTTCAAAATCTGATTTTCAAAACTGGCAAACTTAGCCTAAGCTTGACCCCTAGAATTGCATGAACCTATAGTTTTAGGTAGCCGCATCTCACAAAACACATTAAGATTAACTTGTTTGTGTTTGCAAAAACATAGAACGGTTGTGAGATGCATAGGACTCTGCCTGGACTTCCGAATGCTTAAAGTCAGTGCATCACAGTAAGTCTGGGCGTAAAATACCAACCTTACAGTGATCAAGTCAAGTAGTCTTGCCTTAAAAGCTGAGCTAGACATTATTACTTGACTTGACTAACTCAGTGAATACTACTATCATCTAGATAGTTAGTCAGTAACTAGAGTTAGACATATGAAAAGGGACCACAATCATTACTTGGTCCAGGGGGAGCTGAGGTCAAAATACTTTTTCAAAATGTCATTTTTTTTGAAAATTTTGATAAATATTGATCCCTAAAATTTTTTTTGATATTATATTTTCTGAAAAAAAAAAGAAATTTTTTTTAAAGCTAAGTTAATAAATTTAAGACTAGTTTTTTTTCTAACACTTAGCCTATATTTCTACTCCCTTAAAAGTTATTATGCTTATAAATAGTTCCTTGCAATTCCTATTTAGCATTGAAAAATCCGTATTTTTGGGTCTTGCAAATCTCCTTTTTCAAATTAACTTTAAAATAAAAACACTTATGTTTTTTGAAAATCCACTATTAGCTTGTTCTTATACTAGAAAGTATCAAAATACTTTAATTGATTTAAAGCTCAGTAGCAAAGTTTCTTTTGGCTTTGAAAAATATGTATTATTTGGGAAATTTTTTTTCTTTTAAAAAGATTGTCAAGCTTAACTTTGAAAATATTTCTAATTCATTTGAAAAATAATGTTGTTGAAAACTATTTGTTAACTTTGAAAGCTAAGTTAATTGATTTAGGGGGAGTTCCTTTTTTTCACTTAGGCTATTTATCTTACTTAATCTATTTTGCCTAAGTCTAGTTTTCCCTATCACTTAGCTTTGGATCCTACTCTCCGTAACTTAATATACGTATGTTCTTTTTGATGAATGACAAAGGGGGAGAGTAGGGTTAAAGCTTAGAAAATTCTATTTGCTACTTAATTTTGCACCATGTACTTTCATGCTTATTTTATTTACTTGCATGTATCTGCTAGTTTTTCTCTAACTTTAACCTGAGTTGTCAATACATCAAAAAGGGGGAGATTGTTGGTGCAGTTTGCACTAACGGTCAAACTCGGGTTTTGATGTATGACAAAGTGGTTAAAGTTAGGGTTGTGTGTG
This sequence comes from Boesenbergia rotunda, assembly GCA_024364735.1. Classification (NCBI taxonomy): domain Eukaryota; kingdom Viridiplantae; phylum Streptophyta; class Magnoliopsida; order Zingiberales; family Zingiberaceae; genus Boesenbergia; species Boesenbergia rotunda. Next base: position 2,688 of record JAGFNQ010001395.1, read on the forward strand.
TTTAACCTCTTTACCAAGTGTGCAGGGTTGAAAGACTTAGGACCAGACACCAGGCTGAAGTCCAGGATGGTTGAGTCCTGGCGGGAAGTCCAGTTGGGTCCGCGGGACCTGACAACTGGCTGAAGACCAAGTTGGTTGAGACTTGGCAGGAAGACCAAGGTGGTTGAGCCTTGGCAGGAAGTCCTGGTAGGGTCAAGAAGTCAAGTAGAGCTGCAAAATGGGTAAGTAAGGTAAGTCACTGGAGGAGCGACCCAGTGAGGACGAGTCCAATCTTGGACTTTAGGCGCGGTCCAACTTAGACCCATTTAGGTGATCTAAGTTGAGTCCTGATTAGATCCTGGTCTGGGAGACAGGATCTAATTAACTTAGAATTGTATCTTATTTTAGTCCATATAAAATTGTGCTAGCCTTGTTTTAGACTAACCCTGGATGCAGGACCGAAGGACTATGTACCTGCAGCTCAGAGAGCCTCAAAGGAGTGAAGCAGTAGCTGAGCTGGGCGCCCCGGATGTTTCGGGCGCCCCCCCAGAGTCAACCCAAAGTCAGCAGAGGTAAACGCCCCGACAGCCACGCGCGTCGGGCGCCCCGCGTGTCGCGGGCGCCCACTGTGCCACGCAGATTCAGCTGCTGCAGCTCACCCTCACGAAGCCATGGAGATGAGGTTTTGACCGGTCAACTCGGGCGCCCCGTGCGCGTCGGGCGCCCCAGTCAAAGCTGATCCCGAAGATGAAGAGATCAGCCTTGACCGGAGGGCGCACCGGATCGAAAGCCACGTGGGGGGCGCCCCGAGCATCCCGGGCGCCCCCAGGGCTATAAATAGAGCCCCTCGACCAAGGTTCAGGGACAACACTTCTTTCAACGCTTCAAGTTCTTCTACGCTCGCGCCTTGCTCCGGAAACGCTTCACTTCGAGCCGACGACGTCCCGCTGCCCCAAAAGAGTCGACCTACTCCGGACGTCGGTAAAAAGAAGAATTTCTTTTAATATTTTTATTGCACTTAACTACTTGAAAGTGTGGGGTTGTCACACTTTCAATTCATTTGTACTCGCCTACTCTATCGGGGTTGACCGATAGAGAGTTTTAGTGGATTGCCCAACGGAAAGGTCCGAGGGACCTGGGCCTTCGAGTAGGAGTCGCCGAAGGCTCCGAACGAAGTAAAAATCGTTCGTGTTTGTGTATTCGTTTTTATAATCGTTTCTTTCATTTCCGCTGTGCACGCTTTTTAAAGCACTCTGATTTAAATTTTAAAAAGTCACGTGATTCACCCCCCCCTCTCACGTGCATCGATCCTACAGTTACCATACCACACATTATGGATATTGCACATCCAGTAAGCGTAGTGAACCAGGATATTCCCATGACTTCTCCAATGCAATTGGAGGAGCCTACCACTGAAATTGAAGTATGGCCTCATATTGATGAGCAAGTACCTCAACCACCTCAAACACAAGTGCCCTTAAGGCGATCCACAAGGGAACGGAGAAGCACGAATTCTCGTGATTATGTTTATCTCCAAGAGCATGAGTTTGATATAGGGTTGGAAAGTGATCCTACATCTTTCCAAGAAGTCAAACAATGCTCTAACCCTAAAAGGTGGATTAACGCCATGCAAGAAGAGTTGAAGTCTATGGCAGACAATGACGTTTGGGAACTTGTTGAATTGCCTGAAGGTTCGAAACCCGTTGGTTGTAAATGGATATTTAAAACCAAGCGAGATTCAAAGGGTAATATCGAATGGTATAAGGCTCGTCTTGTTGCCAAGGGATTCACTCAAAAGGAAAACATTGATTATAAGGAGACTTTCTCACCTGTGTCGACGAAAGACTCCCTTAGGGTAATCATGACACTTGTAGCTCATTTTGATTTGGAGCTACATCAAATGGACGTAAAGACTGCATTTCTCAATGGAGACATAGAGGAGTCTATATATATGGTGCAACCGGAGAACTTTGAGTCCTCAGACTCAAAGCACCTAGTATGTAGATTAAAGAAGTCCATTTATGGTTTAAAGCAAACATCCCGTCAATGGTACCGGAAATTTGATCAAGTGGTTACCTCATTTGGATTTAGAGATAACCCCGTTGATCAGTGCATATATGTCAAGTTCAGTGGGAGCAAGTTTGTTATACTTGTTTTGTACATGGATGATATATTGCTTACGAGCAATAATAAGGGTTTACTGCATGAAACCAAGTCATTTCTATCTGGTAAATTTGAAATGAAAGATCTTGGTGAAGCATCTTTTGTTCTAGGCATTCAGATCTGTCGTGATCGATTAAGAGGCATTCTTGGACTTTCACAACAAGCTTATATAGAGAAGGTGCTTATAAGGTATGACATGCAGAACTGTACACCTGGTGACACACCTGTGTCAAGAGGTGACAAGTTCAGTTTGCAGCAGTGTCCACGACTTGAACTTGAAATAAAGGAGATGGAACAATTCCCATATGGATCAGCAGTGGGAAGTCTCATGTATGCACAAGTTTGTACTCGACCAGATATAGCATTTGTAGTTGGGATGTTTGGCAGATATATTAATAACCCAGGACCGTCGCACTGGAAAGCAATTAAAAGAGTGATGCGGTATTTGCAAAGAACTAAAAGACACATGCTCACGTATCGAAGGTCAGATCATCTGGAGATGATTGATTATTCAGACTCCGATTTTGCTGGATGCTTAGATAGCAGGAGGTCCACTTCAGGCTATATCTTCATGCTTGCAGAGGGGCTATATCTTGGAAGAGCGTTAAGCAGACGCTAGTAGCTACTTCTACTATGGAGGTAGAATTGGTAGCATACTATGAAGCATCCAATCACGGGATTTGGCTGCGAAACTTCATCACAGCATTGCATATCGTTGATGACATTGACAGACCACTGAGGATCTACTGTGATAATAAAGCCGCAGAACTTTATGCCAAGAACAACCGTAATTCGTCGAAGTCCAAGCACATCGACATTAAGTTTCTAGCAGTTAAAGAGAGAGTTCAGAGTCATCAGATCATGGTAGAGCACATCAGCACAGATTCCATATTGGTCGATCCACTTACCAAAGGCTTGGTGCCCAAGGTGTTTCATGCGCATGTTGTGGATATGAGAGTTCTTCTTATGGAAGAAGAACTCATCTAGTGGGAGTCTGTATTTATTTTATTGCTCTATGTTAACAAAGACAAACAATTTTTATTTTGATTATTGTACGTACCTAAAGTTCAAAATAATAATGGGAAATCAGATGTTTGTTTGACGCTCTGAATATGATATCATGATTTACTATTGTTGTTTAGCATTTGGTGTTTGTAAATATGATACAGATTCCTTTTGGAATCATAAAGTTTGGATCATGATTTGCTGTTGCAGTTTAGCATAAGGTGTTTGCAAATATGATCAGACTCTTTTGAGTCGCTTTGGACCAGTGGGAAATTGACATGTACTGATCACATTTCATTTAATTTCAACTCTATACATCCGCATCTTGATCTATGTCGTTAATAACATTGATATTGTGATTACTGTTGGGGCTTGTTACGATCATATTCAGTAGCTATGACCTCTTTAGTCCTATACCAATGAAGTTAATGGACCAGATTGTTTATAGGGGTATTTTGTACCCATAAAGTTTGATATCAACTAAAGTTTTGCTTGTATTTACTATACAACTCACATATAGCCCAAGTGGGAGATTGTTGGATATTATTATTATCTCTATTAGGTGGGCTTATTTGTAAGTTGCACAAGTAAATACAATCTGAGCCCTTAAAGTGATCTAACTTATGTTTATTGGGTTTCGGATTATTGGATACGGGTTTAATGTATAGAACCCTTTAGACCAATCTGTTATTATCTATGGGCTGATAACAGATTGGATTGCTATATAAAGGGGAGGTCCCCAAGGGTTTAGGGGATTCATGACCTAGTTTCTTGTTCCCCGTTGACAAGAAACTTTACGGCACCGTCAAACCTAAGCCTGTTGGAAGATACTCCTTCTTCCTTCCGCTGCATCTTCTTCCACAGGGATCAAGCCGACGACGCTACGACAAGGACGATGGCTCTTCAATCAGGTTCCTTGTCATTCAGTTTATATCTTATATTTTGTTATGTCATGATTCGATGAAACAATAGATCCGTGTTTATATGTCTTGTGTTTTCTCTTTCGAATTCTTATTTTGTTTTTAGAATTCATGTGGTAGGGAGAAAACACAAGTTCTATCACCCATTGCTTAAGGCTTTGTTTAGTTGGAAGGAAGGATATAAAAAAAACCAAAGTTTACAGGAGGAGGCGGCCTAGCGAGCACGAGTGACATAGGTCGCTCGCGGGGCCGACGTCCCTGCAAGGGCGAGCGCGAGTGACTGAGATTCCCTTTCTGGGTTATCCTAGCCACTCCCTGCTCACTATGAACTTAAATCCACCCAAATTGTGAAGCAAAGGAAGAATCCATTTTCCATATACATATAGCAATTAAAAGCTAAGTGATTTTGTTTGTTATTCTCCAATTTTTAATTTGGTGAATAATAAACTAAAAATATGTCTCCAGCAATGTCCTCATCCTCTTCGGATTCCTTACAAATTTGCTGTTCCTAATGATTCTTGGCAGAGTGAAGAGCAAGATACCAGCAAAAGATCTCATACAGTCGAAAATTTTCGATTTTGATTTTATTTCATGGCGAAACCTACAGATTTCATTCAAAATTGACAATTTGATCGGCATCCGAAGGCTTCCCCTCTCCTTTATGCAAAATAAAAAAAAAATTAAAGTGTCTTTGAAAATGAGTTATATAATTCGTGGGTATGTGACCAGTTTTGATCTGTATCTTATTAATTTAATAGAATAATTTTGTTATGCTTCCCTACACCTTTTCCGCATCTCCGGCGCATCTCCTTCAGATACCACAAAATCCAGAAACGTTTCTTTCCTCAGGCCTCGTTACTCTTCTTCTTTAGTAGGATTATCAGCTTTCTCCTTTCTTTTTTTGGTGCGAAGGAGCTTGACGAGCCCTTGGAATGCTACATCAGCTTCTTCGCTCCTCATGAGCTCCCCCGCAACCTCTGCCGGCGAGACCTCCACCTCCCGGATCAGCGCTTCGATCTCGGGGAAGAGCGGGTGGTTGTCGGCCGAGTGGTAGTTCGAAGCCAGGATTCGGAAGCCGCAGGGCGTGCAATAGCCCATGTGGATGTGCATGTCCATCCGCCCCGGCCGAAGCAACGCCGGGTCCAGTCGATCCTTGTAGTTAGTGGTGAAGACGATGATCCTTTCGTCGGCGGCGCTCGACCATAGCCCGTCCACAAAGTTCAACAGCCCCGAAAGAGTCACCTGTAACGACGATCATTTAGATTTTGTTTTTAGATGATAAAAAAGAAGAAGAAAAATGACTCTTTTATATGATTGTACTCGATTACCTTTTCTCGATCCTCCTCGGCTGCGGGTGTCGTCGTCGCTTTGTCTTCTCTGTTTTGCTGCATCTCCATGGAGCAGTCGATGTCCTCCACCACTAGTATCGACCTGTTCGTCGTCGACATCATCAGCGTCCGTAACTCCGAGTTGGAGTTCACCTCCGACAACCCCAAATCGTAGACATCGAAGTGCAAAAAGTTGGCCATCGCCGCAATCAGCGACGACTTGCCCGTCCCCGGCGGCCCGTAAAGCAAGTATCCCCGTTTCCACGCCCTCCCTATCTTCCGGTAGTACTCCTTCCGCCTCACGAAACGATCCAGATCCTCCACCACCGCCTTCTTCATCTCCTCCTCCATCGCCAGCGTTGCGAAGGTCCCCGGGTGCCGCAGAGTCGCCTCTCTCCAATTCAGGTACTCGTTCGTGTACAGCTTACGCGTCCGCTCCTCTTCCCGCATCGCCTTCGACCGCTCCAGCACGTGAGGAAGGTACGATTTCAGGCACGTTTCCTTGTGCCGCTTGTGACAGCTCACCTCGAACGACCGCTCCTGCCGCACCGCCGCCGCCGCCTCCCCGTAGTAACCGTAATTGCCTTGGCGGCGGCTGCGGGAGGAGGCGGCAGCGTTCTGCTGAAGCAGAATCAGGCGCCACGTGTAGCGCACGCCCTCGTGCACGTCTACCACTTCCTCGCCGCTCTCCATCGTGACCCGGAGCGCGTCGGAGTCTTCGTCCTCCGGCCAGCCGACGCGGAGGCGGCGAGTGGAGGAGGCGACTTGGCTGAGGCCGCCGACGTAGATCTCAGCGGCCTTGAACATCTTGTTCGACACGTAGCCGTCGAACTCGTTGACGACGACGGTGATAACGGAGGAGAATCGAGCAAAGAGAGCTGTGAATGAGGTGGACAGATAGTCCCGCAGGTCATCGGGGATGAGGTCGTTAGCGATGGTGCGGACGAGGACGGCGGAGGCGGCTATAGAGACAGCGGTGGAGAAAACGGTCTTGGTGGTGGCCATGTTAGCTCCGCCACCGCCACCTGGAGAGGAGTGGAAGGGGTGAACGTGTATTGGAAGGGAACCGAAGCAGGGCAGGCTATAAAGGCGGTGGTGCTAATTGCTTGGTCGACAAGGATCAAGCCGCTCACGTTGACGGTTTGGAAGACAAGTTTCCTATTTTTTATTTTTTAAAAAATGATCGGTTTAGGGTTTTACCGAGTCAGATGCGTTTTCTGTTTTTTCCTCGGTTCAATTGGTCGCTTTGTTGAAACTGACTGTTGGATTTGGAAATTGGAATTCGTCGCATATGCGTTATTCAAATATGCGCTTTTAAAAGTGATCTGACTGGGTCAAGTGGCAGCCGTCGGTGGCGGGTAGAGCTCCGTGTAGGAGAAGCTACAACGGAAATCTCGAGTCAAACGGTTCTCTAATTTGCTTCTGTGATAATTTTAAAAGAAAAATATTATGCTCATGAAAAAAAAATTAAAAAAATAATATAATATCATAATTATAGCGATTTCGATGGATTTATCGTATCTACCATGATATAGTTTGATTCGAAGTGGCGGTTAGAGATTGCCGACGATATCTAAGTAACAATTAGACATGTACAATTTGATTACCGCGTCATTTCTTTAAATTTTGCTTAATTTATTATTACTCATTTTAAAAATACTAGACAAAAGTATAATTACCTTCATGGCTTCATTAATATGGAAATTTTCAAAATACTAGTAGGTTGTGAGACACCGAATGAATAATCGTGTAATATAGTAGTGGTAAAAGACGATTCGTTCGCACTCAGAGTCTCTGTTAATTCGTCCTATGATCAACACGGAAGAGATAAATCATGAGGACTACTAACCTGGATATTCAAATTTTGATCCCTAAATTTTATTATAATAATATACATTCATTAATCATCAATCCATCCTACATAATATAACATCTAGAATATCATAAATAATTAAGTCATCAGTTAACAAATAATGAATAGGTTGATGTATATCAAAGATCGTCCATAAAGAAAAGAAAGGGCCCAAAAGACACTTCAAATTAAATCTCACTATTTAGGAAATATATCTCGTCTTTTTACCACCCTACTAAACACTGAGAGGCTAATTTACTCATCTTCAGAAAATATGACTGCTTGTTTAGTCCATTTCACAATCTAATTTGTTTGAGGAAAGGTATATAAATATAAATGCCCGAGTCATTTTCCCCCATTTTTTTATTATATATTTATATTAATTTTAGATAAAATATATATGAATAAGAGAACTATATAAATATAATTGTTTGAGCTATTTTCTTTTTTTTTAAATTTAATTTAAATATTATAATTCAAATTCAAAACCCTAATCTATCTATCTATCTATTAATATCTATAGAATACAGTTTTGCATGCAAACGTGTCATTCACATAGAACTTAGGATTCTCACCTAAATCGAATATAAATTTTTTAAATACAAAATTTATAATTAAAAATACAAATTCAAAAGAAAATATATAATTACAAATCTTAAAAAGAAAAATTGAGATCTTAATCCAAAATTAAAATTTTAAAAAATAATTTATCAAAATCCAAGAAAGATAATTTCAAATTTTGTATTTTAAAATTTTCAAAATTAAAATTTTAAAAAATTATAATGATTATAGTAAAGTACATAAAAAAATTAATTTAATATAATTTTAACGAAATATAGGCTTTTAGCTTCCCTTGAGTTGATGTAAGAAAAATGATAGTCCCACATCTGAAGTTATCAAGGCGAATTACACACAGAGCAATTATAAAAATGGACAAAGAACGGTAAAACAACTCATACCTTTCTCGGCCTTTTGACTAAGATCAAGTGTAGTATCTGTTATTATCAGTTTAATATTTGATATGTGGATCATTGGTTCACTTCAATATTAAATTAATTTTTATATGGATGATGACCCATCATAGTAGCTTACTACTAGGATTTTCATGTGTCGCTTGTGTGTTGCACTATAGCACAGGTCGACTTGTATCATTTGATGACGCCATGTGATTCGCTAGAAACATGTGAAGTGTATGGCTAACCCAATAACGAAAGTTTCCAAGGGGACTGGAGCATGCTACCATGAGACAAAAGATCTTTTTTCTAAAGAGATTCGATTCGGAACTATTATATGTCCAAGGTCCAATATTGAAATCATTTCAGAGGTTTCCCTTACTTTGTCCGTGTCAACAAACAATTCGAAATACCTCGACTTTTTTAGAACAGGTCCGAGTCAAATAGCAATGATTCGAAGCACTTCTTTCACTATTTCGGAAACCTAAGGACTCGACCGTATGGATATGTAAAATACAAGATTTCTAATCCTAGCAGGAAAAGGAGGGAAACTGATACTCAATTTAAAGTGAGTAAACATAATTCTATACTCGATCTCATAGATACATATAAAATTCTGTGCAAAGCCGTATTCGATGAAAGTCGTATGTACGGCTTGGAGAGAGATCTTTCATATCTTTGGAGATCCCCCCTACAATATGGGGTCAAAAAGCCAAAATAAGTAATTCGTTTTTAGTCCTTATAAAAAGAAAATTGATTCTTGAACCTCTTTCACGCCCATGTCACGTCGAGGTACTGCAGAAGAAAAAATTGGAAAATTCGATCCAATTTATCGTAATCGATTAGTTAACATGTTGGTTAATCGTATTCTGAAACACGGAAAAAAATCATTGGCTTATCAACTTTTCTATCGAGCCATGAAAAAGATTCAACAAAAGACAGAAACAAATCCACTATCTGTTTTACGTCAATCAATATGTGGAGTAACTCCCGATATATCAGTAAAAGCAAGACGTGTAGGCGGATCGACTCATCAAGTTCCTATTGAAATAGGATCTACACAAGGATAAGCACTTGTCATTCGTTGGTTATTAGGGGCATCCCGAAAACGTCCGGGTCGAAATATAGCTTTCAAATTAAGTTCCGAATTAGTAGATGCTGCCAAAGGGAGTGGCGATGTCATACGCAAAAAGGAGGAGACTCATAGAATGGCAGAGGCAAATAGAGCTGTCACGCCCCGAGACCTAGGAGCCGCTGATCCAATAGAAAATCGGACAGCACCTCCCCTGTCCGGCGGACAATTTACACATACACATAACCTATATAACATCACCACGCAGTTTAATTGGGCCTCGGGCCTCCAAAATAGATAAACACGACATAAAAACACAAAACAATTAAGTAACTCATACCTGACTGCGGACCGGTCCGACTTAGGATAGAACGACCAATATAACAACCCCTTAGGGCACACGACACACTCGTAATACATATACAAATCGCTAAGGACATATGAAACAAATACACTGCCCAGTACAAACACATAACCATGTCGTCACGATGGGTAGGGACTGGCTGCTGGGCTCTTTTGGCGACTCCAAGTATCTCAACCTGAAATAAACATGTATGGCAACGGGGTGAGTCCATAACTCAGCGAATACCCAACAGATATGCATAGAAAGTTATACTAACAACAAGAGTTCCGCTAATACAGTCTCATATCAACAATGGGGAAAGACTGGAACTGAAAATACTGGGTAGGTACATACCTGAGTCCATCTAACCTGGAAAGAGGGTAATAAATGCCAAAGGAACACCAATAGGTATATAATCACAGATAACAAGTCTCCAGTATATGCGATGTCAAACAAGTGCAGCAATTAAGTGCAGCAAACAATGCACAATGCAAAGTATGCACATGGTGCAATGACATGTGTCACCCCTAGTCCCAGTCAGGATATCGTCCACGACGTCCGCGTAGGTAGAGCTGTGACAAACTGTACGCACCCTGCCATCACTGCTCCTGAGTGACCGGGTGGACAGGATGCTGGCGGGGGACCACCCCCCTACCCCAAGAAATGGGGGAGCTCCGCTCTCATCTCCTCGTGGCTCAGTACGAGAAGGGACCTCTGGCTGCTACCACGCCCGCGCTCACCCTCCTCATAGTGGCCGAACGGAGCAATACAGGGCAAATGCACACATCTATGGTATCCACTAACCCATGAGTGGCCGTGCGTGCATATCATGTACCGGAAGACGATTAGGCTCAACCACAAGGGAGTCGCTGATCGCCGGCATGCAACAGTGCAAGGATGGTGTATGATAGATACACATACCTCCCTCCCAAGTCCTCAGTATACTAGGTCTCAGTCTGAAATCCTATAACAGGAAATACATGTAACCTACAAGGTATACTGGCCGAAAACTACAGATCCCTCGAGGTCAAAGGCAGGAGATACATCACGATCTCTAAGCATACATATAGATATGACACTACCTGATACTGTATGGAACTAACAGCATAATAACTCAGGGATAAACCACAGGTATCCAGGACAGGCATAATAAACAGGGATAACCAACAAGTATCCAGAACAGGCATAATAACCAGGGATAAATAACAAGTATCCAGAACAGGCATAATAACCAGGGATAAATAACAAGTATCCAGAACAGGCATAATAAACAGGGATGGCGTATGATCTTACTGATATCTATAACAGTCTATGCATAACAAGATGACAATATCATAAAGATAAGTCAAAGGGTACCCGCCTCCAATTGCGAAGTCCGTGTCAGTAGAAGAGAACCCCCGTCCAGGAGTCCGAAACCAAATAAGTATCCTGTGTCAAAAATATAACTTAGCTACTTATACGAATGTCAAATAACTAAGTATAACACAACCTAACTAGGATCATCCTAATCATAATGATTAACTTCCAATTTTTTTAACTTAACTATTGGAAGTTAATTAGGTTAATGCTAATTAAGTTAAATCCTTACTTAAACCAACCCTTCATCCAATAAAACCCTCATCAACAATCTAACATCATCGAAAATACTCCGCTGATCAAAAATCACCTCAACTCATCCAACTATAAATCTACAGAGAACCCATGAAGAAATCGAGTAATAAACCATCACCAATTCAAGGAACCAAATCACACACCCACAGCACACGCTCATCCATAACAGAGCAACACTAACAGCATGCACAAACTGAATTGCTATTGAAAATTTAAATCCGAACAGATCTAAAACTGAGCAAATCCAATAGGTCTGTAAGCCACAAATCCGAAACGAACTATGATTGGAATTATATCCCCCATGGCACAGAACAGTGCTCCCAGCAACAAGAACACAAGAATTTACTCATGGACAAGGAAAACAACAATCAAAGCTTACCCCAGAACAACAAGAATCCCAGATCTAAAACGTAACCATCCAAACACAGATCATGTACAGAATTGAATTCCAATTTCAGACAGAGCAATCCCACCCAAATCTGAACCACAATTAATTTCCTATCCCAAGCTACGATTCAACCTGTGATATCCAACAATAATCCAAGCTAGCATTCCAAAACTGAAATTACACCAAGAATTAAATTTACAGATCTTAATCTATTATGCTTAATTCTAACATAGATTAGGAATGAAATCAAACTTCAAGATCTTATCCCGAAAACCGATCAGTGCTCAATCCCTCAGATTCCCAATTGAAATGCAGATCCAAATCCAGAGAAAACCTATTGAACCAGAAATCTTACCTAGGGCTTGCGCCGTTGCTTGTCGCTGCTTTGATCCAGAGAGATCCCGCGGAAGGACGAGGAAGCCCAAAAACCCACAAGCAGAGTGCCAAGGCTTCGTCTTCTTTTCTCCCCTCAACCTCCCTTGGCGTCGGCCCTCCCCGACACTAGATCCCTGATCCAGTGGTGTGGGGTGCTGCGTCGCTCGATCGACAGAGAAGTGGGAGGGGGCGATCGAGCGTGGCTTCGACTGCGGCGTCGAGTTTCACTGGTGGCTGCGGGTTTGGCTGCGATTAGGGCAGACGAGGAGACGAAGAGAGGATCGGCATGGCTGCGGGCGGATGAAGAGGAGGAAATCGAGAGGTTGGCGGCTGCTAGGTCACACGAAGGAGAACGGAAAAAAAAAACCTATAGGGGGGATCTTTTGCGGAAAAGTCCCTCTACTTTCTTTAATTCAAACCGTACCCTTAGGGCAAGGGTTTTAACCATTTATCCCTCCAATTTATTTGTAATTCGCATCACATCTCTAAGATTAGATAGTTTATCCTCTTAACCCCTAAGCTTTAGCCAAAACTCAAACAAGTCCTCAAATATTTAGATACATTTTTAGTTTAGATCTTTAAGATTAAATATTATGCAATTTAACCCTTCATAGTTTAAGAATTCACCTTAAACCTATTTCTCTAATTCGATAAACCCTAGACTCAATCCGAAAAAAATTCCGAAAAATTTTCTAGTCCAGATTTTCGAATCACCGTATTTTACATTCTCCCCCACTAATAAAAATTTGGTCCCCAAATTTTACCATTCATCATACGGCACACACTAGCATCAAAATATGTTTGTACTCATTATGAGTGTAACGCCCCGAAATTTCCATATTGAAGTTCTTAAAGTCCTTAGAACTATTTAAAAATGTTTTAGAAATATTCTAGATATTTTTAGGAATTTTTAGAATATTTTTATGGAATTTTCCGAGTCCGTTTAGTATTTTTAAAAATAGAAAAACTTTAAAGGGCAGCAGGGGGTTCGAACTCGCGACCACAGGAGGATCAAGCCCTTAAGGGCGCGCAAGTGACCGGTTTGGCTAGGGTATCAAGCAGAACAAATGGTGGAGCGAAGTAATTTTATAGAGTAGTTAAGTTTTTTCATGAAGAGGTATTTAAACCCCGCTTAAGTCGCGTGAAACCCTTGGAGGAGAATTTTCGGCTGCGTACGAGAAGGGGGCGAGGGAGGGGCTGCGAAAACAAAAGGGAACCTAGGTCTTCTTTCCTCCTCTCCTCTCCTAAGGGGCGCCGGCTAAGGGAATCTCAAGGGGGTCGGAGCGTTTCGTTCGTCTCGACGAGAAGAACACGTAGGCGCGGACGGTTCGTAGAGATCTCAAGTTTCACCCGAGCCCTAGTCGTCTAATTTCGTTTGTAAGTCCAAGAAATCAAGGTAAGTACTGCTCACCTGCAGTAAGAGGCGGTTTTCCGCAAGAATTTTCCCTTAAAAGTTTTAAAAGAGATATTTACTTTTAGTTTAAGATTTTGCATGTGATCTTAGTTCATTATATGCTTATATATATTTGATAGAGTACCCTATGTGAGTTTAGGGTCTAAGAAATCTATAAGAAAAGAAAAGAAAGATAAAGAAAAAGAAAAGAGAAGGCCAAGGCCTTACGAAATCCCCAAAAGTCAAGACTTAGGGATTTGGGCACACAAGGTGTTCGATAAAATGCCAAGGCATTTAAAGATAAGAAAGAAAAGAAAGAAAAGTTATTTTATTTTCTAAGGCCAGTACCCGGCGTCCAAGGGCGTCGTTAAAGAAATCCAGGTGTCCAATTCCAAGGTCTTGGCCCTGGTAGACCAAGGTCTGCTCTATTAGGATTGGCGGCTCGCTACCCCAACCTTTTAGGGAACACGCATAAGATGGTACTTACGTCTTAAGTGGATCCAAGTGAGTTATTATTTTCAAGTATATGCTTTAGCAAAGTTTTTCTAAAGTTTAAGGAAGTTTTCTAAAAGTTAAAGAAAGATTTAAAGTTAAAGAATTGCTAAAGTTTCATGTTAAGCCAAGAAAAAGTGAGTTAAGACTTATTAATGCTTGAGTATGCATGTTTTGAGTTATACATGTTTTAGTATTTCTTTTAAGTATAAAAGTATCTCATGTGATTTCACATTGTTTAAAAAGCATGCTTGCACATTTCGAGATTTTGTGAGCTAGATAGTACTTGCTAAGCTTTATGCTTATTAGTTGCATTTCCTCTTGCTGCAGGTAAAAGGTAAAGGCAAGCAATTCTGAAGGAAGGCGACGAGGCAGTGCTGAGTGACGTGTGTGTGGTGGCTGACCTTGGAGAGGTCCTTGGGACGAGACAGTTTAGCTTATTTGAAATGCAATGTTTAAGATTTCCAAATTTCAAGTTATTGTGTTATGGAGTTTATTAAACATTTATGCTTCGGATAGTTTTACATGCTTAATTTTGTAGAATGAAGATTTCATGTCATTTCAATTAGTATGCATACTTTTGTGAATGCACTAGATGAGCAAGAGCATGAGTAGTTTAGCATGTGGATACATTGCATTTTAGACTTATTCTTGAGCTTATTATTCCCTTTTGGACTAGGTCCTAATTGTGCTTAAAATGCTTGTAAATTCGGTAGAAAAAGTAAGATTAACATTCTATAAAGTTCTAGAAATGTTATAGAATTTTATAAGTGGAGTTTGGATAGGGATGTTGCTAGTCTCCTTTTGAATTAAGTTTTGTTGCTTTAAATATGCTTAGAAAAGTTGCATTCATATTCCATAATGCTTTAGTAATGTTATGGAACCCTGTGTGATGAGTTTAAATGGTTAGGATTGCTAGTAATGTACCATTGTATCATGCATGACTATTAAAGTTAGAATCTCATTCTTAGATAGATTAAATACAAAAAAAAAGAAAGTTCCGCATTTTTAGTCGTGCATTAGAGTCAAGAAGTAGACAAAGTAACGGTCCGTCAAAGGTAGAGAAGGCGGGTCGCTACAATGAGTGACCACTTCATCTGTTACCATAAGGTCATGCTACAACAGGAAATTGGAGATATCGATCCAGAAGTGATCATCCGATAATTAGGAACAACCGAACAACCAATCATTCATCACAACTATTCAGGACATTCAATCCTATGATCACTGGCGCTCTACCTATACTTCGATCCTCCAACATATAATGTCAAATCCATGGATATCACCCAAGTATCCCCAAAACAATAGCATCGTCCAAAGCATCACAAGTCATATACATATATCCTTCAATAGGTCGTCAAAAGATATCATATAATTT
Source organism: Boesenbergia rotunda (assembly GCA_024364735.1). Classification (NCBI taxonomy): domain Eukaryota; kingdom Viridiplantae; phylum Streptophyta; class Magnoliopsida; order Zingiberales; family Zingiberaceae; genus Boesenbergia; species Boesenbergia rotunda. The sequence goes on from JAGFNQ010001395.1 coordinate 17,940, forward strand.
AAAGATCGTTCCAATATGTCATACCATATGCTGCTATCAATAACAGACTTCCTAAACAATCAACCACCAAAGGATTATTTATCCACCCAATAACCCATCAAAAAAAAACTACAATCCGGTGGGTCTATGTCCACTAATAGAATCCTCAAAATACAACATATCATAGAGATTCATCAATCGCAATCTACCTCTCAACACCAACGAGAAAGTCCATGATGATATCAACCTTATCATCCCGTGAACTAATAGGTTCACGATAGGGTATTATAACTGAACCAGTGGACATCTTTGACCTCCTGATTAATGTCCAATATCTCACCAGAAGATAAGGATACAGCTAACTCCACATCCTCCGCACCCTAGCAAGGTGTACATCCCGATGCACCATCGAGATTATCCAACCATATACCCCTAATCTATGAGTCAGAATCCCTCATAGAGTAGTGTAAGAACTAGCGAGTCACACCGACCGTCGACTCGTAATCCAGTACAGTCCAATTCCTCCACTCCATGGTCAAAGTCCTCTGAGGTCCTACTCCATAACAAAGAGATAGAGACGTGCAATCTCTCAGGAGTATCTCACATACTCATGAAGCAATTCCTTTATTTCCCCATAGGTCGTCCTCGATATTATCTAACCAGAGGTGACCTAGTTTTGTAAGTGATTTATCTCCGCGCAAATCATAAGTCCGTAAGTACCTTCTTGGTTATTCAGACCAACTACAAGCAGTAACCCAGTAGTGTCAAGCAACTAACTCCACATTTTCCGTATTTGCTCAAATCACCTATCAACATGTACCTTCTAGGTCAACTACCAAGTACAAGTGATCCATGGTCAAAGTCCCCAAGAAACAGATTGTATCAATCCTCTACTAATCATAATAATAGGTAGCTAATGCTACCCTACTGCATCCCTGCGGATCATGTACTCAAGACCTGACATCTAGATTATCTATCCAGATATACATAACAAAAGAAGGTGCAGCTCCATGAGTTAAAATGAATTGCTCTAATACTAATCAAGTCAATTACAGTAGGCATCCCTAGTCCTCATGCAGCTGATAGTAGTTGGTACAAGTACTATGAATAATAAGGTCTAGGAAAAATCAAAAATCCTCAACCTCCAATATCTTGTTAACAGGTTTGACCCTCGTCTTCCAACCCGTATGTCAGTATCACACAAGACCCAACATTCTCCGCATTTAGGCAAATCCGCAACAAACCAACTAATTGCCTTCATGGTCGATCCTGTCCATGATTACTATAAACTGATCCTTTAGGTCATCAGACCTAACCAAGTTATTAGATGGGTATAAGAATAATAACATGATCTGATAACATGAGAGAAATTTTAACCATACCTAAATATACAAGAATGGAAACATAATCCAATAACATGAGAGAATTACTAACCATACCTACATATACAGGAATAGTAACATGATCTAATAACATGAGAGAATTCCTAATCCTACCTAACCAGGATAAGGAATACAAGAGATGAGAAGAAATACCTGTCGCCTGAAGAAGTCCCATCGCGCCAAGTCCCAAACAACCACATCGAGAAAAATACTCCGAACAAATCCGACAAGACTCGTAAAACAAGTAGGCATCACAAACCTACGCTCCTATACCAAAATAAATTAGTATCGGATAGAAACCGTAAATCCACAAGTCCTCAAGGTATCCGACAACCTGGGCTCTGATACCAAAAATAAATTGTCACGCCCCGAGACCTAGGAGCCGTTGATCCAATAGAAAATCGGACAACACCTCCCCTGTCCGGCGGACAATTTACACATACACATAACCTATATAACATCACCACACAGTTTAATTGGGCATCGAGCCTCCAAAATAGATAAACACGACATAAAAACACAAAACAACTAAGTAACTCATACCTGACTGCGGACCGGTCCGACTTAGGATAGAACGACCAATACAACAACCCCTTAGGGCACACGACACACTCGTAATACATATACAAATCGCTAAGGACATATGAAACAAATACACTGCCCAGCACAAACACATAACCATGTCGTCACGATGGGTAGGGACTGGCTGCTGGGCTCTTCTGGCGACTCCAAGTATCTCAACCTGAAATAAACATGTATGACAACGGGGTGAGTCCATAACTCAGCGAATACCCAACAGATATGCATAGAAAGTTATACTAACAACAAGAGTTCCGCTAATACAGTCTCATATCAACAATGGGGAAAGACTGGAACTGAAAATACTGGGTAGGTACATACCTGAGTCCATCTAACCTGGAAAGAGGGTAATAAATGCCAAAGGAACACCAATAGGTATATAATCACAGATAACAAGTCTCCAGTATATGCGATGTCAAACAAGTGCAGCAATTAAGTGCAGCAAACAATGCACAATGCAAAGTATGCACATGGTGCAATGACATGTGTCACCCCCTAGTCCCAGTCAGGATATCGTCCACGACGTCCGCGTGGGTAGAGCTGTGACAAACTGTACGCACCCTGCCATCACTGCTCCTGAGTGACTGGGTGGACAGGATGCTGGCGGGGGACCACCCCCCTACCCCAAGAAATGGGGGAGCTCCGCTCTCATCTCCTCGTGGCTCAGTACGAGAAGGGACCCCTGGCTGCTACCACGCCCGCGCTCACCCTCATCATAGTGGCCGAACGGAGCAATACAGGGCAAATGCACACATCTACGGTATCCACTAACCCATGAGTGGCCGTGCGTGCATATCATGTACCGGAAGACGATTAGGCTCAACCACAAGGGAGTCGCTGATCGCCGGCATGCAACAGTGCAAGGATGGTGTATGATAGATACACATACCTCCCTCCCAAGTCCTCAGTATACTAGGTCTCAGTCTGAAATCCTATAACAGGAAATACATGTAACCTACAAGGTATACTGGCTGAAAACTACAGATCCCTCGAGGTCAAAGGCAGGAGATACATCACGATCTCTAAGCATACATATAGATATGACACTACCTGATACTGTATGGAACTAACAGCATAATAACTCAGGGATAAACCACAGGTATCCAGGACAGGCATAATAAACAGGGATAACCAACAAGTATCCAGAACAGACATAATAACCAGGGATAAATAACAAGTATCCAGAACAGGCATAATAACCAGGGATAAATAACAAGTATCCAGAACAGGCATAATAAACAGGGATGGCGTATGATCTTACTGATATCTATAACAGTCTATGCATAACAAGATGACAATATCATAAAGATAAGTCAAAGGGTACCCGCCTCCAATTGCGAAGTCCGTGTCAGTAGAAGAGAACCCCCGTCCAGGAGTCCGAAACCAAATAAGTATCCTGTGTCAAAAATATAACTTAGCTACTTATACGAATGCCAAATAACTAAGTATAACACAACCTAACTAGGATCATCCTAATCATAATGATTAACTTCCAATTTTTTTAACTTAACTATTGGAAGTTAATTAGGTTAATGCTAATTAAGTTAAATCCTTACTTAAACCAAACCTTCATCCAATAAAACCCTCATCAACAATCTAACATCATCGAAAATACTCCGCTGATCAAAAATCACCTCAACTCATCCAACTATAAATCTACAGAGAACCCATGAAGAAATCGAGTAATAAACCATCACCAATTCAAGGAACCAAATCACACACCCACAGCACACGCTCATCCATAACAGAGCAACACTAACAGCATGCACAAACTGAATTGCTATTGAAAATTTAAATCCGAACAGATCTAAAACTGAGCAAATCCAATAGGTCTGTAAGCCACAAATCCGAAACGAACTATGATTGGAATTATATCCCCCATGGCACAGAACAGTGCTCCCAGCAACAAGAACACAGGAATTTACTCATGGACAAGGAAAACAACAATCAAAGCTTACCCCAGAACAACAAGAATCCCAGATCTAAAACGTAACCATCCAAACACAGATCATGTACAGAATTGAATTCCAATTTCAGATAGAGCAATCCCACCCAAATCTGAACCACAATCAATTTCCTATCCCAAGCTACGATTCAACCTATGATATCCAACAATAATCCAAGCTAGCATTCCAAAACTGAAATTACACCAAGAATTAAATTTACAGATCTTAATCTATTATGCTTAATTCTAACATAGATTAGGAATGAAATCAAACTTCAAGATCTTATCCCAAAAACCGATCAGTGCTCAATCCCTCAGATTCCCAATTGAAACGCAGATCCAAATCCAGAGAAAACCTATTGAACCAGAAATCTTACCTAGGGCTTGCACCATTGCTTGTCGCTGCTTTGATCCAGAGAGATCCCGCGGAAGGACGAGGAAGCCCAAAAACCCACAAGCAGAGTGCCAAGGCTTCGTCTTCTTTTCTCCCCTCAACCTCCCTTGGCGTCGGCCCTCCCCGACACTAGATCCCTGATCCAGTGGTGTGGGGTGCTGCGTCGCTCGACCGACAGAGAAGTGGGAGGGGGCGATCGAGCGTGGCTTCGACTGCGGCGTCGAGTTTCACTGGTGGCTGCGGGTTTGGCTGCGATTAGGGCAGACGAGGAGAGGAAGAGAGGATCGGCATGGCTGCGGGCGGATGAAGAGGAGGAAATCGAGAGGTTGGCGGCTGCTAGGTCACACGAAGGAGAACAGAAAAAAAAACCTATAAGGGGGGATCTTTTGCGGAAAAGTCCCTCTACTTTCTTTAATTCAAACCGTACCCTTAGGGCAAGGGTTTTAACCATTTATCCCTCCAATTTATTTGTAATTCGCATCACATCTCTAAGATTAGATAGTTTATCCTCTTAACCCCTAAGCTTTAGCCAAAACTCAAACAAGTCCTCAAATATTTAGATACATTTTTAGTTTAGACCTTTAAAATTAAATATTATGCAATTTAACCCTTCATAGTTTAAGAATTCACCTTAAACCTATTTCTCTAATTCGATAAACCCTAGACTCAATCCGAAAAAAAATTCCGAAAAATTTTCTAGTCCGGATTTTCGAATCACCGTATTTTACAAGAGCTTTTGCACATTTTCATTAATCCACGAGCAGGATCTATATAGATAAATGGATTCATACATCTTGATCGGAAAAGAATCAATAGAAAAAGAATCGGACGATATCTTTCTCGAAACAAACCAAAAGGAAAAGAAAGATGAAACATAAATCATGGTTCATGTGTCGCTTGTGTGTTGCACTATAGCACAGGCCAAGCACACGGGTATTATACTAGTAATACCATCCATAAAATAAATAACGTGATATATATATATATATATATATATATATTCCTCTATGCTCACATTATAATAATTTTGACTTAAAATTGCATCATCTTAAACCCCACTTTTAACCTAAGTGCTTCAAAATTATATAACTTTGATCAAATTTATTTGAAATGGTATAACTTGAATCAAAACTACACTATAACCAGTACGGTTTTATTATAATAAAATAAAAATCAATTATCGATTGATGTATACTTGTGAAGAAAAAATTCCTCCAACTCTTTAATTATTCAATGAATATGATAATTTTAGATGATTAGAATCTAACTAGTTAGTATGATATTTTATAAATAAAAAAATATTAATTTCATATGAAAATAAATAAAAAAATATAATTTAATGTGAAAATAAAAATGAACGAATATAATCGGGTTTAAATACGTTTAATGATTTTAAAATTTTTAAAAAATCATAATAAATTTTTATAAGTTAAAAAATCAATTTAATATGAAAATAAATAGGAAATGATAGAATTTAATATGAAATAAATAATAAAAGATATAATTTAATATGAAAATAATAGGAAATGATATAATTAGATTTAAATATTTTTAATAATATTTTAAAATTTAAAAAAAATAAAAGGGAAAATTTTTAGATTCTAGCCCACTGTCTAATGAATAATTACAAATCCACTTTGTAATTTATCTTTCTTCCCATAATTTAGCAATGAATTATAAGAGAGGTTTGAGGTGAATGTAATAATCCTTTTAATTAAAGCCGCCTTAAAAACAGTGATCATCGAGATCGAGTAGCTTCAGTCAAAATTGTCAAGCCTTGAAGAAACTTTAATCATGTTTGGTCCAAGTTCTCCCCGCCTTAGAACAGATTTGACCAAAGTTATTTTAAAATAGCGCAGCATTGGTCAACATTAATCGAGGATAATATTCTAAATATCAAATTATGGATTAGATATTTTAACAATTTTAAAAGAGTGTTCTACCAATATGAATAATTAGAAATTTATGCTTATTTTACCTAATAAATAATCTAAAAAATATAATTATTATACGCAAGTTTGATTGTTCAATTTTTTACCATTTTATTAGAAAACGTATCATTTTTTACAATTTTTTTGCTTTAAAAATAAATAAAAGCATTCAATTAATTCTCTATTTTCTATGGAAACGTATGAAAAAATGAAATTGAATTTCTTTATACTTAATTTTATTTATAATTAAATAAAATGTAAAACCGTCCATTTTCGATCTCCTATCCTATACACACACAGTCAGTCAGCTTAAACGGTCTTACCATGCTTGACGGCATCCACAAGCATCCGCAAGCTCAACAAATAAGCATATTAGAGATGAAAAAATATTAAAAATATGATATATCATATTTATCGTATTTAAACATATTAAAATAGACCGATTTTATGGTATATTGAAAATTACGATATGTTATTATAAAATTTTCTAGATATCAATATAAAATTTATATCGAAAATTTCGATATACATATAGATATTTTACTATAAATGATATAAAAGTGATATAACACTTACATTTTGGTTTGATATGATATTAATATGAATTTTTTTATATTAAAATTTTCTATACGATAATAATATACGAGTCGATGAACACGAATATACCGTATTTAACCATCCATAAATTAATCGCAGCGCGACTTCATTTGTCAGCCGTGAATCCCATTAAATTTGTATGCCGAAATGTCCAAATTATCCCCCCTCGGTGCCTCCTCCGAAAAGGACGACTCCCGTACGAGTTACGGCGGCCCCATCCACAGCGTTTTCGTATTTCGCAGTTCCCACCAAACTAAAGTGGCTGTATCGTAATTAGTTCCCAATGCACCGCCCTTTTTCCTTCCCCACAAAACCCCGAGGCCGCCGCTTCCGCAATCTCCCACGGCCACTCTATTTCGTCTCGAGTCCGGCCGACATCGTTTTGGCGACCACCGAAGAGGCGGACGAATACAAAGAGAGAGAACAGGCGTAAAAGGTCGGGAAAACCTTTCGGCATTCGAACCTAATCCGCGCGCGCGCCGGAGACGAAGAGGAGAAGAGCTAGGGTTCGGGGGACTCCCTTGCTCGTTGTTCTCTTCATCACTCCGCTCGTTTCGAGATTGCTCAACAGTTCGAGGCCTTCTAATTGTGCGCTTTCTAATTTTTTCTGGTTGGGCCTGCGGTTCGGTGTGATGGCGGAGAGATTGAGGGATTTGAGCAAGCCGATCGACGTGTCCCTTCTCGATGCGACCGTGGCCGCGTTTTATGGAACGGGATCCAAGGAGGAGGTTTGTTTGCTCGCTTGTGATTAGTGTTGTCTTGTATATGTTTGTTCCTTTTTTGGTTCTCCGTCGTTCATGTTTTGACTCAGTTGCTGCTCCTATTGTGCGGGCGGCCCCTGAAATTTGCTATGGTCATTTCATTGTGTTTTGGGTGTGTTTGCTACTTTATTCTTTAGTACCAACCAACTTAAGTGTAAAGGAATTTTTTCTAGAATAATGCCATTTGTTTCTTGCTTTCCTTGCGACTGTCTAGTACATCAGTTGTTTGACTGTGGATTCAAATAAATTTGCATTTTACTGTGAAAAGTTAAATCTAAATAAACATGTTATTGAAAATGATGCTTTGTTTACGCTTGCAGTCTTCTGAGTACTGCAATGAGCAATTGTTCTAGTTGTTTAGTTAACTCACCATTCTATTCTAACGTAAAATTGAATTGTATTAATAATAGAGCTAATTCATGATTGTTGGTTTTTCACAGAGGTCAGCTGCAGATCTGATATTGCGAGAATTGCAAAACAACCATGACACCTGGCTACAAGTGGTTCACATTCTACAAAATTCACAAAACTTAAATACCAAGTTTTTTGCCCTACAGGTTAGTACAAAACTGTTGTCTGCTTAATTTTTTTATATGCTTCTTAAGTTGGTACAAAATTAGACTTGTCACATGTTGGTGTCAAACTATGATATGTTTATTTCACATTACATATTTCTCAAGTTAATGAAGAGTCTACACCATCTAATTACAATTTTAATGTCAGCTTGCATATTCTTATTTTGGTTTTGCTAGGATAACATAAATGGTTTGAAATTCTGTGTTGTGCTGGGCGGCAATCAGCATAGTCAAAATGTTCTAAATCACCAAAACTCGATGTTGATTGACACAGATAATCTCGCATCATCCATACCAATTAGCATTGCACTATCTTGATCCAGACAATTATTTTAACTGCTTTTTCTTTCATGTGATGTTATCAGAGAGCAAAGCTTAGTTTGACGCACATCTGCAGCTGTGAATGGTGTCAATAAAAGCAGCTGTAAATAATGGTCTTAAAATCTCAGAAATCCTAAAACTGATTCCAACCTACATTGGTTTTAAATCTTTGGTTCATTCTATTAATTTTGCTTTTAAGAATCGGTACGAGTGTGCTTTCCTTCTTCCTATCTCAGCTTGACAAGGATTAATGTTTTCTCTCTCATCAACCTGATCTAATCTAACCAATTTTCATACAAGTAGAGACTTTGACTTGAAATTGACGCGGACTAATTCCATAAAGTAACTTTACCAAAAAGTCAACCAGAACTCAACTTGACACATACTGTGGAACCCGATTCAACCAGGTTTGTCCAGCTTTCCTCCAGTCTTAACTGCGATTTGGACTAAACCTGACTTGAAATTATGATCATTTCTAGTTGGAAATAGTACTGGTAAAAATTGGCTAAAGTATAGTTCCCTGGAAATTTATAATAAACTAGGAAAGCTTCTGCGATATGGTATCAATAGTTGAGATGTTTGATATATATTTACACGGTGAGAGTTAAAATGGCTAAAACAGAAATGGTTAATGAATAACAATTACCATAGTGTAATGGCTACTTTGCATTTGAATTATTATATATAACTAATCTAAATAATGAACGTGAGATTTTTTTAAAATATCCAATAAGTAAAAATAAATATATCTGTAGTCTTAAAATTACCATTACTAAATTGGATGATAAATTAAGAACATAAATTTGTGAAGTGCCCTCTTAAATATTCATCTAATTGATTAAACTAGATATTTAAGAATAATATGAGGTTTGTGATATGGGACATAATGAAGGTAAAATATCATAAAAATGCTAAAGTTCTTGTGAAATATAGCAGATGGTGCTTTCCTACAAAATCTTTATGAAAGTCCTTTTGGATGAAATTATTTAAAACTAGTCAAATTAGTTTTCATGGACAAAATGCATTCACACAACTTAATTTGAAAAATAATGTGCATTTTCAGGCATATTTTCATGCAGTATTGAGCCTGTTAACCAATGATTTTCTGCTATACCCATCTTTTAGGTACTAGAAAATGTCATTAAATACAGATGGAATGCCTTACCAGCTGAACAACGTGATGGAATAAAGAATTACATATCTGATGTCATTGTACAGGTAAGTATCAATTTGTTTGTAGAATCTTTTTTCTTCTTCACTTGCCATTTTAGTCCCAACTCTTTTTAATTGTTCGTCACCTTTGATCTTTTAATCAGCTTTCTAGAAATGAAACCTCTTTCCGGAAGGAGCGATTGTATGTTAATAAGCTTAATGTCATATTAGTGCAGGTAATCCAGTGATTCCTCACTATTATATTTTCCTTTTTGACCGCTGGCTTCCATTTTTATAAAAGATATAGTAGGTGAACTGGCCCTTATTTCTATATTCCCCTCAATTTCCTCAATCCCATGCATTTTTCCACGCAGGTCTTAAAGCATGAATGGCCAGCCAGATGGCAGAGCTTCATTCCTGATCTTCTCTCAGCTGCAAAGAGCAGTGAAACAATTTGTGAAAATTGTATGGCTATACTAAAGGTATATATCTCCTTAATAATTCCACTCTGGCAAATATGAATGCCAAAAAGGTTGTCAATTATGCAGCTTTTGAGTGAAGAGGTTTTTGATTTCTCAAGAGGAGAGATGACTCAACAAAAAATAAAAGAACTAAAGCAGTCATTAAATAGGTATGATTTATATGATCTTTCTTTGGCTTCTTGTTTATCTGTTGTATAAACCCACATTATGGTAATAAAGAGTATCTTGCATTACCTCTCAAATGGTAGACAGAACTATTGGTTAATATGATTGTTACGTTTATGATCTGATTGCAGTCTCTTCTTATTTGGGATCTCTGTGATGCCAATCAGGAGGTTATTGCTTCCTAGAATTCATAAAATCGATAAATGTTGATCTAGATCAAGTTGCAAATCTAGGTTTGTTTTGAGGGACCAAACATCAAATATCAGCCTATACACACTATTATGAGGCTCATGCTATTATTTGATTCTAACAACAACAACCAAGTCTTGTCCCACTAGATGTGATCCTTCTATGCCATTGAGTTTTATCTTCTACTATATCATCATCTATACTTAAATAAATTTTATCTTGTTTAATTGTCGGTAGTTAAGTCTTTTTTTGGTCTTCCTCTTCCTTGTTTGATGTATGTATTTGTTATAGTTCACATTGCCTAACGGGAGTATTTATTGATAGTTTAACCATTTTAAATGTGTCTCCAGGAGTTTTTTCTCAATATATGCAACTTTGAATTTCTCTTTAATGCTCTCATTTCTTATTTTATTCATCCACGTATGTTACACATTCACCTTAACATCCCCATCTCTGCAACTCTTATCTTTTGCTTATGTGCTTGAGTCATAGTATGTCTAACCGCCATTTTGTAGAATTTTCTATAAGTTTTAGAGGCACTTTATCACATAAAACTCTTTATGTTTTTTTTTTTCATTTCAACCATCTTGTTTGTATTCTATATAATACATCTCTCTCAATCCCTTTGTCGTTTTGCAAAATGATCTTAAATATTTAAAGCTCTTAGCTCCACACAATTCGTCATCTCCTATCTTTATAATTGTCTCTTTACGTCTAATATTGCCAAACTTAGATTCTATATATTTTGTCTTTACTCTACTAAGCCTAAAGTTTTTCACTTCTAGTTTTTTCTATTAAGATTCTAGTTTAACATTTACTCTTTTACGTGTCTCATCTACCTCAACAATATCATTTGCAAACATCATGCACTATAGTACTTTATTTTGAATGTGTCTAGTGAGTTCGTCCATGATTAATGTAAAAATCCTAACTCGAATACAATCTGAAACCCTTAAATGCGAACCGACCAAGCCGAATAATCTAATTAAAAATAATTTTTTTGCTCTTTTTCCTATAATTTTTTACTTTTATTTCAATATCCCATCATTATCATACTAATATTGACATTGATATACATAAAATATTTTTTTTCAAAATAAAATTTACTTTAATAAAAAACCCCACTAAACCCTACACTCGGTTCAACCCAAACCTGACCCAAAAATCTCCAACTTGAAACCTTCCAACTCGAACCCGAACCTGAAAACCCCCAACTCGAACCTGATATTTTTTAGGTTGGGTTGGCGAGTCGAGTTCATTTTTGACACCCCTACTCATACATATCCTTAATTAATTCAATATAACTTCAAAACCTTTCTTTTCTAGAATTCTCCCTATAATTTCTCTTTGGATTCTACCATAAGCTTTTTCTAAGTTAATGAATACCATGTTTAGATCTTGCTTTTGCTCTTGATAATTTCAATTAGTTATTCGAGAAGATGTATAGTTTCTATTGTCAATCTTCTAGACATGCACTCAAATTGATTTTCACATAGTATCTTCCTTGATCTTTCTTCTATTATTCCTTCTCAAAGTTCATGGTATGATTTATTAGTTTAATACTCCTATAGTTTGTAAAATTTTGTATGTCTCCCCTGTTCTTATATAAAAGAATTAGAGTACTTACCCTCCAATGATAATATATTTTTTTTCGGTTTTCTATATCATGTTAAACTATTTTGTAAGTCATTCAATACTTTGTTTCTTAGGCACTTCCATATCTCTATTGGAATATCATCTGGTCCAACTACTTTTCCATCTTACATTTCATTTAAAACTTGTTCTATTTAAAGATTGAATTCTAGTATAAAAATTTAAATGTCTATACTCATATAACCTAATTGAATTATCTAAGTTAAGTTAATCACCTAAACTTTCGGTAAAAAGTTTATGAAAATACCTATTTCACCGCTCTTTTATTTCTCCATGATTTACTAGTACCCTATTGTATTTATCTTTAATACATCTTGTTTGGATAAGATCTCTTATCTTCCTTTCGCCCACTTTAGTTATTCAATAAATGTCTCTTTTCCTTTCTTTTATATCATATAACTATTCAAAAGTTTCATTATTTGCTTCATTTACAGCTTTCGTAGCCTCTTTCTTGGTTGTATTTTTTCCCTCACTCTTACTAATATATAATTCCTTATAGGCGGTTCATTTTTTCTTTATTTTTTCCTATACTTTTTCATTCCACCGCCTAGATTTCTTACTTGGTACTTTCTCATTCCACCGCCTAGATTTCTTACTTGATGGTGCATGCCCCTTTGACTCACAGAGTGTACTCATGGTTATTATTTTCAACTTTGATATTATCTTATCCCATGTCGTATTAGAGTCATTGTATATTTCACTAAATACGTTTTGCTTCCCATCCTTTAACTTCCATCATTTAATTTTAGGAGTCGTATATATTTTCCTTTTATTCATACTATGATATATTCAACACTACTAACCTATGTTGGATAGTAAACTTTCTCAGGATGACTTTGCAATCTTTATAAATTTTTCTATCTCTCTTCCTAAGCATAAGAAAGTTAATTTAAGATTTATTATTCCCACTTTTGAATGTGGTCAAGTGTCTTTTTCTTAAAAACGTATTAGCTAGTATAAAGTCATATTTTATCGCAAAATTAATATAGTTTTCCTTTCATTTCTTATTTCAAACTCATAACCCATGCATCCTCTCATATTCCTCATGTTTCACTCCGATGTGCTAGGTCGTCTCTTATTAAAATCATTTCATTTGACAAAAGATTTTGTAATACTTCATCTAGGTCGTTTCAAAGTCATGATTTGGTATCTTCATCTAATCCTACTTGGGGTGCATATATGCTAATTACGTTCATAATTTCTTTTGCCACTACTATATTTAGAACTATAATTGTATCCCCTTTCTAACTACTCCTACAAACCTCATCCTTTAACGAACTATTTAGAAAAATACTCACTGCATTTTTTTGTTTTATTCTTTTTGTGTACCATGACTTAAAACTCAAGTTCTCTATTAGCTAATTCTTTTAAACTTATAGAACAAACAATGTTGGTGAATTCATTTGGCATTTAGAATTCCTTAATGCAACATCATTTAGTGGTTCGAGCAAATGTCGAGAGGTGAACTGCCCCTTTTTGGGCGGTCTCCAGGGGATGATGATTTGGTATTCTAGCAGTGTGGCCTTACATGCAACTAAATACTAGGAGAAGCTATATATATCTAAGTCCAAATTATTGTAATGCATGGAAGTAATATTGATTTAATATCCTAACATGCAACTAAATAGAAGGAAAAGCTATATATATCTAAGTCCAAATTATTGTGATGTATGGAAGTAATATTGATGTAATATCCTAACATGTTTAATTGTTACTGAAATCAACATTTCAAACAAATATTTATTATTATAAATTAAAAGCTAAAATTAATAAATTGCGATGGAACTGCATTTAAATGTTTTTATCCATTGTTTGCCTACCAATTAAGATGCTTCATTTGGAAGACTAAGACCTTTATCACATAAAAAGTTAATATTTATCCACTCATGAGTTCAGTTTACACTCTTATACATAGTCTTCTCCTTTACTTGGGATATCAATTTTGAAACTACTGCTTCAATGAAACTCTCCTTTGTTCACTGCATGATTAAGGTCATTTCATTGAATGTTGGAATGACCGATAATCGAAATTCTATGTAATTTTGCTTGTCATTCTGTCACAATGATGTCATGTTCTTTTAAAAAAGTTTTACCACCTCATATTTTGTAATGATATATACTTTTTCTTATCAGTGAATTTCAGCTCATCCACGAGTTGTGCTTACATGTGCTATCAGCCTCCCAAAGAACAGAGCTTATCCGAGCTACTTTGGCAACACTTCATTCCTTTCTATCATGGATACCGCTTGGCTATATATTCGAATCTCCTCTGGTTTGTTCTTTGATGACCACTTAATGTTTTATTCATCAATGTTTTTGTCATGCAGTAGATGATGCAACAAAATTTTTCAAAAAAGTTGAGGTGAAAATTACTAACACATTTTGATAATGTTTTTCAGCTGGAGATACTCTTGAAATTCTTTCCCATGGGATCGTACCAGAACCTTACTCTGCAGTGTTTGACAGAGGTTCATGCTATATATGACTTCATCTCACACTTATTTTATGTTGTCTTTATGCTACTCTCTAGTAAAGAAATAATTAATCTTCATCCATGATCAAACAATATTTAGGCTAGTGTCATGAATTTGAATATGCAGTACTGATTAGGTGGTTGTCTTCACGGCTACTGATAATTAAATTTATTTTATAATGGTATGTAAAGATTTCTGCTAATTTTTAGGTTGCAGCGCTTCAGTTTGGTGACTTTTATGATCCACAATACGTGAAGATGTATACAATATTTATGGTACAATTACAGGTATGTTTGTTTTAATAGTCTTTCTTTATTTGTATTTCTTATACCTTTGATTTCTGTTTATGTTGTGTTGTCTATTCATTATCCCATTATGTTGACAGTTATAGTCTTTACTATTTGAACACGTAGGTTATTATCCCTCATGGTACAAATTTTGCAGAAGCATACATCAATGGTTCTAGTGAAGAGCAGGTATATCTTTATTTCCACACGGATTAGTTGTGAAAATGTCCAAATTGTGCAAATAGTTTAATTAACTATTGCTGTGGATAAACTATGCTAATTTTATCTAATTGTAGGCTTTCATCCAAAATCTTGCACTCTTTTTTGCTTCATTTTTCAAGGCAAGTTTGTTCCTCTTTAGTTCTGACTTCTTGAAGTTGATTATTTATTCTATCACTCAAATTGCTTATATATATATATAAGGATGGGAATGTTCTATATCATCTCTTTTAAATTTTAATACAAATTTCTTGGCAGGTGGTGGCTTTCTTTGTTTGTTTAAAAACTTATTTGAGCTAACATGATTGTGTTCATTGATTATTTACTTAGCTACAAGATTTTGATCTCTGATAAATAGGGCAGACAAGTTGCCATTAGAAAGACCACACAATTTCTTCAGATTTAGCTTGGTGTCAATTTTAATCTTTTGAGATTGTTCTAATTTGGTCATTTTGACGCCCCCCCCCCCCCCCCCCCCCCCCCCCCCCCCCCCTCTCATTGACAATTTTGATCCTTCAAGCTTGTTCAACAACGTTCTAATTTCTAATTTGATCATTTGTTTTCTCTCTCTTGTTTTTCCATGGTAGCATGCTTGATATATGGAACATTGGCACCATTGGAACTCATTTACTGCAATTATACCAGTCATTGTGGAAATCATTTGTTTGCTGCAACATCAAGTCTGTTTATCTTGTTTTTTCAATGTTTTGAATCCCACGAAAGATTAGGAGATTTGAGGTGCAATTGGAGATTTATAAAAATCATTTAATCTGCAAACTAAGTGGCAACCTAGTAGGTGGATTTACTTGGAGGACATCAGAGCAACTGTGACTAATAAAAGGATCACAAAGACAAAGTGGAGTATTCGATGTTGTAACTCTGACCAAAATAGATTTTCATTCAATGATATTAGTTTAACATTTTTTTCTAGTTATGTGCCTTGTAGAACTTTTGTAAAGTATGTACACTGGAATGAGACTGTATATGCAGTCTCCTAACCAAGACTTTTCATTGTTGTCTCCATGTGTAAGTGAAAACAACTTAAGCAAGTTGACTACTTTCATGTAACTCTTTTTATCTCTTTTCAGTCTCACATGCGAGTACTGGAATCAGCTCCTGCAAATAGAGGTGGACTATTGATGGGTCTCGAGTATCTTATTGGTATTTCATATGTTGATGACACTGAAGTTTTTAAGGTATCACAAATTCATACTCACACTTGACAAAATTTTTGATGCAAAATCTTATATTGTTCACCTTTTGAATTTATGCAGGTTTGCTTGGACTATTGGAATTTATTAGTTCTAGAGCTGTTTGAAGCGCATCACAACTTGGAGAACCCTGCTCTTACTGTAAGCTTAATGGGTCTTCAGGTATCCTTACAAGCACGTATAGTTAACCTTTTTTATTCTTTATTCTTCGCCTATATATTGTTTAGCATATCCCTTAAGATATTCATAAAAGCAAGGTGCATCCATCTGTTCATCTCCATTTTTATAGCATACTACAGAAAGATCTTTTGCTGAGGTACCTAGGTCTGTTTCCTATGATGTATTTTATAATTATCAAAACCTGTAGATCAGTATTTCAAAATAGATATGCTATAATGTTATTTTAAGAAAATTCTGCAAAAGTTATTGTTTGTTCATGTTGAAATAGTGTCATCCTCATCTCTAAATAGATGCTAGGCATTTTTTGCATCTAACACCCAAGGATTTGTTCTATCATTTAAAGAAAGATTACATTTTGAACTAAACCAGGTTTTCCTACTCCTTTACGTTGGATTTTTAGATTATTGAAGCAGGCTTGAATACTTTTAGTTACTTACATGACACTTACAGCAGCATCTGTATGGATGATGGTAGTTTAATTACAAAGACATTCCACAAATGATCTTTAAGCATTGATCATGTTCAGTGTGCTTTTGTCATATTGTTTAAATATCATTGTGTTCATTCCTTACATTTGTCTCCCTGCGATCTGTTCACCATGACTATCACAAAAAAAACATCTCTTGCTTAGTTTTCAATTTCCATATCTTAGTTTATATCTTCTTTTACATTATCACATTGTTGAGTTGCATATACTTTTTGCAATCCATTTAACAATGACATTCACTTTTCTCTTTAGCCTACGCTCATGCCAGAGGTAGTTGATGGCCTTGCTTCTCCTCTTCTTCAGAGGCGGCAACTTTATTCAGTTCCACTGTCCAAGTTAAGAACCCTCATGATTTGTCGTATGGCTAAGCCAGAAGAGGTTTTGATTGTTGAAGATGAAAATGGCAATATAGTTCGTGAAACTATGAAAGACATTGATGTCCTTGTTCAGTATAAGGTTTGTGGTGGATTTTTTACGTGGATTTTTTTTAATAGTACTCTTATATGCATATAGTACATTGCCTCACACTTGTGCATATATTAGTCCATCTGCTTTCAATTTTCAATTTGATCGTCTAGAGAATTGTTATTGACTAATTCCCAATGATTAAGATATCATTTAATTATTGATAGAGACTGATGGTAACAAACAGTTCGACACTGTAATTGAGGCCAGAACACCTGCTGAAATCTAAACATTATGTCGTAGGTTGCCAATGAAACTTTTATGCTGCAAGATCTCTTAGTGGATCTTAGAGGAGCCAAAATGACCTTTTATAAATGTGAAACCTTGGTTGCAAGCAAGCTTTTGTGGTTAGTGAACTTACATGGTAGCATGAAGATTTTCTTCTTCCTCTCAGTTCTGCTGATGGGGCTGATACTATCTTGTACCTACATATGCTGGTGGCAACAAAAATTTTACTTCTTTGCCAACCAGAATCACTATTTTAAACCTTCATTCGAATAAGTTAGTGGAAATTTACGAGGCAAGCAAGCTCCAGCGGATAGTGATCGCAAATGGTAGGATGAATGTGTCCTCTCATCCGCTTGATTGGGGCCGATTGCTATCCAAGTACATCTTTCTGATTAGGGCTGATATGGCAAAAACCTGCCATCTTCCCGTCTAGTATTCTGTCTTCTTGATTGGAGCCGGCACTATCTTGGTACTTCCTTCTTTCGTTAATGACTCTTATCTGGTACCAATACACAATATGCTGGTTGGCAACAAACTCTTACTGTCTGCCTCATCACTAGATTTGTCTGATATTTTGAACCTTGATTTTACCTAACTTATATTTTAGAATAGACTAGATGTGATTCAATTACATCTTCCAATATAACTACTGAATTGCTGCTGCAAAGTAGTGTAATAGATGTATATTACTTGTGCATTAATTTTTTATTAAGTTCTAAATAATAATTAAGCTATATCTTGATGAATGAGATTCAATTTGAAATGTTTCTTAACGAGTATTTATGCATCAACATTTGAACATATTGCACTTTGTTGCGTGCGATGGCGAGTCAGTGGCGACAGACAAGAGCGAGGCAAGGTACGCAAAACGTAGCGCAAGCCGGCTTCGCCGGAAGGGCCGTCGGAACCTGGACCCGCAGGACGCCCTGCGGGCTTGCGGCTCCTCCGCCTCCGCCGGTAGGGCAAAACGCGCGACGCCGGAGACGTCGCGGGATTTCCGGCTCTCGGAGGCTCCGGGATGCCTCCGGCTTCGTCAGTGGCGCTGGACCCCGCAGGCTGCGCCCCTCCGCCTCCGCCTCTGCCTCCGCCTCCGCCTCCGCCTCCGCCTCCGCCTCCGCCTCCGCTCATCTTTCGTCGCCCGTCGGTGGGAAAAAAAATTATTAAAATACAACATTTCCCACTTAAAATACAAATTAAATAAAAATAATAATAAAATTATTTATTTAAATCTAACATTTCCCTAAATAAATATTATCACAATATAAAATTATATTTAAAATTAAAAAAATTAAATAAGTTTTATTAATTATGTATATTTACTTGCCTGATAATTTTTATTAAGTTTAAATAATTAATTAGTATTATTTGATGAATGAAGATTCAATTTTAAATTTTTAACGAGTATTTATGCATCACATTTTGACTACCACATATTGGCACATGGCAATTTCACTACCATTATGTCAACAGACACTTTTAAAACCTTGATCATTTTCTTCCCAGTTTGAAATTGCTTTTGTGCAATTGCATTTCAGTCAAAAATTTATGTTTCTGTTTGCTTGAATTTTCTTTCAGAACTTGATTGCTGATTTAATGAGTTCACAATAGTGAATATTCTCTTAATGTCATTGAATTTGTTTTAAGTTTTTAGTATCAAAATGCAATGGTAGTGCAGAGGGGAGAACACTCATTGCAAACTTTGTAGTATATGGTGTTTTGATTTCTGTAGTTTTAACTTTGTTTGAGATTGTATGATTCATTGTTGCAGATAATGCGAGAAACATTAATATACTTGTCTCACCTTGATCATGAGGACACAGAGCAACAGGTACAGCTTAATGATTCCTTTTTGTCATCTACTTTGTTTGAGAACCTATTTACTACATAATATCTAAGTCATAGCCTATCTTAAAATTGATGGTCACTTATGTCAATCAACCTTGGTCTATGGATTCCATAAGTAATCCAATCTTATATTCATACATACAGTATAGCCAAACTTGGTAAGCTATAAAGAATACTTTTGTAGGAGTGGACTTTTGAATTTGGTACCATGATTTTCCATAACATTATAATTAACACGTACTTCCCTCTCAATTCAACTTGAAACTGTGAAATTTGGCTGCTATATTTATTTTGATCATTTAATCTAATTCCATATAAATAATTTTTTATCAAACGGCATATACAACTTTAGATTTCATATGGTGTAGAGATCAGATTGTTGGTTATACTTCCGTTTTGTCACAATCACTCTATTACATTTTCTTTCCTTTCATCAGATTATCCTCCTAAGATTTTTCATTTTTTGAACTAATTGCAAATAGAATAGGGTTTACTTATAAGCCTATGTTACCTAGCGATCTAATCTAAAATTGATAAGGCAATATACATAAAGGTATAAGGAATGACCTCAAGGCAATAATCCTTATAATTTTTTCTTGTTAGCATGGTTGCAGGGCACAGAGCCTTATTGAGTGAATTGGTGCAGTTCATGTGCAAGGCTATGAAACTGATGAAACATTCATTCTGTTGTTGAGAATTGCAGGATTCTGCTCCTTGTGGCACTAGATCTAGTTGATGACAGCTTACTGACATTTTGGTGCATTTTGTAGATTTTGCTTTCATTTTAGTTTTTGGCATAATCTACAAAAGATGATTCCTACTTACAGTTTTGAGTATAAATCTTTCAACTAGGTAAACATTTTCAATTTCCATTCCCTATTCAAATCACAAAGTGTATCTACTCCTTTTCCCTAAATCCATTCTGATTTGTGGAATACCTAGTCGTGTGCCTCCGTGGTTGGGTTTTAGGTATTTTGTAGTGTTCTTCGATGACTATTCACACATGCCATGACTTTTCCTCATAACAGAGCAGTCTGAGATTTTCTCTATTTTCTATAGTCAAAATACTTTTTTTAAACTCTTGTCCATGCATTGGAAAGCGAGAATGCTAGAGATTGCCTCTAGTACTTCTCAATCTTTCTTTTCTAGTCAATTTGGTCAACAACAGTTATCTTGCTCTTATAAATCTCAACAGAATAGTGTGATGGAGAGGAAGAATAAACATTTCTTTGAGATTGCAAGAGCAATACGTGCGAGGAATCCCTTGCAATTTTGGAACAGTCTGATTATGACATCATGTCATCTTATAAATCACGTCTTTTTTTGTTGTTCAGGGTCATGTTCTTTCAATTCTTTTCCTTTGTGATACATGATACATTATACATATACTCTCGGATCATGTCACTTTTTGGTTCATGTCTCATCTTCACGGGTGCCTTAAGTTTATCGAGTGTCTTTGTTGAGTATTATATGTTGCAGAAGAAGAGTATGGTTGCTATTCTCCCGAGTTTATAATTTTTGTTACTATTGTTGTAATTTTCTTTAAGTCTATTCCTTTTCTCTTCACCTGTCCTTCCATTTCTAAGATGTTAGCTTAGATACTTCTCATGCTTGCTTTTTTTATTTATTATACCATCTTCTGATCCTTAGGCTTACTCATTTATCTATTCCACCATCCTACAGATTTGGCCATTGCGACATAGTAGATGGCCACATTCCAAGCCAGTTACAATTGCCCACTAGACCTCAACCCTACCAAAAGGTTCCTCAAAAGTGTAGCACCTTGGACCCTTTACCCTTTCACATTCTTATGCTTCTTTGGCTTTATGTTGTTTTTTTTCCTTTACAAGTTTGGAATATGATAATATTTCCAAGACGAGTTGATGACGTCTCCTGTTTGTTCAATATGTTCAATTGTCTGGCTTCGTTGGGTACATGCCCTCCCCCATGCAAAGAGTTGCTAGGCCAAAATGACCCTCGCGATTTACTTGCCTATGCAAAGCCCCGGGGGGGGGGGGGGGGGGGGGGGTGATACCTGGACACCTGGCCTGAGCATTATTGCCTTTTGCTCCAACATGTTCAATTGTCTGATTTAAAGCTTGGTCAGTCCGAGAGGGTACACACAGTTATATGATACACCTGTCTATGGTATTGATTAAATTGATATACTCTCTCAATGCTTCATTACTTCCAGTCCACCTCTTCCTTTCATTTGTTGCTATCTAATACTGGCGAACACTTCAATTAGATGTTAAAATGATCCTCTCCGTGGTTTCTAGATGAGGAAGTGTATATGGAGAAACCTTGAAGTCTTGTGCGTAAAATGAAGCAATCTTTATATGAATTGAAGCAATTTCCTACTTTGTGGGTTGGTAAAATTGTTGCTATATGATAACATATGTACATTTCTCATTGTAGATGTTGAAGAAGTTGAACAAGCAATTGAGTGGTGATGAGTGGTCGTGGAACAACTTAAACACATTATGCTGGGCCATTGGATCAATATCAGGATCAATGATGGAAGAGCAAGTATTCCCTCTCCTTTGGTATCATTAGAAATTACTTATATCTTTGGTATAAATGCGGGTTGCAAGTGTTTTAGAAAGTAATTTAATTACTCTTTGTCATTTTCAAAATTTGCTTATTTATATTGATACTATGCACAATATTAACCCGATAGTCATGGGTTCGAGTCGCGGAAACAAACTCTTGCAATACAGTATAAGGTTGCATATAATAGAGCCTTTCCTAGGATCCCACATTGGCGGGAGCTCTGTGCACCGGACTGCCCTTTATTTTGATAAGTCACACTGACCATTATGCTTTGCAATTGTCTCCCAATAGAGATTCAATTTCCACTTTCATGTCCTATTTTTATTTTGATTTGTTTTTTTGGTCTAACTAGGTTTGTGATGTTCTAACTAGTTGGAACATTGTATAGTGTTGCATATTGCTTACATTCTCAGAGAAGTACTATATTATGTTATTATAGGCTCATCCTTGTTAATAGAGGTTAGGCATGCTCTTGCAGAAGGTATTAAAGATCATTCTTGCTGTTGTATAACAGTGTTCATCTTCATGCAAACTGATAGAAAATATGTTTTGTGATTTTCAAACATGATTGTTCAGAGCAGAATCTAGCTTGCAGTAAGCTTGGGATATATTTTCCTGATTAAACCACATAATGTTGTATTTATCTCATTACTAATTTTGTTTCATTGAATTCTTAGGAATAATTGGTCAAGTTTCTGTTTAGATGGTTGAAATTGCTTTTGCATTTTTACCTTTTTTAGTTTAATTAATATTTTTGTCATGATTTTCTATATACAGATTAACTACTTATCTTGTTTCTAATATTTTTTATCACGACAGGAAAACAGGTTTCTAGTAATGGTCATTCGTGATTTATTGAATCTTTGTGAAATTACAAAAGGAAAAGATAACAAGGCTGTGATTGCGAGTAATATAATGTGAGCAAAGTTCTTTGTTGTGGTTTTTTGGTGGCATATACTTGGTTTCTTTACAATTTATTGTGTGTTTTTGAATTTTAGGTATGTTGTAGGACAGTATCCACGGTTTCTCCGAGCCCATTGGAAGTTTCTCAAAACAGTAGTGAATAAGTTATTTGAGTTTATGCACGAAACACATCCAGGTGTTCAGGTAATTGATTTGCGTGTTACTATTTAGTTTTACTATTTCTTAAATTACTGTCACAACATTCTACACAATAGGTTTTTTTATTTGACTGGTGAATGTCAGGTCACAGCTTAAGTAAAAAGCTTCACTAAATATGACCCCTCGTAACTTGCACAACTAGATATTGATGTTAAATATGTTCTTTAACCTCTATGAGGCATGGTGCTAATACTGATTTTTAATTATTCTCCTTTTGTTTGGAAAAATGGGTAAATTTAAAAATATGCTTTTGGACGAGAGTTTTTTTTTTATTTTATGATCTCAGCTGGGGCCTGTTGTTAGTAGTCCTGCTGAAGCTGCTGTGATTTTTTGTTTCCAGGACATGGCTTGTGATACTTTTCTGAAAATTGCCCAGAAATGCAAGCGCAAATTTGTGACCACCCAGGTAACTATGCTGATTAATAACTAGTTCAAGTAGTATATTTCCATTTTTGTGTTTCTCGAACCTTTTTGATCCAATTCTATTGTAAATTTGGACCAGTTGAATAACATTCAAATGATAATTCAAAGTCCTGCTGAATAATATGTAAATAATAGCACAATGTTATTCAGCTGTGTAACACATTTGGATGACATGGTCTAGATAAAAATATATCTTAAGGGATTTGATAATCTGCTAAACTACATGAATATTTTTATTTTTCATCATTATTTCTGCTTCTCACTTTTGTTTGTTACTCTTATTCCTTATCATCCCTCTATCTTTTACTTTGGTCCTTTTAAATTTTTACAATATATATTTTTAAATTTTTAAATCACTTGTTGTGCTGAATTTCTGCCTTGCACATAGAGCAGTTCATAACTTAGTATTGATGAAGTTAAGATTTATGAGAACTTATTGATTGGCCAGTTAGGTTTAGGGTGATTTTTTATAGTTAATTTGCATTGAAATAATTAAAGTATTCTTAAAACTAATGAATATTTAAAGTATAAATTAACAAGAAACTTTTAGATAAAAAATATCATAAATGCATCTGCATAAAGCAACATATCATATCATCCGACCAACATGCGGAATAAGTACAAGAAATGCAACCATTCTGATCTGTTTCAGTTAAATTTTCCCTACTTTTCATGTTGAGACACAAAATGCTATCCAATCCCTTCCTCTCTTGGGTAGCATAAAGCTTATTTCCATTGGTCTAGTTAGGAAGCTTACTCCTCCACAGTCACTTGTGTGAAATCTCTTCTTTTCGGTAGCCTCCCTCCAACATCTTGAAATAGCCATGATAGTCCTTTGGATCCACACTTGTAATAGATACTTATATCCAAGACTGATAACATAGCTTTATACAATGATTTAAAGCTTAATTTCAGTAGATGCTCCATAGTAATGGATTGTGAAGATTACAGCTACAAATGGTTGAAAAGAGTTTTGTCCAATTGCATCCTAGATACCCTAATTACTCATTGACCATTTTGTTAATTAAACAGGGAGAATATTGAATTATAATTGAAAATGAATTTACAATCAATATAATATAAAATATAAAAATGTTATTATATATGATGTAATAAATATTTGGCTAATAATAAATATATTCTAATAGATAATATCTTTTTATTTAATTATATAATAATACAGTATAATTTATTGTATAAAATACATTAATTCTATATTTCTATGTTAATAATAATATATGAATAAACAATGAGGTTCTAAAAAGTAACTTGTATTTGTTTTCTACTTTTCACTTTAACTTGCTCTTTTTGTCTTCATGATATGATTCCAAAGAAATTAATTTTGCCAAACACATTGTTCAATATCATTTCCTACTTGTATGAAAAATTGAAGTTGAAACAAGGATAAGGAGATCCATCCAAGCAAGGCCTAACATGTGCATTTTATGTTCTTGTTCTTGATATAAAAGAATACCACCTCAGTTTAATACTTCCCGGACAAAATGATGTGTATAGATGTCATTGAAATATGAAATTAGACGGGATAGTGGAATAAATTCTTATTAGATTATCAATATACAATACGGTTTTTATAATTAAGTTTTACTTGGTGTCTAGTTAGATTATAAGTTACTTGTATATGAAAGTTTTAAGTATCTAGGATTGATTTTGTGAAAGGATGAAGGAGTCGATAAAGATGTTTTGCATATGATACAAGCATAATGGATGAAATGGAGGACATTAGGTGTTCTTTGTGATTATAAGGTATCTCTAAAGTTTAAAGGGAAGTTGTATAAAATGACAGTTAGACCTGTATTATATGGAGTTGAATGTTGGGCTATGAAGCGAGCACATGAGCAGAAGATGTGAGTCGTAGAAATAAAGATGTTAAGGTAAATGTGCAGACATATGAAGATTAACATCATAAGAAATGAGAACATTAGAAAGTTGGGGTTGCACCTTTTGAGGAAAAATTTTGAGAGACATTTAAGATGGTATGAACATATACTTGAGTGACCAATAAATACCTTAGTTAGGTGATGTGAAACCGTGATAAACACACATATTTATCAAAGAAAAAGGTGATCAAAGAAGACTTTGTTAGTAATAATAAAGCAGGATAAAATTCATTTAAATATAATTTATATATAGATGATGATATAGTAGGGGGGAGCCCAACGATGGGGGGGGGGGCTATATCACTTAATGGGATAAAAGCTTGGTTGTTATTGTTGCTATTGGTTTTTAGATTGTGACTATGTTGATCCATTCAAATGGACCATGTAACTTTTGTCTTCCATGTAGTTGTGACTTGCTGCACTGGACCTGTTTGTTGTCTTTTATATTTTGTTTCAATATAGAAACTGGGGAGAAGGAGAGCCTTGGCGCAACGGTAGAGTTGTTGCCATGTGACCTGGTGGTTACCAGTTCGAGTCATGGAACAACCTCTTGCAAAGGATAAAGTTGCTTAAGATCCTTCCCCTGGATCCCGCATTGGTGGGAGCTCATGCACAAGACTGCTCTTTTTTATAGGTTCTGAGGACTTTAGTAATAACAGAATAATTATCAGTCAATGTAATTAAAAAGACGAGCCACTTTTTATGATGAGTTATATAAGATGTTTGGTAATATCAATGTATCTGTGCTTAGTTTTGAATAAAAATTATAATGAATTTTACACTGGCATTGGTTGAGTAGAAAAATAAAATCAAAGGGGTGAATTTTCATGGTTTGAGACGGCTTGATTGGTACATTGTCCTTTTGTTCTGTGTTCATGTGTTTTAAATGAACAAGCACAGATATAGAAGAGCAAGAGGGTTGTTAAAGGATCAGTAAATCTTAAACCCAATCTAGTAGATTGGGCAGTCAGTACTCAGTTTATTAGCTTTCACTACAAGATTTTACCTACCAGTTTCTGTGGATGTAACATACATCGAATCCTCTCTTTCAGTTAAATCTGAGCATGTTTTACTTTAGTCTGATAATCAGTTCATCCATGAAGTGGTAGATGCTGCATCTCCACTCTGTAGTTCTAATATGATGTTTAAGCTTAAATCTGTAATATCCTCTTTTTTTTTTCTTTTTTTTTTTTGAAATTTATGCTCTTGATCTCTTTTAATATGATGTTAAGTCTCAATCTGTAATATCCTCTGTTGTCCTTTTTCTATGAAATTTGCAAATTCTCCATCGTATCCTTTTTAGTGTATGTAGTCGGTCATCACAGATGCTCCAGTTATTAGTTTTATCCTTTATCTGGAATTTAGCCACTGAAGGGTGCTAGAAACAGAAAATTGTCCTGAATAACTACAAATATGGAGGATATAAGAGGAATTTGGGGAATGATAATTGAAAGAGCCGAATTTCCTAAGAAATTAGATGTGTTTTGCTCAACTTGGCAATTTCAATCTAGAAGTTCTTCCAACGCGTAGCAGATGCTAGGAAAAAAGGATCATAGCAGTGAGCAATGAGGAAGCTGAAAATAGCTTACAAATAAAAATGAGAGAAAAGGATGCACTATAATCTCAATCTTGTGAATGAGTGATGATGATCTAAGAAGGATTCATAAAAAGTGATTTTTTAGGGATGAGAAATGGTCATGCTTGGTCATCATATATTAGGGTTTATTTATTTTTTTTTAAAAAAATTTAATTGAAAATTGGTGTGTTTACACTCGGTGACAAAATGCTCATCCATGTGCCACTATATTATCCTCGTGCTATTTCTTTTCCCTAAAAAATATCAGGCTGGTTAATTGCAACTATTTGGGGTTGGCTGTTAAGTGTGGGTTACAACATGTTAGGGTTTAATTAATTATATTCAGGATTTACCAGATTATTTTTGTAGTATTTACTATTTAGGATAAATAGTACTAATATTTATAAGTTAACATAATATATTGTACTTTTACATAATACAAAATATGTATTCAGTATTAGCAACTATTATTTTTGGAATATCACCGTACATATGATAATATAAACTAATAAATAAATGAATAATTTAACGCATAAAATTTAAATAAATTGTTTTGCCTTTTTGGATTTTTAAATTTTATATTAAATTATTATTTTGCTGATTTCAATCATGCAATCAAAGACAATCGTTTCTGACATTCTTGGTCAAGCCCATCTCTATTTGCTTTTTTTTAAACATTCCCATAGAGTTGTTTTTTTAGCCAACTATGATCATTGTGCAATGTGATTAAGTGATCAATTTAAACCACTACTGTTTTTTATTTTTCTTCACTCCTATTATACATGTTGCTTAGCTTCTATTTATTGATCACAATAGTGATTGGACTGTTTTTTTTCAGCTCATGATGCATGGATATTTATCTTGATAATTGTTGGTCATTTAGGTATAAATTTCAAAACACTACTTTCTCAGCCAAATCCTGATTTTTTAGAAGAAACTCTTAAATTGTAAATTTGCATATATATTTTCCTGGAACTAAACAATTTTTCTTCTGTCCTATATTCATTGATTTGTCCACCAACATCATAAATTTAGAATCCTATCAAAATCTTATGGAGGGAATGTTGTTGGATGATGCAGGTGGGTGAAAATGAACCATTTGTTTCTGAACTTTTATCTAGTTTATCAATTACTGTTTCAGATCTTCAACCTCATCAGGTTCACTCGTTCTATGAGTCTGTAAGTATTTTATTCTTCCCTCACTCGTTCTATGAGTCTGTACTATTGTGAATGCATATTTTATTCTTTTTCTAGATTCACTAATTTTCTATTGTTCTAAATGCAGGTTGGTCAAATGATTCAAGCAGAACCTCTTCCTGCCAAGAGGGACGAGTATCTGAGAAGGTTAATGGATCTTCCAAATCAGGTAATTACTAAGGTCTTATGATATATCTTGAAATTCTCTTATCACATTAATGGTCTTTATGTGATGACAAATTTTTAGAAATGGGCTGAAATCATTGGGCAAGCTAGCCACAGTGTAGATTTCCTGAAAGATCAAGATGTCATAAGGACAGTTCTTAACATTTTGCAGGTACGCAATCATAGTTATCATTTCACATACGAAATCTGATTGTTTGCTAATATTAGGTTACTATGCTTGTCCAAAACTAGTATTGTCGATCATGTTCCATCTTTTATATGGATGCAGCATAATGCTCAATATTTCTTGTTTGACATAACAATTTATTTTGGAATATAATTTTTTTAAAACCATATTCTGTTTGAATTTGATGTCATGTTGCTTTCTTATTTTATTTTCCCACTGTGTCATATAACAACAATAATCAAGCTTGGGTTGACTATATGAATTCTCCTACGCAATTGAGCTCTATCCCCTATTATATTATTATCTATAGTTAAATAATTTTTTTTATCGTTGCTAACTAAGTCTTCTTTGGTCCTCCTTTTCGTTTAATACGTGTATTTATTATAATTTCACATTGTCTTACAGGAGTTTTTTTATTAGTCATTTAAGTACATGCATGTATCTTAAATGCGCCGTTCGAAATTTTCCTCAATGGGTGCAATTCCAATTTTTTCTCTGATGTTCTCATTTCTAATCCTGTCTATCTTCGTATGCCCACTTTGCCTTATACTATTTGTAAATTAATTAATTTAGGTGTTGGTATTATTCGCATGGAATGTATTTTTTTAGGGTTTATGTTTGTGATACCTAGTGGGGCTAGTTATAAATATGGTATATATCCTATTTTGTTTCGATCCATATACCAGCATCATAATGGAATGAATAGATTTCATTCCCATTCCCGACTTTTAAACCCGTTTACCAAACGGCCCCTTAGAAATTTAGTAGTCATATTGTGAAGTTTCTGCAAAGAGTGAATAAGAAGAAAAAAAATCAGAGATGGAACTTTTCTTTAAAAGAAAAAATTCTACATGGACATCAATCATGGATTCTATTGTTTAATAAGTCAAATAATTGAGAAAAAAACTATATAAGAACTGGATACGACTTTTATTCACTAAAAAATGATCGTGATAGTTCCTTGTTACTCTAGCGTGTTGCAGAAAAGTAAAAAACAGGGTTACTAATAATTCAGATTGTGCAATCAAAAATATTTGGGCAAGTCAACTTGACCAAATGATTGAGAATTTGAAACCTAGAAATTTGTAAGACTATGGTGTGCCTTACTATGCTTTATATTTAAAGTGCTGGGAAGTAAAGATGCAGGTCATAAATTACTGTAATATGCAAGTGTTTGGATGTGTGATTGTAAGGAGAGGAGAAATAGCAATGTTATTATATGTGATCAATTATATGTAGCATTAATGGATGATTAAATGGGAGAAATAAGGGATGGATAGTTGAAGGCCTACAAATTTCATAATTTCATTAATTAGAGTTGAAGATCCTAGGGGGAAAGGAAGTGAAAAAGAATAGAACATAATTTGAAGTACTTAACAACTAACACATTAAAATCTTCCAAGTGATTGAGATATTATTAGTATTAGATTTATATAGTCGATTCTAAACAATTGGGATATACAGCTTGTTTTTGTTGTAAACTAATGATTTTTGCCTTTAGATTCTATCAAAGCACACCAAGAATGGTTCTGACTTAGCACCGAATAAGGAATCGGCTGTGAAGCTAGAAAAGTTGAATGATGCTGGTGACAAGTTGACATTGTTTTTTTTATTCACCAACCCCTGACCAAGAAATGAGTTGATGAAATCTCATGGTTGTCACCTTAGCAGGGATAGCATTTTCCATTCTTGGTGTTAAGAAGTAAAGAAAGGATGTATATCATAAGATACATGTGTGATTTCTAGGAGAGCGATAAAAATGTTATTATATCACAGCAATTGTGCAACATTAATGGATGATAAAATGAGAAAATAGTGGATGGGTATGTTTCAAAGCTTATATTCACAATTTATTTAATTAGAGTAGAAGGTTTTAGAGGGAAAGAAAGTGAAAGAACACTCAAATTAAATTAAAATATTCAACAGCTAACAAAATAAAATGATCCAAGTGATTGAGGTATTATTAGTGACGAAGCTGTATATAATTGATTCTAAACAGTTGGAGGGTATATAGCTTGTTTTTGTTGTAAACCAATGATTTATGCCATTACGTTCTATTAAAGCCCACCAATAAAGGTTCTGACTAAGCATCTTTTAAGGAATCAGTTGCGAAGCTAGAAAAGCTGGAAGAGGCCGGCGACAAGTTGAGATTGTCCTTGTTTTTGTGACCAATTTCTGTCCAAGAAATGAGCCGATGAAACTTCATAGTGCTTTTACTAGGGATAGATTTTTTTTCAAATTCTTGCATGATCCATCCTGCTATTTTTTTTTGGATAAATAAAAATATATTAAATCCAAAGAAAAAGGTGCATAAACAGGATTTGGTAAGCCCAATCACCATAATCAACCATTGCTCATCCTGATATGCATATAGTTGTTCCATCACAGATGGTGTTCAAATTATTTACTCAATATGCATAACAATAAAAGCATATATCAGGTGGAATATTGTTGGATACATCAAATATTTTGATTTTATTTAGGTTACTACTACTACTTATGATTCTGCATTTCAATTAGCCTTTGCCTACTTATTACTGATTTGACAGGAAATGGAAATTAATACACAGAAAATCGAAAGTAAAAAAGGAGAAAAACACTACTTGACTTTCAGTCTAGTTATTGGATTTTACTATAATTTGGTCTATGCAACCTAATATACTCTAAATCCATATTATTTGGAAAGCTCTCGTCATAATTTGGTCTATGCAACCCAACATCCACTAAAATAAAAAAAAAACAGTCCAGTACATGAAGCTCCTACCAATGTGGGGTTGGACCACATTGGATCTATTATACTTAACCTTATCTTGCATTACAAGAGATTGTTTCCACGACCACAAGGTCACAAAGCAACAACTCTACCATTGCGCCAAGGCTCTAGTAAATCTATATCATTTGGAAAGTTCTGGAACCTCTAGATTGTGTTTTTTATTGTTCATTATCACTGTTGAGATCTTTCACTAATGCACCTCCCAATTGCGCTATTTCACTCATTCTCTCTCATTGAACTACAACTCAAATATTACTAAGGGAGAAAGTCAGTTATACTGTTATAGCTTGTTTTATACAAAGCAATGGAAGGAATTTTGCATTTCTTTAATTATCCCTTGTACTACATGATGTAGTGCCTTGCAATTTTCATATAATTCGGGCCGGAAGTAATTGTTGTTTGATTCCAAAATTGATATTCACTATTAAATGCCCATCAAATTTGTGATCTTCCTCTAAAAAAACTTTTTGGGCAGTCCTTGTTTCTTGACATTTTATTTGATAGTAATATGTTTTTTTCTAGTGGGTATTATAACAGATCTGTACTCATGTGCATTTTGTATGTAGAAAATGACTATTTTAGTTACATACAAATTATTCATATATAATTTCATGATGCTCTTTAAATTGTCATTGCATGATTGAAGTTCATATCACATGGAAACTAAACCTATTTTTTGGTGGCGCTTGGCAGACAAATACTAGTGCTGCTAGTTCTCTTGGAACATATTTCTTCCCACAAATTTCCCTCATATTTTTGGATATGCTTACAGTCTACAGGTGCATTTTAGTGTTTTCACTTTTCTGTTTTTTGAGGTCTTTTGTGTTTTACCACACGGGAATGAGTATTCTAATCATTTTTCTTCTTAAACTATACTAATCTATTCGAATCTGACTCTTCTCCACAGAATGTACGGTGAATTAATATCTAACAGTATTGCTGAAGGTGGTCCTTTTGCTTCAAAAACATCTTTTGTTAAGCTTTTGCGGTATGGGCCAATAGTTTGTTTGTCTTGTTGCATTAGATTTACTAATCATTCAAATTCCAAAGAATTAGTCTTCATTTTCGAATATGTACTGTCAGATCAGTAAAACGGGAGACACTCAAGCTGATTGAGACATTTATAGACAAAGCTGAAGATCAACTACACATTGGCAAGCAGTTTGTGCCACCTATGATGGATCCTGTTCTTGGTGACTATGCCAGAAACTTACCAGATGCTAGGGAATCTGAAGTATTATCACTCTTTGCAACCATTATAAACAAGTATGCATAACTCTACATTTTTATCTGCATTATTCCTTTATGTTATCTGGTTTTCTTTCAATGGGCAGTTCTACTTCGTGTTTTTTAGCCAATGATTCTCGAAGGTTTAGCAATGAACTGTAGAATCATTTCTTCTTTCCTCATGTGGAACTACTTGCTATGTTCTAGTTGGAGCAGGGCATTCTTTCCTGCCCGATAAGTTACAAGGCATTGTTCTCCAGGGACCAGGGGGTTTGTTGAGTTTTTTAGATAATCAAGAACTGCAGTCAGTTTGTTAAATGGTATGGTTAAACTCCGAGAACAGTCATATGGACTCCATGCTAGTTTGGTATAGCTATTATAAAGTAAGGTTTGTATCTTTTGGATCAGTTCAACAAAAGTATGAGCTAATTGAACTGTTTCATCTATGATGTCACAGTTCCAAATCTCTTTGGTTTGGTTTTAATCACTTTTTTACCACTTATTGTTCTTCATCCCACCACTTTTTTCAGTTCTACTGTAGCTGGTCAATATTGAACACCATCTGTAGGGTTGTGTAGGCCGGCTAAGAGGGGGGGGGGGGGGGGCGTAAACATCCTTACAAATAAAACAATTCAATGTCTTGCTTTTTCTACTTACCAAAGACATACTATTAGTAAAGCAAAAATAACATGCAAAAGAAGGTAAAGGGGCACAGAGAGTTACTTGGTTTTCAGCCTGAGTGGTTGCTAATCCAAGACAAAATTAAGCGAGCTAAAAGACTCCTTCTGCGACGGTGTCTGAGGCGGAGAAGCCCCTTACAAGAAATCAACGTATAGACGTTGAAGAACAAAAGAAGTAAAAATACATAGTGTGTTGTTTCTTTCTGAGCTCAAGGGAGTCTATTTATGACCCTTGAAAAACACTAGTCGTTGCTGACATGGCGAGTCCCGGGTGCCTGGAGCTTCGTCAACCGTGATCCACTTGACAACGGCTCGCTGACGTGGTAGCCCACTCCGGGCGCCTAGACTTGGTCCGGGCGCCTGGATCAAATCCAAGTGCCCGGACTATGTCCATGCGCCTGAAATGGTCAATTTCAAGTTGACCATTCAGTCGGTCGGTGCTTGGGTGATGCTTTGGTAAACGTCCCTTAGATGCACCAAGCCTGTCGACTCATTTCCTTTGTCATCCTCCTCGCTTGTTGCGTTTTCCGTTCGATTTCTTATGTTCTTAAGTTATTGCACACTTAGACACAAGGAATTAAACCAAACAGGATCTAACTTGACTCGCACATCAAAACTAACCTAGGGTACTTACACCATCGGCTTGTCCTAGTGCATAATGTTTACAAACCAGTAACTAAATTACATAATGGAAAATTATCCTCCATTTCCTGCTGTATTATGGATTATGTTTTCCTTGTTTTTTTAAAGGAAATTACATATTGTTCCTAGCTCTTCCTATCTTCTAGTATCCTGTCCTGTTGAATTTCTTAACGGAAAATAAACAGATATTGTTGCATTTGTGGTGGCAAGAAGCCTTCATCGTCACCTTTGTTTTGGCTTCTCTATGTACCACTGCTGCTAACCGCCCCACCCACCCTTCATTGTGGGGCTTCTTAGTATACACTGCTACTGTTTTGGAAGAAACTAAAATAGGTTGAATTTGATTTCGACCCCCATACCTAACCTTTTCTGCAAAATTTCCGCAACTTCCAGAAAATGTTAATCTCCTATGCTGATTTTCAAGATTTCTTTTAGTTTGCACAACAATCTAAAATCTTCAACACAACTGATTAAAAAGCTGGCTGGCCCACCACGTTATAGTCACACTCCCGCTACACAATGTTGACTGTTAGCTTGACAGAATCTAGCTTTACAGGGGCAAAGTAAAAGGAAACATGAAAAATCTTTGGCTGAAAAAGGGGTTGGGATAAAATTTCCCACGAAGATATTTTGTCAGCATCAGCTTATAAATATCTTGCAGGATCTTCTTCTGTACTGTAGTGCGTCACTAAGATGTCCCATAAATCTATGCCTTTTACTACTGCAAGTAAAAAATATTTCTTGCATCAAATTTTATGTATTTTTCATATAAATCATTCGGCGATCTCAGGTACCGTGGTGTACATGTTGCCATGGTCTCTATGTTTATATCAGACATGTATCCTTCTATCTCTTATGCCTTCAACTCTAATAGATTTGACTCATCCAACTATAGAACTTATTATTTACTTTTGAGCATGGGGTGGTTGTTCACCTAGATTAGCCTGTCCTTTGTAGTTTATGTTGATGCTGCCTTGTGTTAAAATTTATTGGCCTGTAAGCCCAATCACATTTATTTGAGCAGTTACTATCTGATTTTGTACCTTCTCATTTGAATTGGTTTTCTTGCAGGTATAAAATTGCGATGATGGAGTATGCACCCCGCATATTTGAAGATGTATTCCAGTGCACTCTTGAGGTGCATATGCACATAAAATGTATGTCATGATTATGAGATTTCCTCTCTTCTGTGAGACCCTCCTTGTGTTGCAGATGATCACCAAGAATTTTGAGGACTATCCAGAGCATCGTCTTAAGTTCTTTTCTTTGTTACGTGCAATTGGTGCCCATTGTTTTCAAGCTTTAATTCAACTGTCAAGTCAGGTAAGCCATGATTTTTATTTGTTTATCTAACTACTTAGTGCAGTGAATATGCACTAACATGTACCTTTGTTCTATAATTTGAGTGTTTCTGTTTTGTGTCAAATATTGCTTATCTTATGTTTTATAATTGCTTTTGTTTCATTTAGCAATTGAAACTTGTGATGGATTCAATCATTTGGGCTTTTCGCCATACCGAGAGGAATATTGCTGAGACTGGCCTTAATATTCTGTTGGAGTTATTGAAAAACTTTCAGGTAAGTAGATTTTCCAGATCAGGTCATCGTATGATTTGGGCAGTATTATTAACAATTTAATATTCCTGCATACTGACAGGTTTCAGAGTTCTGTAACCAATTCTATAGAACATATTTTTTGACAATCGAGCAGGAGATCTTTGCTGTCTTGACAGATACATTCCACAAACCAGGCTTCAAGCTACATGTTTTAGTGCTTCAGCATTTGTTTTGCTTGGTAAAAAGAAATCGCTTTCTTATTAGCCCTTGTCTTTAAAATTTAACTTGGTTAAATTCCAGGTTGACTCTGGTGCATTAACCGAGCCACTATGGGATTCTTCTACTGCTCAATATCCATACCCAAACAATACAATGTTTGTTCGAGATTACACCATAAAACTACTGGGGTCGTCATTTCCAAATATGTCAGTTGCCGAGGTAGAGATAGAGTTCTTTTCATCTCTTTAATTTCCACATTTTGTTACTTCTACTGAACGTGTTTTTTTGTTCTTGCCCAGATAACTACTTTTGTTGGTGGATTATTTGAGTCAAAAAACGATCCTCCAAACTTCAAGAATCATATACGAGACTTTCTTGTCCAATCAAAAGAATTCTCTGCTCAGGTATTTTTTGCCCATTTGTTTAAATTCGCAG
Organism: Boesenbergia rotunda; assembly: GCA_024364735.1. NCBI lineage: Eukaryota > Viridiplantae > Streptophyta > Magnoliopsida > Zingiberales > Zingiberaceae > Boesenbergia > Boesenbergia rotunda. Next base: position 54,094 of record JAGFNQ010001395.1, read on the forward strand.
TTACTTTATCTTGATGGGTCATTTAATTAGTTTGATGTATAAGATGATAAAGGTCTGTTCCTATTCTGTACCCGAATAGCTCTTGTGAACTTGGTAACTAGTTTTAATTTGTGCCTTTGTTCAGAATACAGAAACTGCAGCATTTAGACCCTACTATGTAGGGCTCTAAACTCTTGTCCGATATTCTTGGAATTTGAATGGTAGGATTTGAAAATTGAGGCTTACTAACTGCTCAATATAAATTATTTGGCAAACATTTGCCAAAAGATTATTGTAATTTGGTCAGAAATAAGTAATTTTTTAGAGTTAAACTTGTCAATCATGGGCATATAGACATTGAAGAGAACTGTATGAAAATGTCTGCACGATGACGCTCATCATTTGTTTTTTGATCTTGTTTCCACAGGATAACAAAGATCTTTATGCAGAGGAGGCTGCAGCGCAGAGAGAACAGGAACGCCAGAGAATGCTGTCCATCCCTGGGCTCATCGCCCCTAACGAGCTTCAGGACGAGATGCTGGATTCATAGTATCTCATATGACTTTTCAATGCTAATTTCATAGTTATTATCTGTTTTCCAAATTCTCAACGAATGCCTCACACTACTTGGCTAATTCTCTGCTGGTGGTGATCTGAGGATGTCCATTTCTAATTTGACGACCCTTTTTGCTGATTTTATTTGTATGGGAAGGTAGAGGAAACTCTAGCTTGCCATATAGAGCTACTTGGACTGGTGATATTTTCAGGCTCGCTCCAATATTTGGTTGAGCCGTAGCTTCTTGGTAGAATGTATTTTACTAGTATAGGGCTAGCATGATGTGTAGCATACCTCGGCTTAATGTATTTAAGTATAGGGGACTTGATGTTTTCGTCCCAAGTTTTTTTGCATAGAAGAATCGTTACCTAAAATCTCTTATGCTCATCCCTAACAATGTCATGTGAATTACATTGTTGCAGCTGAATCTTCGATTTTTTAATTACAGAGTTTAAATAATTAACAAGATGAGTAATTCTGTAAAAGTGGTTGTGGTTGTATTCCAGTATCTAATGTTCCAGGTGTGGCCAACTTATTTTTGCTAATAGTACTGCGGGTTCGCTTGGCATTGCTAGACGGATTCCCTGTCAGACAGTGATGGGATGCTGCGATGGGATGGATAAAAAAGATGTACAATTTAATACTAAAAGCCTAGCACGAAATAATGATACTTTTTAAACCTCCATAAACACTACTGACAATAGAGCGAAGGTCAAGTATCACCAACAATTCTCACACTTTTCCTTGTATAAGACAAGACAGTACGTGTTTAAGAAACCTTTGGATTAGCAAAAACTTAACAGAATATCAGTCGTGAGATAGATTGTAGCTGTAGGAAAAGATAAATAAGCTTTAAATGCACTTGGTGATGTTTAACACACTAATAAAAATCATCTCATATGTTTAACAGATAGTAACAATTTCAAAGAGACAAACACATGTAAAGTTTACCACGTTATCTGAGAAACAATACTCACTCAGACGTGCCATGCCATCAAACAGTCATTAATATTGAGGAATGTTTTTCCTCTGTCAACCTATTGCTGAAGGTGAGCAGGCACTTGCCTTCGTGTTTTCTTTTCCAGTGTCATCTTGAGTTAGCACGATATCTGAGAGGGATCCTGACCGCATGAGCTCCCTCACCTTTCGAAATTCATTGTAGTGAGCCTTGCGGTGCTCCTTGAAACTTAGCCTTGATTTATCTATACCAGAATCTGATAGGAAATGAACAGTTAGTCACATTGTACAGATACCGATAACTCTCTTAATCTACATGCATTCAGATGTTTTGTGATATAGGGCATGGAAAATTTTCACTTTTCTTTATTCTGTCCATGATGCTGTTTTTTACCCCCTCCACTCCCAGACTACACAGCGAAAAAAGTAGAATTTTCTCCAAATTTCTTTGATGTAAGCTATGTACATGGAACATAGTATGCGATAAAGTCTATGCAACGATGTGAGAATAAATATGTGAACCTTCATCTTGCTTCATGGCACCAGCTTGAACTCCCATAGATGGCTGACCACCATTCTCTGAAAATTGTTTGCTTGGAGAAGACAAATCATCTGAAATAGTTCCCATTGCTTCTTGGCCATCCAAGCATTCATCAAAAGCTCTTCTTGGTGATGAAGCACCTGCATGCACCTGAACTTTATGATTCATGCCCCCTCTTTAGGATGAAGATAAAACTACCTAAGATGGAAGTTGTCTGAATGTAATCATCGAGGTCTGCAGACCTACCATCATCATCCACCATTGGATGATAGGGCGTTTTAGGTTCAGTTATTTTCTGCCTCACTGGTTTGTTGGTTTCAATTTCATGCAAGTTGTCCTCATTCCATGTCACTCTAGGCCCACTGAAAGATGTATAAAATGTGCAACTCTTAAGCTTTAAATTATCCAAGGTGGAGAAATACATGCATCTGTTTCAGAAACAAAAATGGCGGCAGCTAACAATTTCAAATAAAAAAAATTGCATAATTTCTAAATACTGAGTCTCAAAATAGAAAAAATATATTTTGCTTTGGATGATCATGAAGCCAATTTCCTTGTAAAATAGACAAGAAAACCTAAAAGATCATGAATTATAGGATTTGTGAATTTTCAGGCCAATTGGATTAACATCAACTAATTTAGGAAAACAAATTTTAGAAATCTTGTTTGAACAGACATCTAGAATGGCGAAGACAAAGGAAAAGCAAAATGTCAAACATTAAAAGATTTTTACAATTATCATGCCACTTGTAAGTTGTAACAGCATTTAAGTGGAATTGAAAAAATATATATATTACACATGATTACACCAGGCAAATTGCTAGTACTAACCTCATCGTTCAAAATAATATATCTCCTTAGCTATCAGTGAAATTCCGGATTGCTCTATGATTTCCCTGTGTATATAAAATAATTACAAGTTAAAACTGTTAACTTCAAATACAATCTTGTAGCAAAGAAATGATTATTATAAATAGTACGAGCTTAAATTTTAAAGCATCTATTCATGAATGCATATAGTGACAAAAGGTGAAACGCTCGCCCTCAATATCTCCGCCAGCCTGCCCCAGGACCAACAGATTCATTAATGCATATAGCAAGGCTGCATGGTGGTGGGTGTTGCAGCACTTCCTTGAAATGAGATGCCATGACAGACCGACCAATCATTAGAAAGTAAATAAGCAAACGAAATTCACAAACTTCTGGCGGTGAATTGGAAAATACTTGTAAAGCAGATGTGGAAATTAGTAATCTAAAAAAGAGACATGTTATAATTAAATTAAATTATTTTAGATAGTTTTAGTCGATAGTTCCCGCAAATTTTCTGGTCTAGGTCAATGCCAACTTGTGCCGGTATGAAAATCCTTGGGAATATTGGGTTTCATGAGAGAGAAGACACAGCAAAGTGAATTAGTGCTACTTATCAATAGTTTCCATCAGTCCCAAGCATGTACCAATTTCCTTCTTCAACAAATAGATCATCAGGGTTTCACATCTGGTTCCTAATTTGTTCCTGCTTATTCAGCCATTCCATAGTAATCTCAAGAAACCCAATTTGGATTGACACGGGACCCAAATCCAACAAATCCATGTCATCTAACTCCAAATCAGGCATACTTGACGAGACCAAAGTAGCCTAGACACCTATATGATATTCATAATTGAATTTGCAAATACTCCTAAAAGTGTTGACTCAGCAGAATCACCATTTGCATATATATATATATATATATATATATATATATATATATATATATAAACAATAATTGATCAATAAAGTCGAGTCTCCTAACATAGCGGTCAGAAGAAAAAATTGATAAAACACATATAGCAGTTATAACATTTTAAACACTCGAGATTAGGAAACCATTATTTACTAAGGTATAATGTTAGTAACCAATCCACAGAAGCTTGGAAGTAGAGAAATCTTATGCATGAACACTTTAGAGATAATTTTGGATGGTGCATAAACTCTGAACTTCGCACAGGTGCACACATTAGTGGTAACGGTACACATTTCATATCTGTAAACATGTTAGATATATAGAACTTTGAAAATTCAGACCATCTGACACCACCTTTTTACAGATTAAAAAAGGATACAAATTTTTTACATGGAAATGTGATTCTGTACTCTAAAATGTATAAAATAAGGCCAATCAAATCAAACATGAGCATCTCCATGACTCCATCCTCACGTAAACAAGGAGTCTAATTAGCAATGCCCTGTGAGCATTTGAGAATATCTAAAGCGAAAGAGTTTATTTTTGATTTACCAGACTATATAGTACTATCAAATGAAATGAACCTAGATACTTATCGACTTATCGTAATGGGGAAATTCTTATGCTTAATTGCAAGGCAATCCCTTCTACCTATGTTTATTATTCATCGACTTAAGATTATTCTGGGTCTGTATCACTCTCTCCCTCATATGCTAGAGCCCCTCAAGGATGTGGTTAGCAAATCTACTAAAAATGAAGTGGCTGCTTGATTATCGCAGTACAATGTCAAAGGCTCGGTCATCACTCATTGATCTGAATGTTATATTGTTAGGACCATAGCCTTATACTTTGCCTCTAACACCTGATCTACCATTGCGGTCTATTTCTCTTTTAATAAATTAGATTACCTCAAAGAAGAGCATAAAAGCCTAATGTGAATCGTTAATCTACGAGAGAAGATACTAAGATAGTGGCTGTTCTAGAAGTAAACGACGAGGATGACGAATCACCAAAGCGTAGCTTGAGTTGACAACGGGGAGGGAGAACGCTGACGTTTGCAAAATTAACACGAGCGTAAAGGGGATACACCGGAAGGAGTTCCGGTGGAACCCTCTCCAACGCTCAAGTCAGAAATATTTCTAGTAGGGAGGAAACGAAAAAAGTATTAGAGTTTAGTTTTTACCGTGACTGAGAGCCTTCACCTACTCAATGCCCCCCCCATTGCCCAAGATGTCGATCCCTCCCGTACCCCTGTTGGAGCACAAGGGGATGAGGAACCACTGACCCTGGTTCCTATGTCGGTACCGGAGTCGATTAGAGGGGTGAGCCCTTTACCTGCCGAACGAAGACGGCTCATCCTACCAGACGAGGAGGAGGAAGAGGGTGCGCCACCAACCCTCCCTCAAAAGCACTCGGCTCCTCTCGCCTCTTCACAGGGAGAACCCACTCGGCCCAGGCTTCTCCCTCTGCTCTCGAGGAGGAGGAGGACGTCGTTCTTCTCTCCAAACGTTACCGAAGGGCGACACCAGCTATTGCGGAGTTCGGGGATGAGGTCGTGCCACCTGTCGGGGAGGTCCATTCTCTTCGTCCTTCGCCCCGAGATCCTAACTTTCGGGGCAGCCCCAAAGGCAAGAGGGCGAGGTTGGAAGAATTAGAATTCACGAGTGCCCGTCAACTCCCGAAGGTACAAGTGGCTAAGAAAGCAGCCACATTGGGACCTCAGCGTCTACGGATTAAGGAGCGGCAATAGGGGGTCATCCTCCCGAGGAGGTATCCTCCAGCACCAATGACGGCGCCCTAGGTCTCTCTGTCATCCTCCCAGAATGACATTGTATGACGATGGAGCATCCACTATCATAAAAGGAGTTCTCCTTGTTCTCCTGGTTCCTTCCACTCGAGGGCGATCAAATCGCCTCCTAGACCTGTCTTTCCCCAGTTGTGGTCGACGAGGAGATAGGCTTCGATGAGGAGACCTGCGTCGATACCCCGACTTGTTCCACTCTTTGTGTGGCTTAGTGTCTGCATCCTTGGATGGGTGGTACTATCATGAAAGTCGTAGTACTTCTCCGGCGGTTTAGGTCTCTCGGTATCTACCGTCTCTACCAGCTTCTTCCTGTCGTTCCAGTAATCCTTACTGGAGCGAGGATCCTTTGCTTGGGTTGGAGTGGGAGGTTCCTTCCTTTCAGATCATATCGAGATTTGGATAGGGACTCTTGCTGAATCCCGTCGACGGACGTACTGCATCTCTTCCACATTAACATGTTTGACCGACCGCCCCAATAAATTATCGAAGCTGATCGGTGGTTTCTTCTCTAATGATCGGAAGAAATCTCCATCGAAAAGTCCCTGCGTGAAGGCGCTAACGAGAATCTCAGAAGTAGCACTTGGCACATCCTGCGCTACTCGATTGAATCGTTGAATATAATCTTTTAGCGATTTCTTGCTTTTCTGTTTTAGGGCAAAAAGATTCAGTGTCGTCTTTTGATATCGCCGGCTGCTGGCGAAGTGATGTAGGAAGATAATTTTAAACTCCGGAAAGGAGTTTATCAAATTCGGTGGGGGGCAACCTTTGAAACCATCTCTATGTTGCTCCCGATAGCGTGTTCAAAAACACCGGGCACTTCACGCCATTTGTGTATTGGTGTAACAGTATCGCATTTTCAAACTTACAGATATGATCTTCTAGATCTGTTTTTCCATCGTAATCAGCAATTCCCGGACCACAAAACTGCTTGGGCATGGGATCAGTTATGATGTCCTGAGCGAAAGGCGTAGTTGTCGTCTTCAGGAGGACCCTTGCAAGTTCGCTCTTCCCTTGTCCTTCATGTCGCAAAACGCTGGAGACAGCAGAATGTACTTTCTCCATCTCTCCTATGGAGTCTCGTCAGTGTCCGGGAGCTATCTTTACAGGCGCTCCCGGCGGCGATATGGATCTTCGATTCCGATTGTACGAGGCAGACACCCTTGGAGCCACCACCTGCGTCGGTGTCGCTCGTTGAGATGCGGCTTGTTTAATCTGATGTTGCTCCAACGCTCCTCGAACGACGTTGGCGACTAAACAGTCCAACTCCTCCTGTGTCAAAATGATGGGATGTCCTTCTGGTTCCGCCATCGCAGTGTTCCTTCTGGTGCTTAGACTAGTTTCCCACAGACGGCGCCAAAATTTATTCTAGAAGTGAACGACGAGGATAGCGAATCACCAAAGCGTAGCCTGTGGTGACGACGGGGAGGGAGCACTCTGACACCTGCGAAATTAACACGAGCGTAAAGGGGATATACCAGAAGGAGTTCCGGTGGAACCCTCTCCGACACTCAAGTCAAAAATCTATCTAGTAGGGAGGAAACGAGAAAAAGTATTATAGTTTTCACCGTGACCAAGAGCCTTCACCTGGGTGCCGAGGCACCTTATATACTCGATGTCTCTCCTCCCCACGCCTCGACTGCCCCCCCCCTCGGGCCCTCCCACGTTTAATGGTCCTTCACTGTTTGACAGTTATTCTCCTCTCAAGAAGGCTGGTAACGGCCACCACGACCATTAAGTCTATTATTATCATGCGTTACAGGCAATAACTACCTGCTGTATTTCCTATTTTGAAATGAGAGGGTTTGAAGCTGTTCCCGGTCCGTTTTCTTCTCCTGGAACTGCTCTTTGAGCTCCACTCTCCCGAGTTGGTCTCGGGGCTCTGCTTCCCGGTCTGGTCTCGAGGACTCTTCCGATCCATTCTCGAGGACTCTTCTTCCCAACCCGGTCTCAAGGACCTTCTTGCCGGTCTGGTCTCGGGGTTCTGCTTCCTGGTTTGGTCTCGGAGACTCTTCTTCCCGACCCGGTCTCGGGGACCTTCTTGCCAGGCTAATCTCGGGTATTTCAGCATGGTCAATCTTGCCACGCAGCTTCCTTGTACCATGTGTCTTGCCTAGATTACTTATCCCTATCAGTGATAAAAGCACATGGTGTTAGAAGTGTGATTGCGAGCATAAGGTGGCTAGCATTGCTTGCACACGGAGAGGGAAGGAGTTCGAGAAGATGCTACCAACATGGTGTTCAATTACAGATGGAACAACACTATAGGCAACATGAATTACAGATGATGCTACTGTAATATGCTCTAGGCAACATAAAAAACTCAATAATTGAGCACTATGTTGTTCAATAATTCAACACCATGTTGGTTCTCTATGTCTTTGTTAAAAAAACTGAATGAACTCGATAATAAAGTTCTTAAAAGTAACTGCTTTGGAAATAAAATCCACAGAAAATCTCAAGAAGTACATAGAAAAAAGAAGCCTTTGAAAAAAAAGGTCAAAGCAAACATCAATTTGTAGGCAACATAAATAATAAATTTGACTAAAATTCAAGGATTCAGCAAGGATAGTCTAGTAATGTGATAGCCTTTGCAGTGTTATCTATATATTTATTATTGATCCACGTTGTAGATTAGCGTCTCGGTGAGGTTCTATTAAGACATCAAAATCACAACATTTATGCATCACTACTACATTTTGTTGATTGTGCATATACATGCACATTCAATGCCCTCGATAAATTCAACTTCTTTCGGCAGTAAGTTACTAGTTGCACAATATGCAAACATATCATGGCACATCATTGATACCTAACTTCTGGCACCGTTTGAATATTCGTGGATTATAGTAATCATTATTGTAAAAGAAAAGGATCATGAAAATTAACAAAACAAAGGGTATATTAGAAATAGATGATGGAGGTGAAGAATTATTGTGAAAAAATAAATTCATTATTTTCATCCAGCATTTCACCATGTAAAATAGGTCCGTCATCACATAGCTGAGTAACAAAAATACTCCTCCAGATTTACCATACCTCTAATGAAGCATACTTGTACACGAGTTCCTTCAAGAAAAACTTAATAGAAGATGGATTGAAACAGGTTTCATTACCCTTCATTACAAACATTCTATAACTAGATTGAATGCATGGACAGGCAAACAAATGAAACACATTACAAGCAGGAAACCCGCCTCTCTGATATAATTAATTACTTGACACTGCTTCTGTAACACATTTCCAGGAAGGTACTAATAAAATAAAAACAATTAGATTAAAAAAGTGATATGTGACTACGTATGAAAGAAAGTCTTCAACAGTTTGATACCTGTGAGTGATAAAAAAGACACCAAAAGGCCCATATTCAAAAGCGCATGAGCTATACCACTGAAGGAATGCAAGACTAATTGTCCTCAATTCACCAAGAACAGTTCAAGCCATTTTTTAAATTATCCATGGATGAAAGAAAATATACTTTTCATTCTACATGACGCGAAGAAAAAACAATCCTCGATAACAGTTTAATTTATGCAGATCATAATAATTGCCACAGAGAGCATATTAAGCAAATGGACCAGAGGAATGCGAGATTATTATTTTTTTTTAAAAAAAAAGGAACTTCGATGCCTTTTAAGCATAATTCATCGATTTGAAAAAAAAACATTTATTTTCATTATACACGAAGCACAAACACGAAATAGGAGATAAACCAGAAACCTATCCAGATTAATTTGAGCATGTTGTTTCCCGTCAAACAAAGATCCCATCCACATGAATCTAGAAAAAAACCTAATTCTTAGTGATTCCCGAAGGAAACAGAAGACAATTAGACGATGAAGCTAACGAACCAAAAAACTAAGGGAGAAATTACCAGAGCGACGAGGGGATGCAAATGGAGGACAATGATAGCCTGCTGGTTGAACTATTTGTAGATCTGGAGATAGGAAATAATCCCAGTTCTTGAGAACAAGTGCTGTCCGCGTAACCGCGTCGTCAACGAGAGGCGACACAGTGTCGACCGCCGTTGGGGCAGCTCAGAGCCACAGACGACTGAAGAAACAGGGAACGGGTCAATTTTCTCGCACTACCCTCGGGCTCCTTTAATAATAATAATAATAATAACAATATTATTATTATTATTATTATTATTATTATTAAAGAAAATTTAATTAAGTGCTAAAAATAATATAAGTTTAAAACTGTTCTTAAAAAATATCGATCATGGGGCGCACAATTTTTAAAACGTTACATCTATTTTTCAAATTTCCCAATGTATTTATTTTTTATTTAATTCCTTTCACTAATTACTATGATGTTGAATTTTAAAGAATAATTTACTGTACGATAGTTTTATATTTCAAAAATCAATATTATTATGATATTAATTTTCAAAAAATTGATATAAATTTTCAAAAATCGAGTGTTGATTTTAGGTTTTTTTTTTATTTACAAGGGATATTCAGGCTTATGCTCGACTAATCTGCTTGGCTGACTGACCATGTCTCATAGCCTTCAATGAGAGTTCCCACCCGTCACGAGGGTAAATCACGGGATGAAGACACGTGGCGATTTCACCACTGATGATATCGGTACCCGATGGTCCGACCACGCAGCAGCCTATGGGGATTTTTTCCGTCAGTATACTGCGCGCTCTACCAAGGAGGAATCGAACCCAAGAAATGAGGGATCACCCAAGTGATCACCAATCGTGTCACGCCCGTTGAGGCAAATTAATGTTGTTTTAGGGGTTACGCATCTAGTGGTGTTTATTTTTGAAAATTAATGTTACATTAGTATGGTACGATTCTTTGAGTACAGCTCTACGATAGTTGATGGGAGAGAAAAAATTAAAAAAATCAATACATCCTTTGTGAAATTTAAAAATTAAACATGTCTTTTTCAGAATTTCGTCAATTGTTAAAAAAATTACGGTAATTTACCAAAAGGCATACCTAAGAATAGATATTTACCAAAAGATGTACCATGATTTCATTTTCACCAAAGGGGGCACTCATTATAGTGAACTTCCTCTTGTACCCCTCCTGTTATCTATTGTCTTTCTCTTTCTCTCTCAGTAATAAATTCTGAGACGTCAGCACATGCAACGTGACTCAATTACTGACTTTTATTTTAAAATAATATATTATGGAATCGGCGCTAAATTAAAAAACGTAAGGTAAAAATTAAAAAAATATTTCACTTAAAAAATTTCTCATCCAACGTGATTTAAAAATATAAATAAATGATTTTTATTTTTGATTAATAGAAATTAATATATTAAATAATATTTAATAAATATATTAATGTATAAAAGGTTTTTTGAAACAACCCGTTGGGTTTAAAAATATAAATAAATAATTTTTATATTTGATTAATAGAAATTAATATATTTAATAATATTTAATAAATATATTAATATATAAAAAAATTTTGAAAAAAATTGACCATGGGTATTTCAGGCCCACGTTGGGCCTGAAATCTTTTGATTCAGGCCCGTCGTGAACTCAAATTTTTTTTCTATTTTAAAAATATATTAATATATAAAAAAACCTATCAAAACACTTAATTTCAGATTCAAACGCAGGGCCTGAAGTCATCCCAGGAGGGTCTGAAGTCAAATAACTTCAAATCCTATAAATAATTAATTTAATAAATAATAATTAAATATAATTTTTTTTTAAAATTAAAAAATTTTCAATGCCCTTGGGCCTGAAGTCATCCGAAGGAGGGCCTGAAGTATGATGACTTCAGGCCCTCTATCATTAAATATATAAAAATATAAAAAACTTTTTTATAAAAGTATAATATATAATTACATATTATTTATAATTTTTATAAAAAAGGTATAATATATAATTACGTAATAATAAAATGCTATAGAAGTGGTTTAGGTATATCAGTGAGTTTTGAGTAAAACTCACTGATAGATCTACCATATTTAGAATTCTGAAAACTCTATATCAGGAGACAGGGTTGAGCTAGGAGATGAGATTTTGGGTGCCGAAATCTCTAATCTTGTTGTATCACCAATGCTATAGGAGTGGTTTAGGTATATCAGTGAGTTTTGAGCAAAACTCACTGATGGACCTACCATATTTGGAATTCTAAAAATTCTATATCAGTAGACAGGGTTGAGCTAGGAGATGAGATTTTGGGTGTCGAAACCTCTAATCTTGCTGCATCACCAATGCTATAGGAGTGGTTTAGGTATATCAGTGAGTTTTGAGCAAAACTCACTGATGGACCTACCATATTTGGAATTCTGAAAACTCTATATCAGTAGACAGGGTTGAGCTAGGAGATGAGATTTTGGGTGCCGAAATCTCTAATTTTGCTGTATCACCAATGCTATATGAGTGGTTTAGGTATATCAGTGAGTTTTGAGCAGAACTAGCTGATATACCAAAACCACTCCTATAGCATTGGTGATGATACAGCAAGATTAGAGGTTTCGGCACCCAAAATCTCATCTCCTAGCTCAACCCTGTCTACTAATATAGGGTTTTCAGAATTCCAAATATGGTAGGTCCATCAGTGAGTTTTGCTCAAAACTCACTGATATACCTAAACCACTCCTATAGCATTGGTGATACAGCAAGATTAGAGGTTTCGACACTCAAAATCTCATCTCCTAGCTCAACCCTGTCTACTGATATAGAGTTTTCAGAATTCCAAATATGGTAGGTCTATGAGCAAAACTCACTGATATACCTAAACCACTCGTATAACATTGGTGATACAGCAAGATTAAAGGTTTCGGCACCCAAAATCTCATCTCTTAGCTCAACCCTGTCTACTGATATAGGGTTTTCAGAATTCAAAATATGGTAGGTCCATCAGTGAGTTTTGCTCAAAACTCACTGATATACCTAAACCACTCCTATAGCATTGGTGATACAGCAAGATTAGAGGTTTCGGCACCCAAAATCTCATCTCCTAGCTCAACCCTGTCTACTGATATAGAGTTTTCAGAATTCTAAATATGGTAGGTCCATCAGTGAGTTTTGCTCAAAACTCACTGATATACCTAAACCACTCCTATAGCATTGGTGATACAGCAAGATTAGAGGTTTCGCCACCCAAAATCTCATCTCTTAGCTCAACCCTGTCTACTGATATAGAGTTTTCAGAATTCCAAATATGGTAGGTCCATCAGTGAGTTTTGCTCAAAACTCACTGATATACCTAAACCACTCCTATAGCATTTTATTATTATGTAATTATATATTATATTTTTTTTATAAAAATTATAAATAATATGTAATTATATATTATACCTTTTTTATAAAAAAGTTTTTTATATATTTAATGATGGAGGGCCAGACTTCAGGCCCTCCTTGGGCCTGAAGTCATCAGACTTCAGGCCCTCCTTAGGCCTGAAGTCGGATGGCTTCAGGCCCAAGGGCATTGAAAATTTTTTAATTTTAAAAATATTTTTTATATTTAATTACTATTTATTAAATTAATTATTTATAGGATCTGAAGTTATTTGACTTCAGACCCTCCTGGGATGACTTCAGGCCCTGCGTTTGAATCTGAAATTAAGTGTTTTAATAGGTTTTTTTATATATTAATATATTTTTAAAATAGAAAAAAAATTTGAGTTCACGTCGGGCCTGAATCAAAAGATTTCAGGCCCACGCTGGGCTTGAAATAAAAAATTTCAGGCCCAAAAATATTTCAGGCCCAGCGTGGGTCTGAAATCTATTGATTTCAGCCCACGGTCAATTTTTTTCAAAAAAAAATTTATACATTAATATATTTATTAAATATTATTTAATATATTAATTTCTATTAATCAAAAATAAAAATCATTTATTTATATTTTTAAATCACGTTGGATGAGAAATTTTTTAAGTGAAATATTTTTTTAATTTTTACCTTACGTTTTTTAATTTAGCGCCGATTCCATAATATATTATTTTAAAATAAAAGTCATTAATTAAGTCACGTTGCATGTGCTGACGTCTCAGAATTTATTACTGAGAGAGAAAAAGAAAGACAATAGATAACAGGAGGGGTATAAGAGGAAGTTCACTATAATGAGTGCGCCCTTTGGTGAAAATGAAACCATGGTACGTCTTTTGGTAAATACCTATTCTTAGGTACGCCTTTTGGTAAATTGCCGTTTAAAGTATTTTGACATTGTTATAATCAAAAGTCAGTTAAATAAAAAACAAAGAAAAAGATATTTTAAAAATGATTCATTTTATAATCCATCCTTCTTAGACACATTTAATCCAATTCAAAATAGAGTTAGCACATAGATAAGATTAAGATGACTAATGATTCTTTTGAAATATTAGTGAGCCAATATTGGCACTAAATATTTATCAAAATGTTACTTTTCCTATAATTGATATTGATATGTAGTGTTAAAAGCTCATTTAGTATTATTCTTAATGTATATGAGTATTTGTGGATCACTTTTGGGAATTTGTGTGGGATCAGTGATGGTTGCATAAACGATCTAAGTGTTAGATGTTTGTAAGATGCTCTTAAACTTAAATTGTATGTGTAGTAAGAACAATAAGAATGAAATAACATAATGCCAACATAGGCTTTATATCGTTCACAAACTCTATCGACTTGTCTAGTGCATCACCGTTAATCCACTACTAATTGCTCACAAGAGGTGATGGAGCAAGTCTACAATCCAAATCTTTTGGGATGATTATAATGCTGTTTGCTTTTCAAATACAAATGAGGTGTAAAGCTAAGAAGAGTATATTACTCAAACTTGTTCATTAAAGGCTTGCCACTTGAATTGTAAACACTAGTTTGAACGCCTCCTAGGATGCTTTGATGTAGTGGTAAAAAATAAGATGTATTTTCTAAGCAATTATAGTTCAATTCCCATACAGAGCATATTTACGACATTTAATTACTAGTGAAGGTAGGGCGCCTTCTTGGATTTACATGGTGGGTGGTGCGGGGCCAAATTGTCTACTCTGGAATTAGTCTAATTATAAGATCTAGATATCTAATTAAAAAAATGACCACTTGAGGAATTGGTTACAAAAATTCAAGCACACTTGTCTTGGCAAAAATCTTTCAATTGCAATAAAACGTCATCATTTTAGCAGACCCTCTAGAGCAGCTCTACACTTCGAAAAAGGATAAATAAGATGATGGGTAGGAGTCTTTCCCTTGACTTGATCTATGAACCAAAATAAGGAGATATAAAAAAGTTTGTCACTCCCAAGGATCCCTAAAATTGGATTAAATTTGTTATAAATCCGGGAGCATTTTGCCCAGTAATCTTTTGTATAAAAAAAGGTTAAGCACCCAATAAGGTATTATTGTATCCATTGAAAATTGACCTCAAGTTATATTACAATAAACACCCACTAAGATACCAACCTAGCCAACTCGTGAGGGCAAAAAAATTATATTCTTCCAAAATTTATACAAATGTTGCTCGAATAGACACATGTTATCCACCTTACCAATAAAATAAGCTCTAATTAACTGCTCTAGCATAGATGACCATTAAACAACTAACAACTATATCATTAGCTGACTATAAATTTCTTACTTCAAATAATTAATTTAGTTGACTATTTTTCAAATATAATCTTTGTTTTTCACTAAGACTTGCATGCAATTACCAACTCCATAGTTTATTAAACTATCCAGCTCATTGAGATTCTACTACTGTTGATTGAATCATTAATGATACCTCTTTTTCATAACTTACATCTTTGTAAGCCTACACTAAGCCCCCGGGGCTATGGTGTAGCGAAAGAGCGACTAATTATCTCCCAAACATCCACAGCTCAATCCCTAGCTACAGAGAATTTTGTAGGAATTTTTTCTTTAAATGGGGTACAACCATAGAATGTCAAGGTAGATCAGGGTCAGGGGGCATGGATAGCTCAAAGTAGCTAGATGGGTCATGGGCCCAAGGCCCACTTGGCCCGGGGCGTCCCACTGAACGGACGGTTAAGTGTATCCTGACCCGATCCCTCTGGGAAACGCCGAGCGTCCGACTTCGTCCGCTACCCGAGATGCACACTTCATCAGCCCTCAGTGAGGGATACCGATTATCAAGCCTGAGAACGCCCGTGCAACATCTGATTGGCGTCCAATCGGTGGGCTTCCTATACCCTAACCCCCCGACCCAGAGGTAAGTCTGATTGCCCGAGCCCGAGCGCTCCTTAATCCGGAAGTATCTTATTCCAGTCCAAGGGGTATCGGCCACACGACCGGGTCTTATTCGAGGCAGCCGGTCGGAGCTCCCATTCGGGATTTGTCATCTTCCTAGAGAAGGACCACTCCCTGACACCACCATAGCGAAGGGGTATGGAAGTCGGAGTAGGCCTGACACCTTTCGTGCCCGAATGGTAAATGTTCCGCTGACACAGTATGACACCATATGTTCCTGCCATACCCTGACTCTCTGTACCACGACAACCCTTACTTGTGTCAGACGCGGACAGGAAGTGTCAGCTCCCTCGATTATATAAGGACCTCCGCGCACTCCTCCCACAGGTACGCGCGCAAGAGTTATTTTTGCTACTGTTCTATTGCTTTCCTCTCTTCCACCGGAGACTGACTTGACCGTCGGAGGGCCTTGCTAGGGACTTTTCCCTACGGATTGCTAACGGTCGCCTTTCTTGCAGATCGAAGTCAGCATCAGCAGTACTCGGATCCGCTTCGCTCTTGGGAGTCCACCTCACTCTAAGACAGGATTAGAGCACATCTTATGTTATTGTTTCAGTGCCTTAGATACATTAAGTTCTATGAGTTTATTGCATATGTCATCTTTCTCCCTTCAAACCTAACTTAAGTATTGATGCATTAAGTGTTTGATTAAACTTGACTAAGTGATAAATGATATAATAAATGATTAATTTAATTTGATTGTTGATAGATGAATCATTATATTCTTTCTTTCTTTCTTTCTTTTCTTTTTTTACACTACTCCATCTATCTTATAAATAAAGGTGTTTGTAGAAATAAAAGACAAGACAATTCTCTTTAATTCTTCCTTCCTCTACTATTAAATTATAACACGTTATGAACATGAGCGCTTTTTATGGTATGAATTCATAAACATTTTTATTTTTAGTCTTTTATGCCGAAACTCTTGAAATAGCATAAATTTTTAGTTTTATGTTTACGCCTTTAGTTTTATATTAATGCTCTGAAGTAGCACAATATTTAGATTTAATATTGATCTTATTGAAGTAGCATAAATTCTAAATTTATATTAATGCTTCTGAAGAAATATAACTTTTAAATATATATCGATACCCTTGAAGAAACACAACTTTTAATTCTTTGTTGATGCTCCTGAAGTAACACAACATGAATTTATGTTGATATATTGATAGATCTTTAATTTAAAATATAAAAATATAAGATTTATCAATATTCACGAAGAATATTGATCTAAAATATAACTTGTATCAATGTTCCTGAAGAATATTGATTTACGATCAACACATATCCATATTTTTGAAGAATATTAATTTCCTTTTAATTTCTGTTGCTATAATATTTTTGAGTGGATACAAATATTTGATTGCTTCAAATATAATACATTTTGTTCTATTAATAATATTATTCTAAATATTTTTTTAATTTGCTTTTGTATAGTGGTTGCTATAACAAATATTACAAAGCGTGAATTTGAAGTGCTTGACCTAATTAACTAGGAAAAATTATTTGTCATGAATTTTGGATGTCAATATCTACCTTGTCACTAAGAGCTTAATTAGGAGATACAATAAAAGAAGGAAACAACGAATCCTTGCAGAATCATGCAAAAAAGTCTTATTTTTCCTTCGTCACCATCTTGATCATGGATTGAAAGTTGAGTATATCGCTGTAAAAAAATCACAAGAACTTTGATAAATTTGAAAGAAATGTTTGACCATCAGAGAACTATAGTTCCCCCAAGAGCCCGTTATGAATGGATGCATCTCCGCCTACTAGATTTTAAATTTGTAAGTGATTATAATTCAACCCTATTTAAGATTAGCTCCAAACTCACACTTTGTGGAGAGAAATTACTTATCAAGATTTATTTAAAAAAAACTTTCTCCATTTTTCATGCATTGAATGTCCTTCTACAACAGCAATATTGTGAGAGTGGATTTAAAAAATATTCTGAGCTTATCTCATGTTTACTAATTGCTGAACAGAATAATGAGATACCCATGAGAAATTATCAATTGCATCCAACTTGATCTACATCATTTCTTGAAGCAAATTAAACATCATTCCCCGAAGTGAATGCTAACTCATCTCAAAATCATAAAATTGGGATACATCATGGGTGTGGACGTGGTAGTGGCCAAAGGAAAAATTATCAACAACAAAATGATAAAAGACTTAAAGCAAGCAATCAACAGTGGAAATCTAACAATAAAATAGTAAAAGGGAAAAACTCAAAAGAATATGAAGATATGTCTTTTAAATGTAGGATGGAAGGGCATTGGTCTAGTACCTGTCGTATAATTAGACATCTTATGGATCTATATCAAAATTTGATCAAAGAATAAGAAAAAATAAAGATAAATTTTGTTGATGATTATGATCCAGTTGACACAACTCATTTGGATGTCTCTGATTTCTTTGCCAACCAGATGGTAATATTGATAATTTTATTGGTGGTGGCATGCTAGACAATATGGAATAATTGTATTTCTGTTTTAGTATTTTTTTTTCTTTCCAAGTTACTTTTGATTTAAGTTGTAGGTGAAGTAAAGTATGAAATGATTGTTTTTCGGTCGACTAACAATGTATTTTCTATTTCAAAATTTATTTTCTTTTAAGTTGTTAATGAGAGTTACTATTTTGGATTTTCATTTAATAAAGTGTTGTATTATAAAGCTTGCAAGAAATTTTATTGGAATTATAATTCTTTACTTATACATTTATGTTTTTAAGATTAATGATGTAATATCAAGATGAATGTCTAACAGATAGTGGTACAACCCACACTATCCTTTAAAGCAAAAGGTATTTTTTGGAGTTAATATTAGTCGAAAATAATGTTATACAACATCAAAATTATTGAAGGTCATGGAAAAGCAAATGTCATTTTACAAAATGATATAATCCTATATATTGAAAATGCACTCTATGCTAGCAAATCCAGTAGAAATTTGCTTAGTTTTAAAGACATTCGCAGAAATAGATATCATATTGAAACATTAAATGAGAATAATATTGAATATTTTTGTATTATATTTATTATATCTGGCCAGAAGTAGATAAAAGGATTGCGTGCACTTCCTTCTAAGATGTATTGTATAACAATGAAAGCAGTTGAGACAAACATAATAACAAATCAGAAGTTTGTTAAGCACAATTTCATATTATGACACAACTCACTTGGTCATCCTGGAGCAACAATGATTTGAAGAATAATAAATAATTCATGTGGGCATCTTTAAAGAACCAAGAGATTCTTTTACATGATAAATTTTCATGTGTAGCTTGTTCATAAGACAAACTAATTATAATACTTTCCCCTACAAAGGTTTATGTTGAAACTCCAACCTTCTTGGAGAGCATTCATGAGGATATTTGTGGACCTATACACCCACCATGTAGACCATTTCGATATTTCATGGTATTGGTTAATGGCTTAATGCTCAACTAGATAGTCACATGTTAGTTTACTTTCATCACAATATATTTGTTAAACTACTTGGCAAATTATTAAACTACGAGCTCAATTTCCTTATTATTTGATTAAGGCAATTCACCATGATAATGCTATTGAATTTAAGTCATAAACATTTGTTGACTATTGTGTGTCAATCAGAATTTTTATTAAGCATTTAGTTGCCTCGTTTTTTAGTAATCCATGTATTTAGCTCTTTCAACCGATTAATCCCAGAGGCGACTAGGTCGGCCCCATGAAAGTTTTTCGCTGACTACTAAGGTAAATCAAGAAATGCTTATGGAGGCTCATCTTGATGGTTAGCATTCTTAGACCTGCTTTTCACTAGAGGAAAAATCTCCTGCAGTGCACCATAACTAAGATTCAAACTTTAGATCTCTTAATTATCTATTGGAAGGCCTAACCATTACACTATTGCCATGGGGGTAGCATTTAATTACCCATGTTCATACATAGAATGGACAAACATAATCATTTATTAAAACGTTGCAATTAATTGCTAGACTAACTCATGAAATTGAAATTTCTATCTTCTATTTGAGGTGATGTCATAATACACGTTGCATCATTGATTCATATAAGACCAACTAAGTATCACCAATACTCACCGTTACAACTTGCCTATGTCGAGAACCTAATGTTTCTCACCTTTGAGTATTTGGTTGTGTAGTACATGTCTTTATCCCACTTACACCAAAAAAATAAAATGGGCCCACAAGGTAAATTTGGTATTTATATGAGATATGATTCACTATCCATTATTAAATATTTGTAGTCTTTGACAAGTGACTTGTTTGCTACAAGATTTGTAGATTGTCACTTTGATGAAACTAATTTTCCAATGCTAGAGGAGCAAAGTTGTATCCTCAAGAACAATGAAAAATTTATTGGAATGAAAAAATATTATCTCATTTTGATCCCCACAACAATCAATGTCAGCAAGAAGTGGAAAAATCATTCACTTGAAAGAATTACAAATTAATTGTATGATGCTTTTATCAATAAAAAAAATGTGACAACATCATACATACAAGTAGAGAATACTCTAGTAAATATCGATGTTCTATCAATTACTCTACCTATAAATGTATCTAGAATATGCTGAAGCATGGTCGACTAATTGGCTCGAAAGACACTATACCTCGGACAGGAAAGGTACAAGAAAAGAAAAAAAAATCAAAAGCCCCAAAGAAATCAATTCCAGATGATACAGTAAAAGAAATCAATGAACAGATGTCGATAATGTTGTTCCTGAAAAATCACAATTATATGAAAATAATGAGATTTCAATAAATTATATGATATCTCGTAAAATATGGGATTGAAACAATATACTATTGATGATATTTTCGCTCTTAATATGACCCTTGAAATCATGTAAGGTGATGAAGATTCCAAACCACAATTTGTCAAAGATTGTAAAGAAAGAAATGATGGGCAAAAATGGAAGACGACTATACAGACTGAACTAGAATCTCTAGAGAAACGTAAAATCTTTGACTCTATAGTTCGAACACTTAAAAATGTTATCCCAGTAGGATATAAATAGGTGTTTGTATGAAAAAAAATGAAAAAGGTGAAATTATAATATGCAAAGCTAGACTTGGGGTTCAAAGTTTCGCATAGAGACCTGGAATCGATTATGAGGAAACATATTCATCTGTGATAGATGACACTACTTTTCGATTCTTGATTAATTTAGACGTATCAGAAAAATTAGACATACGACTTATAGATGTGGTCATTGCATATGTATATGATTTACTCGATAGTGATATATGCATGTAATCCTGAAGGATTCAAACCACCAGAATCAAATAATGCAACCCCCAAGACAATGTTCTTAATAAAGTTGCAAAAATTGTTATATGGATTAGAGCAATCAGGGTACATGTGGTACAATCACCTAAGTGAACACTTATTATAAGAAGGTTATACAAATAATGCTATTTGTCCATGCGTTTTTATAAAAAAAAAGATGGAAGAAGGTTTTACAATTATAATAGTATATGCGATCTAAATCTTATAGGGACTCCTGAAGAGCTCAAAAAGATTGTCAATTATTTAAAAAATGAATTTGAGATGAAAGATTTAAGAAAGACAAAATTTTATTTTGGAATGCAAATTGAACATTTACGCGAAGGAATATTTGTTCATTAGTCATCATATACGAAAAGGTTACTAAATCACTTCTATATGGATAAAGCAGATCCATTGACTTTAGCAATGGTTGTTCGATTACTTAATGCTAGAAAGATCCTTTTCATCTACTCGAAGATGTTTGTAATATAGGACCATAAAAAAAATATAGAGAGATTATTTTTATAGTGGAGAAAATAATAGATTTTTATATTTTAAATTTGACATTGACTATAAAAAATCTCAAATATAACTCTAATGAGATATCCTACCTAATCGTCTAGGTGAGTTATACAAAGTGAACTAAATTGACTCTAAACTTCTATAGTTGGTAATTTGTGTGTTAACTGAAATAATAGTTTATAAGCAAAAAAACTTTAGAACTAATAAAAAATAATCTTTAATATTAATCACTTTTTTATTATTATTATTAGTATTATTTGCATAGTCTGTGTGTGGAATCAAATTCATTGATGAACAATGGACAGTGCAAATTTGAAAGGCAGAAAAAATATTTATATTATTTAAATAATAAATAGCCCTAATTAATTTAAATAAACTTGGACAAAGTTTATTTATATAATCAATAAAGGTAACTGATTTTATGCCTCGTCTGATGTCCAACTCACCAAGCACCGCATTAAAAATATTAATATTGCAACATTATTGACCATATACGAAAGTCATGAACAAAGCAATTTACCAAGATTTTTTCATTTCGAACAATCTAGAGAAAAAGATGATAGCATAACGAGAAAAGGCTTTAATCTTTGAAAGGAAACTACTAGGGTTGCAGTAACTTGAAGCTGAAATGTCCAATAAAAAATACAACAGAACTCTTCGTTTCTAATTGTTTATTTCGATGCAACTGCAAATGTTTGGCCGAATACGAAAATAACATGCTCAGGAAGTTTGAATCGAGCCATGGTAAAAGGGAAAACAAAAAAATCTTAATTATCAAAGGAGCATTCAAGTTAACGGAGAACATTGAGAGGATTCCCCTCAGGAAAGAGCCTTCTGCACCTCAATAGTGACTTCTTTGGGGGGCTTCTCAGCATGAAGTTGAGCGACAATGCTCTTTTTTCTGTAGTAATCAATGACCTGGAAATGCACAAAAACATTTCATATCAGCAAACAAAGTTGCCTATAGAGATCACAAGGAAGGTCCTCAAATTGTTTTTATAGAACAGAACAATATAGTAAGTTTAGGAAAATGAATCGTAGTGAATCATGAATAATAAATTTTAGCTAAAATATTATAGAATTGGCTAAAAATGGGTTCTTTCTCATTTAAAATAACTTATTGCATCCTATACCTTAAGGAGACATCTCATTTAAAAACATGATATGATGGATAAAGCACATTAATTACGATTCTGTTTGTAACTTGAAATCAAACTTATATATATATATATATATATATATGGGACGGTCATCGTGGTTTAAACATTGTTAAAAGAATAAAAAGAGGAAGAATTTTGTAAAAACGAAATCTATATAGAATTTGCATAGAAATTGACTGGTAACTACAATGGTAAAAAATTTGTTGAAGCAGATCAAGAGGACAATCAAACAACTCAGATGGAATATATGAATAGAAAAATGCTTGCAAACCACTATTGGAGGGATGACTAGAAAGGAGGATGCAGAGTATAAATGGGTTGATGCTGGCAAATAAGAATGTTGTCCTTTCAGATAAAATGAATCTTCATACCTACACTAAGACAAGCACATGTGCACAAGAAAATAGACAAACATGTCAATAGAAGCCGAACTAAATGACTTCCAGAAGCAAATGTGTGAACTCTGTAGTCTCTTATGCTCAGTTTACTTAGTGGATGGATTTAAAAACTGAGAAAACTCTCTGTTGTTTATTTCGTAAAATGATGAATTATTTATTCTTTCCCTCGTTTATTTATTACGGAAAAAAAATAGACGGACGGATTTACAAATCCATCCGCCGATCGATTTGTTAACAAATTTTTATCCACCCAAAATCGGGCAGAACAAGTTTCTTTCCTTCCCGTTGCATCTCTCGCGTCTTCCCTTTCCTCAACCTCACGAGCACAAGTGGCGGGCATCCTCTCACGGCCGCTCACAAGCAGCGGGTGTCCTCAAACGGCTGCTCTCATGCTCACGGTCGTTCACGAGCAAGGTCGCTCGCCAACTGCTCGCGAGCAAGGGCGCTCACCGATCTCGTGAGCACGGCCGCTCGCCGGTCGCTCGCGAGCACGGCGCTCGCCGGTCGCTCGCGAGCACGGCCGCTCGCCGGTCGCTCGCGAGCACGGCCGCTCGCCGTTCGCTCGCGAGCACAGACGCTCGCCGGTTGCTCGAGAGCACGGTCGCTCGCCGAATCGCTCCAAGCACGACCACTCACTGCTTGCAAGCACGATCGTGAGCAACCGTGAGGGAGCGCGAGCGAGGTGCTGGACCTTCTCTTCCCCAAGTTTCTCTTCCATTTCCCCTTCTTCCTCCTTTCTTCCTGACAAATTCATTTCTCTTCCCTTTCTCTTCCCTTCCCTTTCTCTTCCTGATGGATTATTTTCTTTTCCCTTCTCTCCCCGTAGGGATAGTTTTCCGCAGCTGATTCCTTTCCCTCATTCATCCGCCCGAGTAAATTGAGCATTAAGTTACATGAACAGTGTAAAAAATTCTAGAATCGAGATCTTTTAATGAAAAAGGGAGAAACCATACCGGTTCAGTTTGCCTATGAAAAGATTCAAGCCTTGACTTGAGGACTTCGGCTGTGTCATCCTTCCTCTGAATCAAGGGTTCTCCAGATACCTTCAAAGAAAAACAATAAAAAAAAAATGAAAGACAAAGCGAATTAATAAGTTATTCTGTAATGACATAGTGAGAAATCTTAAGATGTGAGATCACAACTTTAAACATTAATGCATTTAAAAGTGGAGGGGAAAACATAATGAATAAACAAAGAAAATATAATCAAGTGAAATTTTAAAGCAGGATTAAGGACGTTAAAATGATAATAACAAGTCTGCTAGTATCCATGATCAGAAAAAGATAAAAGTATCTATATCCATGATCAGAAAAAGATAAAAGTATCTGTATCCATGATCAGAAAAAGATAAAAGTATCTTTTTTATAAAGAAACAGGTAAAAAAATTCTCAGAAAGGAATTATGCACACAATGAGCAGCATTAAGTTCATCAAGATAATCATTTTAAGATGAGCGGGACCAAGGGATTTCTGAATATAGAACCCCGACATGACAACCAGCATATAATCTGCTTCCCACAAACTAAAAAATCATGACTGCTAAAGACAATATAGAGTCAAATAATGGTCAACTTTGTTAATTGAGAAATTTGAGTCGTCATATTACTAGGGTCAAGAATTTCAGGAACCAGTTTTAGTTGCCATGAAGAATGTTTGAATATCCAGGGCACTCTCCTAATCATTAGAACAAACTAATGGTGATGTTCCTCTTTGCTGGTTGTACAGTCCAAAATGGTTCATACAGCGATGTTTAACCTCTCAATTCCCCTCAAGCTTTTAGTGTAGAAGTGGTAACATCTGATTTGGAACTTTATTAAAACTATAAGAGAACACCATATGCCTGATCACTATCAATGTGGCCACAAGTGAGAAGTTCAATAAGAACTAAGGACATGGATTAGACTAGAGGATCGAATACAATGATTGGATCCACTAGATATGGTCATGCTAAGTGGAAGAATTGGATTGATTAGTACAAATATTCAAACAATGTAGAAAGAAGAAGTAATCTTCTTCATAGAATCAATGTTAAAAGAATTAAAGTAGATCTAAAAGAATGAGAGAGACATGTCACACACTCTATCAGGGTGCTCAAATATAACTCTATAACTGAAAAGCATGACTTAAACCCTCTGAAAAGATATTAAAGGACTCCATTGGGCTTCTATGGCTTCACGCTAATAAATTTGGCCCAAACTCCATGCAATTAAGAAACAGGAAAAAAATAATACACAACATAGTCTTGTAGCAGAACTAAATAAGTACATTGTTGTTTAGCAAAACTATAGAGTAATGAACCATTTGCTTACATCATCAACACCAGGAACCTTTGGAGGATTAAACTTTGTATGATAAGTCCTGCCAGTAGATGGATGAATCCAACGCCCAGTAATTCTTTCCTCCAAAATGGCATCATCAATTGCAAAGTTGAGCACCTTGTCAATCTTGGTACCTTGCTTTGCTAGCATATCATCAAGCTGCAGAAAGAATTGGCAGGTTGAAATGGGAAGAATAAAAGTGGAAAAAGTGAAAAACAGTGCAAATTTTTCTACAGATAATAAATCCAGAACTGCAGACAAACAAGGAAAAATTACCTTTTCTGCTTGAACTACTGTCCTTGGGAATCCGTCAAGAATGAAACCTTTCTGGCATGATGGCCTTTTTATAGCCTCATCGATTATCCCAACGACCAAGTCATCAGAAACAAGATCTCCCTAGTATACGAAGAGCCAACCATTCAATAAGTAACAAGAATAACTAACCTTTAATCATGCCAATTTTTTATAACAAAAGAGGAATACCTTATCCATAGCTTCTTTAGCTTTAATACCTAGAGGGGTCTTAGCAGCCACAGCAGCTCTCAACATGTCACCAGTTGCCAAATGGCACAAACAATATTCATCCTTAATAATAGGAGATTGGGTACCCTTTCCGGAACCCGGTGGACCTGCATGTTAAAATGCCATGAAGATAATCAGCAACTCAATCTTGTTTATATTCATAAAGAAAGTTCAGGTTTAGCATAATGTCAAGCAACTCCAATAATTATTAACTATGATTACAAGCGCAAATAGAAACCTGACATGTTAAAAAAATAGAGGAAGAAAAATACAACA
This sequence comes from Boesenbergia rotunda, assembly GCA_024364735.1. NCBI lineage: Eukaryota > Viridiplantae > Streptophyta > Magnoliopsida > Zingiberales > Zingiberaceae > Boesenbergia > Boesenbergia rotunda. The sequence goes on from JAGFNQ010001395.1 coordinate 80,292, forward strand.
AAATCACAATAGCATATCCATAACATTTCAGAAGGATATTCAACAACGAAAGGCAGAAGGCAGCAGAATGTGGAATATTATTGTAACATTCAAAATAACAACACGAGAGCATCTACCAATAGATTCAGTAAACCCCGTGATGCAGCACAAGAAGAGAGTTGAGTGTTGGAGGGATTGAGGAGTAGGAATCTGAAATTAGGTGGAAAAGTAGTGTAGAAAGATTGTAAAAACTTAGCTATCACACCTAAGAGTTCCTAGGCATCACCCAGAGATTGCATCAAACAAGCTAAGGAAAAAAACTCAATTTCTATTCCATATTGCAGCATTCCAGCAACATACATATTTATACTAGTAGATGGACTCATAGTAATGATAAAGCACTCATAAAGATTAGAAACATAAAGGACTCATAAGATGCTGCAATTTTGGAAGTTAAAACACATTGGAATTGCTGAAAAATTATAGTTGATTTTTGACTTTCAAACTTTCACTTCGACCCTTTAGAATTGTTGAACTTTATATCATTTCCAAAATAGGCTCATCATTTTCCAAAGTACGCTAAATTAAAAGTTGAACTTTGGAATCTTTATTTCTGTCATAAAGGTAAGTTATATGTTGTCAAGTCAATTTAGCTTTATCTATTAAGTAAAATACTACTGTCGTAGGTTAACATTCAGACAAATTAACAGTAAAAGTCAGTTGCTTAAGTTCCAAGTTGAGTAAGCAACTGGATAGTTGTTAGAGATAATTCTAAATCACAAAGGTAAGCAGAAGAAGAAACAAATGAAATAAGAGTGACATCAAAATAAAAGTAAGACCAGCAAAGCCACAGAAACTTTCTTGAGGTCACAAACCAAAACATGCCCCAGTTAGAGACTATTAATTTAATCATCTTACCTAGTAATCTCACACATTCATCTTTGCACTTACATGTGAGCTTAATTTTTAATACATGTTTCTTAATTGTTCGACACATAATCCAAAAATTATGGTAGATTGCAATACAATTTTATAAAATTTCCCTCACATGACAATCATACAAGACTAATAGTTCTTCTCAATTCAGACATTCATTCTTATCTGATTAATGGCGTTTCTATAATATCTCTAACGAGGAAAATCAGCCTTTAACTGAAATGTTTCGTGGAGATTAAATAATCAACCTAAACAAACCTAGAAAGCATTGCAGGTCCAAGAATTATCCACGTGATAAGGCTGCTACACCATTCTTAAAATTACAGCCATCTATGGGATATCAACCTCTCCTTCTTGATAAAGCTAGCAACTTTTTTTTCTTCGCATCTAGCAAGAGTTTATCTAAGGGCCAAGTCACGCATAGCATAGGAACAACTATGCATCTGATAATGATGGAAGACACATAAGATCCATGAAAATGACAAGTACATCTCCATTCTCATAGAAAATATGCATCTGCCTAGCATTCACCGTGATTTACCCCCTCTGGACACTTGTGGGGCAGAGACCAGGGGGCGCTAGGTTGGCGGTTCCAACCTTTTGAAATCATAGAAAATATGCAGCCTTTAGTTTGCATTAGAAAAATAACTAGGCAAGCAAACCTTTTCAATTTTTTCCGGTAAATACTACGGTGAAATTTTAGCTGCAATTACGAGGGGAGCGAAAACATGCGTAGAAGTCGGATCCTCTCGAAAAAGTGGAAGGCGACTAGCACACTGGTTCTAATTCCAAAAGAAACAAAATCCAAAAAGGCGATAGTTTAGGAAGGAGGGACTACCTATGAGGATGAGGCGCTTGTCGGGCTTCGACGAGCATTTCATGCGGCGGAGGAGCTCCGTCATCAGATCCAGCGACGGAACGTCCTCGAGAACCACTTTCCCGCCGCTCGCCATCTCCGCGATCTCCTCCGTGCTCCTTCCTACGAGCGATCCAGTCGACCGCAACGACGAGGCGAAGATACAGATCCAAATCCAAAGTATTTTATTAAGACCGTCGAGGCGTCGAAGATTGGGTTCTCCGTCGAGGGTTTGGCTCTCTAATGTATCCCGCCGGTTCAACGCAGATGGCCTCGATAGCTTCTTATCATCACCGTTCATTGAAAGTGAAGCGCTAATGTGATCGTTGGATTGGAATGCTTAGATGTGCCTCGAGGGTAAGCATAACAGAAACCGTTCGACTGGAACTTTTTTTTATTTCTCCTTTCAATTGTTGTCTTACTAAAAATAATAATAGTAGTAATGTTTTGCTTATGCTTTAAACAGAATCCAAATAAAAGGCCAACCTTATTTCAATTGATGTCAAAAAAACACTATTTTTAAAAAATATATATCCAAAGAATCCACAATTCAAATTTTATCCTGAAATCACTCGTTACCGTGCGAAGGCAAAAGTTACTATTAATTAATTTCAGTCAAAATTAGTCAAAGCTAAAGCTAGTATTAAATTCACAAGAACACGACATCAAACATTGAATATCTTACCGTTGGTTAAAAGTGATTCACGAAATACCCCTATCTAATATCCCTATTATTCTGTTCCATATTCAACATGAAAAAACAAATAAATTGAATGCCATAGAAAATTAATGAACGAGATAATAAATGAATTTGAAATAATCCATCTTACTCCGTAAAAATTTTCTAACAGTCATCAGTTCGTGCCTTAGAGCCTTTATGGACAAAGAATGAGAATTTGACAAAATATGTATACACACACACAACGTATATACGATTTGACATGCGGACCATCGGAGCAGTATAATTTTTATTAAATTTTGATTATGTCAATCAAAAATTTTCTTTTAAAATTTAGAAATTAAATTATAATACTAAAAAATTTAAATGAAAAAATATTTGAGTTATACAACAGGGTAACATTAACAATAAAATTTTATTTTTAAGATTATAGGTTTAATTATAGTATTAAAAAAATAACCGAAAAACTATTTGAGACAAATAAAATATGCAACATAAGGTATGTAATATACTATCATTATTTTATATATATATTATTTGTGTAAAAATGTTATGCTGCACACTTATTCATGAGCACTCATGAATATCTAATGTTAATTTTTTTAAGGTTAAGATATAGTATTTAAGTTAAAGAAAATAAAAATTTAAAAGAATATATGATATTAGATGCTCATGAATAAGTATAACATATCATCCTTTTATAGATATATATATATATCACCTTTTTATCAAATGATACCCTTAAAGTTGCGAAATTCTCAAAAATTACACTTTACTTTCAAATTTTCCAAAGGGTTTTTGTTTTTCATTTTGCCTATCTCATCAACCACTATAGTGCTACATTCAAAGAGAACATCATTGTGAATTTGCATTTCAAATAAGAGCACCACTGGAGTATGATGTATTTCAAAAATCAACATCATAATAATATTGATTTTAGAGTTTATACTATATCATAGTGATATTAATTTTTAAAAATTAATATTGATTTTTAAAATACAAATATCATAAACTTTAAAATCCAACATCATTCTTTAAATGTAGTACCACAATAATTAACGGAAGAAGTAAAATGAGAAAATTAAATGCAGTCTTTTAAAAATTTCACAATTTCAATGCGCCAATTTCTATATATAAAGAGAAAATTGTTACCTACTTATATGATGCTTACCTTAAACCACCAAATGTATTTTTTTTTAATTTTTAACATAAATATTATAACGCAATCCTAAATCATATATATATATATATATAGAGGAATGATCTGCTGCGGATCGCGCGCTACTGGCGCCTGATCGGTCACCAGACCGATCAGACAGGTGCCTGATAGGTCTAGTGACCGATCATGCAGGTGTCTGATAGGTCTGGTGACCGATCAAGCACACGACCTGCGACTTCTGGACACCAACGGCGGCCTTCGGCCGCCGCCCTTGAACAAAACTATAACCCAGGGGGTGCGATGAACCCTAGGGGGTAAGGTGAACCCGTCGGGTACGAGTGATGTAGCGGCCCCGCCTCTATAGTCCTCGCAGGCAACCCTCTAGGCCGGCGACCCTACGGTCTTCTCACCCCTGGTAGTGGGTTTTTGCCTTCCCCAGGATTCGAACTCTAGACCTCCAGGCTAAGTACTAAAGTTCCTGAATCCTGGTACCAATTGAGCTATAGCCCTCCAAGCAGTGGGTTCTTAGTCCCCCGGACCAAGACTCCGTGCCCAGTTTCACTCACCGAGACTTCAACCTAGCCCTCCAAGTTAGGACCTGGCCCTCCAAGACAGGGTTTCATCCAACCTAGCCCTCCAAGCCAGGACTTTTCACACCTAGCCCTCCAAGCTAGGACTTTTTCCCACCTAACCCTCCAAGTTAGGACTTTTCACACCTAGCCCTCCAAGCTAGGACTTTTCACACCTAGCCCTCCAAGCTAGGACTTTTTCACACCTAACCCTCCAAGTTAGGACTTTTCACACCTAGCCCTCCAAGCTAGGACTTTTCACACCTAGCCCTCCAAGCTAGGACTTTTTCACACCTAACCCTCCAAGTTAGGACTTTTCACACCTAACCCTCCAAGTTAGGACTTTTCACACCTAGCCCTCCAAGCTAGGACTTTTCCACTGCCAGCATGCGATCTCCCGATCCACCTGGACTTAATCCGAATTCAACTAGACTTAAATCAAACTTAAATCGGTGTCAACACCAAAACAACAATCAGGGTCAGACTGCATCAACAATCTCCCCTTTTTTGTTGTTTGACAACCCGATTTAAGTTTAGGCATTAATGATCAATTGAAGGCAGTTCAATTATCGTAAGGGAATCAAGATCCTCCCCCTACAATAACCCTAAACTTAATCAACCATTCTCTCCCCCTTTGTCAAACATTAAAAAGGGTATGGTTATTAAGTTGGAACATACCTCCCCCTCAAACCAAGGGTCTCTCCCCAAACCCAAAATAATCAAAGGTAAATTTTGAATTTCACATGAAAACATATACGGAATTATATCATGGTCAAACATGTATATGTTTCATATGTCAAGTAAGGAATGCATCTGTATCTGACATATAATCCTGATTGGTCTCCGGACCGATCAGGTTTGCTGATTATTTAATACAGACATATTTCTTATTAGTCGGGGGAGCGATCATATTTCAGAAAAATTTCTGAAACTCTGATACGTTCCTGATCAGACTGCATTAATAATTTGCATTCCAAAACAAGGGTGTAGACTCCATTGGTATTCGACATTCCAGAAACATTTCTAAAACACGACATTAAGAACAAGAGTTATGACTCAACAAACTCTTTCTTATGAATTTGAACATTTCAACATAGGTTTGTATCAAATCAGCATTTTAATACTTGATGTTTCAGAAAAATTTCTGAGAATCAAGGGTCTTAAAAATTCCTACCCTTCTTTGAACACTTGAACAAACTTGTACTCACTTAGTACCAGGTTTGTACCAATGGAGGATCAAGTATGTTTCAATTGTACTTGGTTTGTATCAGATTTGTGTGTATCAGTATGATCAGGTAATCTAATACAACTTGATGGAATGGGATCGGACTGAGGAGTAGTCTGATACCTCTGATCAGTGTTGATATGATCGGTATGATACAGAATGTTTTCTGAAACTGATCAGTTTCAGAAACAAGTTCGTTTCAACTCTTAATCATTTTAATCCCTAATACAATCAGATTTACTCCCTAAATGAGTTCCATTAACCATAATTCATTTAATCAAAACAAGCAATCTAATTTGGGTCCCTTAACTAGGCTTCATTTCATATCAATAATCAAGAATTTCTATGGATTAAAGTACCAACACTAGGTTTGAATGATCAGTTATGTTCTAAGTATGTTCTTGTTTATTCCTAACAATTTTGATAATCCAATCTGCACTTAAGTACTGATACCTTAGTAATCCAATTAATATTAGGCATATGGATGACATTAGGTTTGATATCAGTCAAGTGGGAAAACAAAACAAGTCATGGAACTTGAAACATCATGGACTATGTGAGCATGCTGTTCTTAAACAAAATTGGTATCATACATTAAGGTTAATCACACAAACAGTAAGATCATGACATATTCAACTAAGTTCATCTCCAAAATATTAAGAAAAACTTAAGCCTAAACCTTAAGCTCATGTTTTTTGTTTGGTGATGCTTTATTAGTACAAACTATGTGTAACATATACAAGAAAATGGATTCCTTAGGCTTGACATAAGGCATATCATAAACCATGAATTGCAGGAAAACATAAATTGCAACAATAAACCTAATTATCCTAAACAATCCATGGCAAGAGTAAGTTATGTGTCAACCTAAACCATTCATGTGAATATTTTTTTCTCAAAACTTGTTTATTTATTTTGAAGCATGGATATACTATCATTCGTTGCATGATAAGTTTCCTTATTGCCCAAATGAGATTTCATAAATCACTAGCCAAGGGATCATCTTGTTATAAGAACTAAGACAATGAAGCTCAAAGCATTTAATTCGAATTTTCCATAACCAACCATGTGAATGATAATTTTTTCCTTGGTCATGGGTTTGGAGCACCAATATCAACCTCCCATGTTGATAGATGCTCCCCCTCAAATAATGCTTATACAATTCTAAATATAGAGGTTTTAGGTACCCAAATTTTGAGACCTAATGCATTAACAATGAGGGACTTTGGCACCCATGCCTTAGTCAATTTCTTTCTAGCTTTTTGAACCCTAGACTTATTTGATGATCCAAAATATGTTCTTGATATTAATGATACAAAGCTCGGTTCTTTAGGTCGGTAACATATACCGGCCTTATTGTAAACCGTCCTTTGGGAGTTAAGAACCATATCTAGGGTTTTTGAGCCAATTGAGAATTTCTCAAGAGTAGTCTTGAGATTTTCAATTTCACTCCTCAAAGTCTTATTTTCATTTTCAAGGGACTCATCATGCATAACATCAATTACCTCATCCTTAGAGGTTTTCAATTTTTCTACTTCTAATTTCAAAGATTTAACTTTGGCCTTAGATTTCTTAAGTATGTTTGTCAAGCAAGCTATTGTTCTATAGCATTTATCCAATTCCGGAGAGATTACCTCTTCATCATCCGAAGATGATGAAGGCGCGGTTGAGGAGCTACTAGCTTCATCTTCACTCTCCTTGGTTGACTCTTCTAAGGTCACTAAAGCCATGTGACAGTGGGTCTTCTCCTCCTCCTTGTCCTTCTTTTGCTTCTTCTTTCGGTCACCTGCCACAAAAGCAAACCCTTTCTCCTCCGGGCTTGTGTTAGAGATCTCGTGTATCTCCATCTCACAAAACAAATCCTCTAACTTAACAAAAGATAAGTCCTTGGAAACCTTGTAAGCATCCACCATTGATGATCACAAAGCGTTCCTAGGAAAAGCTTTAAGAACATACCTTACTAGATCTCGATTTTCTATCGTTTCATTGGTGGAGTGGAGACCGTTGAAGATTTCATTAAAACGACCATGAAGTATACTCACAGTTTCATCTTCTTCCATGGACAGATTTTGAAGTTGGCTGAGATGAAGGTCCTTCTTGACTGTCCGTGTATCTTGAGTTCCCTCATGGAGCTCAATGAGTTTGTTCCATAGGTCTTTGGCCGAAGTGAAGGGGCCAACCTTGATTAGCTGCTCTTTGTTCATCCCACATTGCAAGGTGACAACAGCTTTGGCATTGGCTTCCCCCTTTTTGATTTGCTCAGTCGACCATATGGAAAGGTCTAGATCTTTTCCCTCAATATCCTTTGGAGGAAAGAAACTCTCCTTCACTGAGAACCACATGCTCATGTTTGTCTTCAAATAAAATTCCATCCTTGACCTCCAATACGGAAAATCTAAACCATCCAAGAATGGAGGTCTGTTTGTGTTGAACCCTTCTCTTCCCATGGCCATCGTTAAGCTCTCGGATGTTAAGCCGCTTGAACAGAGCCCCAAGCTCTGATACCACTTGTTGGAACTTGGATGACTAGAGAGGGGGTGAATATAGCCAGACACTAATTCTTGCTGCTATTAGGTTTTCTGCACTTCAAGGGTTAGACAGCGGAAGCAAACAACAAAACAGAGTATAGATGCAGAAATGAAAAGCAAACCAAAAACGCAAACAAGGAGGATTTACAAGGTTCGGGGATAACTTGCCCCTACTCCTTGGCGTGCCCGTGAGGTGGGCGATCCCTTGATCGTCGGCAGATCAAGCCCCGAAATCCGGATAGAATGCAACCTCCTTCTCGGTGGAGTAACCTCTCCACAGCGTTTCAATCAGTGTATATGAAACTAAGCACAATGAAACACAAAGGAAGCTTACAGAGCACTTAGGACAGAAAGAACACAAGCGAACTCCTCACCGAGCTCCACTCAGCACAGATCTCACGCAAGAACTCCCTCTTCGTGTCTTCTTGCTGATGGACTCGCCAAGCTCCTTGTTTCTTCTTCCAAGCGCTCAAGTATGCAATATCTCAACAGGTTGCTTCAAGGATCAGAATATGTGTAGTAGCAACCAAACTTCTCAGTTGTAGCCAAAGCAAGAAGATCTCGCACGCAGAGACTTCTTCTCTTCTCTTCATCGCCAGCCACTTAACCTGCTGCTGCTGTCGCCAGACGCTCCTCTGCAGCTCCCAGCTGCTCATCTGCACAGCCCAGCTACCTGACCTCTCCTGGACTCCCTGACCTCTCCTCAGCTGAGCCCCAGTCGAGCCCCAGGTTAGCTTCCAGCAGCGCCAGCGTCCGTTGAGACCTGAGAAACGAAAGCATCCAAACCTGCTCGATGGAAAGTCTCCCTTTGACCCTCCTTGAGTGTTTGAATCCATCCCTGTAAAGCCTGCACACTTCAACAGAAGCTTAGCAAATCATATCAAACATAATCAGCAATGTATCAGAGAATCGGCAGAGAAAACAGACGCGATCAGAGCGTCTGACAGTGAATTTGAATTAAAGTTCAGCTCCTGATCGGTCCCCAGACCGATCAGGATCACCAGACCTATACAGCAGTCTGCTGCACACTCCTGATAGGTCCCCAGACCTATCCAGCAGTCTGCTGCACACTCCTGATCGGTCCCCAGACCGATCAGGATGTGGCTTGATCGGTCATCAGACCGATCAGGGTGTGGCCTGATCGGTCTAGGGACCGATCAGGGCACTTCTTGACCAATCAGGATCCAACCTGATCGAACATAGAGAGGAGCTCGCGATATTTGATCGTTCAACAGAACAATCTGAATAGTATCCCTGATCGGTCACCAGACCGATCAGGAGTCGATCAGTAAGGTTCCCAATCTCACTGTATGCTCCCTGATCGGTCACCAGACCGATCAGATATAGCTGGATCGGTCACCAGACCGATCCACGAGGGAACTTCGTGCCAACTTCCCTGATTGGTCACCAGACCGATCCAGGCAAGGTCAAATCTCCTCTAAGTCACGAGAACAAACTTCCAGCCCTTCTCTGACTCGTTCTTAGTCCCCCGGACCAAGACTTCGTGCCCAGTTTCACTCACCGGGACTTCAACCTAGCACTCCAAGCTAGGACTTGGCCCTCCAAGCCAGGGTTTCATCCAACCTAGCCCTCCAAGCTAGGACCTGACCCTCCAAGCCAGGACTTTTCACACCTAGCACTCCAAGCTAGGACTTTTTCCCACCTAACCCTCCAAGTTAGGACTTTTCACACCTAGCCCTCCAAGCTAGGACATTTCATACCTAGCCCTCCAAGCTAGGACTTTTTCACACTAACCGTCCAAGTTAGGACTTTTCACACCTAATCCTCCAAGCTAGGAATTTTTCACACCTAACCCTCCAAGTTAGGATTTTCACACCTAGCCCTCTAAGCTAGGACTTTTCACACCTAGCCCTCCAAGCTAGAAATTTTTCACACCTAACCCTCCAAGTTAGGACTTTTCACACCTAGCCCTGCAAGTTAGGATTTTTCACACCTAGCCCTCCAAGCTAGGACTTTTCCACTGCCAGCATGCGATCTCCCGATCCACCTGGACTTAATCCGAATTCAACCAGACTTAAATCAAACTTAAATCGGTGTCAACACCAAAACAACAATCAGGGTCAGACTGTATCAACAATAATGAACCCTAGGGGATAGGGTGAACCCGTCGGGGATGCTCCCGAGCCTCCGGTGGCCGATCAGGCACCTGCCTGATCAGTTTGGTGACCGATCAGGCGCCAGTCCGCATGTGGTTCGCAGCTGATCATTTTCATATATATATATATATATATATCTGAGAACTGTTCTCCTACGGACCGCACGGTGCGGACCCTGTGCGCGACGGGGGCGCGTGACCGATCAGGGGCTTCCCTGATCGGTCACGCGCGGTGCGCAGCATCGTGTCCATCGGCGGCCTTCGGTCACCGTCCCCGAACAAAACTATAACCCAGGGGGTGAGCGATGAACCCTAGGGGGTACGGTGAACCCGTCGGGGTACGGGTGAACCCCGTCAGGGACGCTCCCGAGCCCCCGGTGGCCGATCAGGCCATTGCCTGATCGGTCACCGTGACTGATCAGCCGTGGTCGCACTCGCGGTCCGCAGGAGAGCAAATACACACACACACACACACACACACACACACATCTCCTAATCGATCAGTGAAGACGTCTCGATGAACGCATGCCTCGATGGATTGAGGCACCAAGCCTCGATGGATTGAGATCGATTGAGGCACGTCGCGATATCTCAAATTAATTCCCGAATCATTTTGAGACGCAGCATCACGATCAATTACGATCGGATATTCCAGTCCCCTCCCCCCGAGTTATACTTTGGTTCGACACCAGGCGACTGGAGACCACCGACACTAGGCGGTCAAACACGCACAAGCACTTAGATCACAAGACGCCTCAAGCAATTAGCGCCTCTGTACAAACCTTAACCCTTTGTTTGTTTGAAATTTTTTTTATACTTAATACTATAATATAATCACTAAATTTTAAAGTCAAAATCTTAAACAACATAATCGTAAATAAAAAAAAAATATACTTGATCCATACGAATTTGTACAATAATATCCTTAGAACTTTATATATAGAGAGAGAGAGAATTGGTATCCTGCGGACTGTTGCCTGATCGGTCATGCAGGCGCTGCGCCGATGGTGGCCGATCGTCGATCGGACACCATCGCGGCCTTCGGCACCACCCTCGAACAAAACTATAACCCTAGGGGGTGCGGTGAACCCTAGGGTAGCGGTGAACCCATCGGCGGGTTGCGAACCCTAGGGGCAGTGGAAAAACCCGTTGGCGACTGATCGATCAACCTGACTGATTAGGCAGGTGCCACGTTAAGCGGTTCAGGAGAGCAATCTCGTGTGTGTGTGTGTGTAGAGAGAGACAGAGAGAGAGTTTTGCTATGCTAAGGACTTTACCTCGTAAACTCCGTGTAAACCTTAATTATTTTTTTTGGTTTGAAGATATTTTTTTGCACTTAATACTATAATTCAAATGCAAAGACTAAACCCTAGAGGTAATCGCAAGCAAAACATAAAAAAAATTTAAAAAAAATCAAATATACTAGATGTGCACGAGTTTGCGCGGTAACGTCCTTAGCATAAAATTCTGCATATATATATATATATATATATATATATATATAGGAGTGATCACCTGCGGACCGCACGCTGCGGACCGTGCTGCCTGATCGGTCAACCTGACCGATCAGGCAGGTGCCTGATCAGTCAGGGACATCCCTACCGATCAGGCAGGGCGCCTGATCGATCTCCCGTGTCCCAACTCGCCGGCGAGCCCTCCGATCGTCGATCGGACACCATCGGCGGCCTTCCGCCCCCGAACAAAACTATAACCTTAGGGGTGCGGTGATAGCGGTGAACCCGTCGACGCAGGTGAACCCCGACCCCGATCGTCGGACAATCGCGGCTTCGGACCCGAAAAATTATAACCCTAGGGGTGCGATGAACCCGTCGGCGCGGTGAACCCCAGGATAGCAGTGAACCCTCGGCGTACCTCCGATTGTCGATCGGACACCATCGACGGCCTTCGGCCGTCGCCCCGAACAAAACTATAAACCTAGGGGGTGCGATGAATCCTAGGGTAGCGGTGAACCCGTCGACGCGGTGAACCCTAAGTAGTGGTGAACCCGACAACACCTGATCATCACCGGACCGATCAAGCACACGCCTGATCGGTCACGGTCCGGTGACCGATCAGGTGCAGGTGTGGTCCGCCGCGCGGTCCGCAGGAGATCAAATATATATATATATATATATATATATATATATATATATATATATATATATATATATATAACATTAAAATGTTTAGAGTGACTACACTCATTCACATAAGGGAGGGAAGAAATATCTTCTAGATAGTTGTTCGTTTGGGAATATTGAAAAACATTTATTGTGGAAAAAAAAACGAAGAGAATGATAAATATTTTAGAAACAAGTTACAATATTAGTAACCTAAAACATCGAAATAAACAGGCGCATCAATGGAAACTGAAATCGGTAGCAACACAAACCTATAAAAACCTCACACAGCATAAGGTATCTAGCAATCCAATACCAAAAGCTTATTCTCAGCGGACCACAGTTTGGATATAGTTAAAACAGGGAGGCATTGTACGAGTCACATAGGACACGACCCAAAACGTAATCTGAAACTAACTTCATCTGAAGATATTCAACAGACATGGATTTTTTCCCCCCTTCTACATGAGGAAATCTCTAGGATCAGTGACGTATCCAGTCAAAGCCGAAGCTGCAGCTGTATACGGCGAAGCCAGATAAATCTGCCCTTCCTTGTGACCCATTCTGCCGGGGAAATTTCTGTTTGTAGTGGATACACAAACCTGCATGAAGCAAAATAAAGAAACAATTTAGAAATCATAAGGACCACCTTCCCAGGCATGAATGTAGATGAAATTTGAGGTCGTTATGTCAACTTACCTGTGGATCGTTCATCCGAGCATATGTATCTCGTGGACCTCCCAAGCAAGCTCCACAACTCGGACTAGTTGGGGTATCACAGCCAGCCTCCTCAAATATTTGAGAACAAGTCTTCCCACCAGATCCCAGTACAGGGAGGCTATAAATATCCATCCATACCTGAAGAAGTTTAAACGATAAGCAACTCAGTGAGCCTTTGTTAACATTGAGTCCTGATCTTGATTGTGGCACTAATGCTACCTTTTGTGTGGCAGGGACGAGAAATGTTGGAACTTTAACCTTCTTGCCCTGGTAATAAGCATGACAATGACATAACAGATAAGTTTTTCACAAAGAATGCAATCTATCTCAGCTGCATGAATTCTGATATCCGGAGATATTCAAAGCAGAAAAACTACAAGAGAATTATTTGCTGAAATGTTTTGAAATATTATCCACCTCTAAATCACTTATTTTGAAGCATTTTTCCAGGCAGGCTATCCTTTTTTTGTGGAAAACTTAAAGCAAATTATCTCGTTACCAAAAAAAAAAAAAAGCATCAGTTTGTAAGGCAGAAATATTTGATTTTTTTATGCTCTGTTTACTTGGGAGAGCGGAAAGTAAAACTAAGGAAAAGTTTCCGCAATGGAAATTTTTCCATTGTTTACTTCATTAAAATTAAAGAAGGAAGAGAAATATAATCCATCCGCGGATAATTTGGAGCCAAAATCGATCAACTCAAAATCGGACGGAAAGCAGCGGATGGATAAAAAAATGACGCATGTACCCTTTTCATTACAAAATTACATCATAACCAAAAAAAAAATAACGCATGTACCTTTTAATTCATAAAATTACACCATATACCAAAAAAATGACGCATGTACCCTTTTGCATTAATAAAATTACATCGCATGTACCCACTCTTCAATCATGGTAACAAGCATGTAAAGGAAAGGATTTCTTTTCCTTTCCATTCTCTTCCATGCCCTAGGTTTATTAATCCATCCATCATCCACTCTTTCAGGTAAACATAGCATTATAGTGGAATCAAAATCCATGTATTACTTCAGTTGCGGATGCTTGTTAGTCATTAACTCATTGCCAATCATTAATTAATAGCCAATGAATTATGATATGTAGATTGGAGAAAGCAAAACAGACTTGGATAATAAGGCCTTCATTTATTTATAAACCACAAACTTATGATCTAAATGAGCTGCTTGGAATTGTTGTTGTGGCTTATTGTCCACAGTATTCTACCATATTTTATTTTCCTTCTAGAAACTAGTTAGCAGGTAAACTAAGATATAGAAGTTTTGGAAAAAAGCTTTCAAAAAATCATCTGATGAAAATCATATTGACATAACAAATATGCATAATTGGGACAACCTTTTTCTAGAAGTTCCTTTCAAACACCAAACATGATGGCTGAAGAAAATGGTGATATTGTTGATATTACATTTGGTATCTGTAATGATTCTGGTTTTATTTTACGGGCTGGATAGCAATGGAAAAAACAAAAAGTTTGAATTGTATCTGTGGCCCATATTTCAAGAGATGTGCTTGCAAGCAATATTAAGTCTCATAGAATGTTTGATCAGCTTCATAGCATTGATTTAACACCTATCGGTTGCCATTTGTTGGATATATGAAACAAAGCATAAAACTTTGTCCGTTTTGTAGAGGTAAGATAACAAGTTTTCTAACGGAAGGAAAATAAATAGACAGCTATGCAGCAGAAGCATTAGTTTAAAATTTTTTAATAGAAAACAGCTATTTTAACATTATAGTATGATTTTACATGCAAAACAAAAGGTACAGCAATCAGCTGGCTTGTGCAAAACAAAAGGTACGGCAAGAAGACATTATAGTTTTGGTCTTCTTTCACACATAGGATAGTTTACTTTAGTCGAGTTCAAAGTTATATAACTGGATTTCTATGAAGTTGATGGAACTCAGATATAAGTCATTTTGACTTCCTCTGATCCAAATTCCAAAACAATCATCACATTAAAAAAGTAACACGAATACGTGATCTAAGGCAGGGAGAATCAACTTTAGCATTTTGTTAAATGGCACTTTTCATGGATCTAAATGAAATAGAGAAGCTAAACAAAATATAAAGTGCCTTACTGAAGCTAGGAACACTTTAGCCGCGGCTAGGAAATCCTCTGTCTTTCCGCCTGTGCAAGAGCCTATGTAGACTCTATCAATTTTCACATCCTTGCATTCTCTTGCTAAAGCACGATTATCAGGAGAATGTGGCTGGATATTAGCAGCACAAGGTCAAGAATGGTTAGCAGGCCAAGAGAATGATGAATTAACACTACAAAAGTAATAAGATTCTGTTGTGAGAAGATTCAAAATCAACATCCAAATTAACCATGAGTAACAAACAAAGAAAATTAACAATTCAGTACAAAAATACACACCTTTGCAACCAATGGCTCCAACTTAGAGACATCAATTCTATATTCTTGAATAAATCTGTGAACACATTTGGACGAATCAGTTACCAAATTTTAAATATCGTACAACATCAAACTAATGCAATACATGTTTTAAAGTAACCTAAAATACAGAAATCACAGACACAAATTAAGTCACTGGAACCTTTAAGGTCAAGACATACTTATATAAACCTAGGGGTGCAAATGAATCCAACCTGTTCACTAGCTTTTTGAGCCAGCTCAAAAAATATTTGATTCGTATTCACAATTATTGATCGAGCCGAACTCGAACATAGTCAATAATTTTTTCGAGCCGAATTCAAACCCATAATATTTTGTTTGATTGTTCACTAGCCGCTCGAGAGCCAAACTCAAATCAAACTCTAATATTTTTACACAAATTTAATTTAAATATGCTCAAATTAAAATCCAAATAATTCAAACCGAACTCGAATTTAAGTCATTTCAAACTATAGTTTGATTCTGCTTGAATCAAGGTTCGAACAATTCGAATCGAACTCGAGCTCGAATTTTTCGAATATCACATATATTTTTTGAGCTCGAACTCAAATATCAATATTTTCATATTATTCGGGATGCTTTGATTTGTTTGCGCCCTTATATAAACCGATAAAAGAATATATCTGGTAATTGGTGGAATAGTAATACAATGGGTAGAAAAAAAGTTATGGAGTGACATGTTTCAAAGGACAAAATAAGATCAATATGTTAGCAAACTTAAATTAATAATTACCTGGCATGGTCATCACTGTATACTGGCTCAAAGTTCTTGGAAGTTTTATCCTGTGAAGTTAATAACATGTGAGTGAAAAATTATCATTCAAGAATTTTGAACTTGCAGAACTTGAATAACATAGCAGTGCTAGATATATATATATATATACAAAATCCAAAAAACAATTCACAATCAACTGGCTAAGAGCAATTACGTAGTTAACTTGAAACATTGAGCATAAAGAGTAAACTTTAGAACCTCAAGATACTTGAATGTAACTTCATCAGCAGGTACAACCCCGTTCTTACCACCAGCTTCAATAACCATGTTGCACAATGTCATCCTTTCCTCCATCTTGGCGAGACAAAAAAAATCTATTACTTCCACCCAAAATCTGTTAAGACTATGTGAAGTAGGACTTACATTTAGTCCTTGGATGGTAGATCCAACAAATTCCATAGATTTATATGTTGCACCAGCAACAGTTATTTCGCCAATTATCTGGACATCAATAAGAAGGTCCAAAAGAATAAACAAGGGGAAAAGGGAAAACATATCTCAACTATTGCTAGGAAGAAAATAACAACAGACGTGGACACATCAAGATGAAAAGCAATTTAACTTGTAAAATTAAATCCTTGGCAAGTAAGTAGTTTGGCATTTCTCCATCCAGTACAAACCTCAAAGTAGGAGGAACCTGAAACTAAGTAATCAATAACAAACTAATGTCGAGGAATTATTTAGCAATTAATTTGATTGTTAATATAAGGAAAAGTTTTATGGCAAGCCAACATTGTCTAGACAAGCGATACTGTGCAAGAATTTAACCAAACATAGCATCTAGAAAAGAACTCAGTGCTGTGTTTGAACACAGCTTGTTTGTATTTATTTCAAATGACACCATTTCCATAACAAGGTAGATATAAACATAACCAAGATCATCTCTAACATTTATGCATGAAGTTCGTGAACCCTTGGTGTTATGTAGGAATCATGCTCATGGCCCTACTTACTCATGATAAACCAGCAGTGGCGGTTGACCAAGGTCAAAGAAATCATAAATCTATGTATCCTTAACATATATGTTTATTACATAATCAATGCTTCCTAGAGTTCTATTTGAAAATTTATCTTTATACAGATATAGCCCAATTAGACTTGACAGAATATTTACCTATTAATCAAATGACAAATATACTTAAAGGCTTATTAACAAGATAAATATTATGTTTGCAGACACAATATCATCAAATACTAAGTTTACAGGTCTCTTAAATAAAATAAAGATATCTTACATCAAGTTCGGCTACCATTGAAATTTTAGTACAAGCCAATCAGCGTCACGGATCTACAAGAGGCCAGAGGGGGAACAGGTGGGGTCACACATATGTGCGATGCTATCCCTGAGAGCATGTGAGTTCATAGGGCATCAGCAGCAAGCGTTGTCATGCAAATGCGGAAGAAATGTCGACGACGAGGCAAGTAGGCAAGTAATTCAGAGGGGAACAACAACACGATTGTGAGCAATGATGCAATGACAAAAACCGAGCAAGGTCACACAGGTGCATGGTGGCTCGACTAGGATTTGGAGCTGCAGAGGCAGGCCAACTTCAGATGTCAAGCTCCATGTCACATGAGTGTGGAAGGGATGAAAGGAAAGGGTTTAGGGATGCGGCGAACATAAAGGAGAAACTCACACCAGAGACCAAACCAAGAATTCAACCCAGATATCAATTGACGCAACATGAACTAAACATGTCGTCAAAAAATTTGAACTCGCAAAAATAAAATATTATTAAGCTGAACATATATCAATAGCATGAGATCCTAACCACTTTTATAAGCTGGAAATAGAACAACCTAACATATTCTTTGTAAAAATATAAGTTGGTTGTCTTAAAATTCTAACAACTTCCAAATAAATATAAACAATCTCTTTTTTAAATAAAAAAAAGGCCAGCCTAGTGCATGAAACTTCTACCATGCGGGGTCCCAGAGAAGGGTCTATTATACGCAGCCTTACCCTACTTTGTAAGAGGTTATTTCCAAAACTCGAACTCGTGACCTATTAAGTCACAAGGCGGCAATTTTACCACTGCACCAAGACTCCCCTTCAAACAATTTTTTTTTAAATAACAGAAATAAAATAATATACTACATTATATCATGATGTTGAACCATAGTAGGAGAATTGTTTGCATAGGTGAGAATTAATACTAAATCCTACTAGCCTATTATCATAGTTTCTATAAGCTGTAGCTTCTATTCAAAGGAAAAGATCAAATTGTTCGTATAGAAAATAGATATACTGGGCGATGTGGAACCATAGTAGGAGAATTGTTTGCATAGGGGTGAGTATTAATACTAAATCCTACTAGCCTATTATCATAGTTCCTATAAGCTGTAGCTTCTATTCAAAGGAAAAGATCAAATTGTTCATATAGAAAATAGATACACTGGGCAACGTTAAATATAATTTATAAATACACACATGTTCATCTAGTAAAGGAGTTTTGAGACCTTCAGCATAAGTTTCCCAGTTCCCATCACAAAACCTGCATCAGTATTACCAATTCCAGTAGCAAATTGCCCAAAAGCACCAGCATTACATGTGTGGGAGTCTGTGCCAAATAAAACCTGTGAATCTAATGATTTTTAGAGCAGAAAGATACATATTGCCAACTGCACATTGAATGCATATCCAAAATTAATACACACCTCTCCAGGCCTGCAATGGCCCTCTTGTGCAAGTGCAATGTGACACACACCCTTATAATCTGGATTAGCCTGCATGTTTAAAGAGAAGTATAAACATAGGAGCAAGCTTAGTGGCAAAGAGTTGAGATTCAACAAATTCAAGATAGCTAGACCTTAAAGTTACTTAGATCTATGATATCATAAAAATATTTAATATTCTGCTCCAAGCAAAAGTCCCGCAAGATATCCACATTTCTGTTTGCACGTTCATCACAAGTAAATATGTAATGATCTGGTATTATAACGATCTTTTCACGATCCCAAACCTGAGATTGACAATTAAACCAATGTTAAAAAGTGAGAGGATACGTGTCATCGCAAATAGGTAAATGAAGAATCAAGCAATGAATACAGTCACCAAGTTACCATCGAACATAAAGTGGAACAAAAAGTTACACTTCCCAAATCTACACTACACATTTAAAAGCCATATAATGAAAAACTGAAGTTTGGAAATTTTAAATCATTATTAGTAGCTACTGAAAGAATTGTATAAAAAAGCAAAAGTTGTAACCTGCAATTCTGCAATTTCTAGTAGTTTGTTGTCATCCACTATTTGCCAATGTATTCATATTTGTTCCAAATCATACACTAGATTATAAAAACGGTAAAGTTGCTGACTTGCAAAACAAGGTAAGGCTACATACAATCCTCAGGACCTTGTATTAGCGGGAGTTTCATGCATCGGACTGCCCTTTATTATTAACAAAAGAAGGATAACTTTCCTATGAACTTGATAATAAATTGATAGAATCATTGTCACCATGGAATAAACCCTACTGCAAGATGTCATGTCAACAAACTCTGTGGCCTCAAGATTTGAGGCTCTAGGTTCAATTTTAAGTATAATAGATTCAATTACTAAACTATTCATTTTAAAAATCATACGAAGGCAGGGGTTCCCTATGGGCTCTCCTCTCAATGAGATTTAAGTGAAAGGAAAAAAAAGACACCTGCATTAATATCAGGCATCTTCTGTAGAGAAAATGGACCAGAGATCCAGGGAGATGAAGGAAATCATTTATTTGAACCATTGTAAATAAGATGGGCATAGCCATTCATGTCAATGTTCAAAATCAGCCTAATCCAATAACAACTTTCCTCCCTTGTGGCTGTACAATGTACTACCACCTTTACCGAGGGTGCATGACAACAAAAAAGCAAGGTTCTAAAAACCGGACCGGATATCAAATCGGTCGAGGCAAGGGTTCAGAGGTTCAACCAGTTTAATCGGAGGTCCAACCGGAATATAATAAAACATGTATTTATATAAATATATGAAACTAACAACTTGCCCAACTATTTTCTTCAAGATTGGATCAACTTGGTCTAGCATGTGATATGTTTTTGTCAAGAACTCAGCACGGTATTCTTGAAAAAATGGTTAATTTCAAAGAAAAATTCAAGTTTAAAACTATTGGGTTCAAGCAAACAGCAAGTTTATTCGTTTGGGATTTTAGGTGAAAGCAAATTAGGATTTTGATTTTTTTTCAATTTTTATTTTTCGGTAAGAAAGAAAAACTGCAAAAGGGAAAAAAACAAAAAATGAAAAATAAAATAAACCAAGCTGGATTGTCCGGTTCACCGGTTTCTGACCGGTTCAGAACGGTTCGCACCCGATTCTTGAGCAGGCCAGTTTTCAGAATCTAACTCTGACCGAAAATCTGGCCGGTTCCCGGTTCAACCGATCCAACCGGCCAATCCGGTCCGGTTTTCAGAACGCTGCAAAAAAGACTTTACAAGGAACATGACAACAAAAAATTTCCTTAGATCAACTTCCTAACATTTAAATATTACTTCCGTTTATGGTAATTTTGCGTGGCACAATTTACAATTACGATAAGAATAATATAGTACCATATCAGAGACTTCCACAATTTACAAAAAATAATAGCTCATAAATATTCGGCTCAAAAATGTTCCTCAAAAAGAATGTTATACGATTAGGAAACTAAATGCAGCTGCTAAGTATAATTTTGGTAGAATGGATACTCTGACAGTTTCATGGTTTAAAAAAACAGCATGACAACAAATTATCATCCAATGAGATATTATATTATCATTTCTTTCCCTACCAAACAGCAAAATAGAAAATTCCATTTCTAGTTAGTAACTTCTATTAATTTATTTTGGTTTTCTTGTTCTACAGCTCAAATCAAAAATGGAAGAGTTAAGTTGATACAAAATTCAGAGAGCGCTTATGGCTATGAGCAAGGAAGTAAGCGTCATAGTTCTATTGGAATGCATCAATATAATTATATTAAGGAATCTCTGGGTATTACTGGATATATTACTCAAAATAAAGAATCGACACAGTAAGCACCGTCATCACAGGCATACGTGCTATTGTCACAAGCATACGGCTAATGGGAAAATTAAGAGTATAAAATACCAAACAAATTATAAGTCATCTTACCTGTGCATTCTGACCAAATTCTTTCTTAAAGATCCCAATCGTCCCAGGGCCACAGACATCATGAGTCATCAATACATCAGCATTCACCCAAACATTCTCTCCAGGTTCCAAATGCGACTTCTCTGATGCTCGCGCAAGGATCTTCTCCGTCATTGTCATTGCATGCTTAACCTGAATAGATGAATGTAAGAAATAAGAAATCTTCATCACAGAGAAAAAGAGCATCAGAAGAACTCAAAAAGTAAGAAACGAATCCCCAACTGAACCGCTGGCCGACGGAGTTCGGGGAGATTGTGCCGGCGCCATAACTGCAAGAACTCTGTTCGAGGCGTGCCTTCGGGAACGATGAGCTATCGAAGAGCACCGCCCAAGCCATAAGTCCTTATATGTTGAAGAAAAAGTAATATATCATATACATGTTGATATTTCTAAAGCATGAACGACAGAAACAATTCTGTAAATCTAAACACTTACAGTGATCTGCACTTGGAGAAGAAACCGGAAAACTTTGTCATCCGAAGAACGATCACGAACGAATCGAAAAGTTCTTCATAAGTTCACAAACCAAATCCCTCTTCTGTAATTAGACGAACCAATCTTGAATGTTCTTCTCAATAACCCCTTCTTCGTCATGTGCACTTGGACAACCTTGCACAATGACCTTATACACACGAGACGAACCTTTTCTCTTTGACCTCGCACAGACCTCGCACATAGCTTGTCTCGTACGATCTCCATTGACTTGGTCGCACACACATAGCATGCTCTCTCTCTTGTCAACCTCTCCCCTTTGCCTTGGAAGTCATATATATAGGGGTAAAAAGTCTCTTCATATTCCTCCATTAATGGAGGAATATGAATGAGTTGGAAGATGAAGAGGAAGGGGTGTCTCTTCATCTTCTATAACTCCAACATCTCCCACTCATCCAAGTCAATCCATATAGGTCATCTAGTCACATAGACCATCTAAGAAAGTCACAAAGACCATATAAGAACATTCAATTCATACGTCAGGGAAAATGGTTCGTGCGACAGCAAGCACACTGAGCAATTAATGCTAAGAAAGTTGTTACACTTCACTTAGCTGCTCTATAGAACGAATCAGAGACATCAATAACTTGCCTTTACCCCAGATTAAATATTTACATCATATGAACATCTCTAATCCCTCATATGACAACTATGTCAAGAGCATGTTCAACATCTCTAATCAATACATTTATTCACAATTACATTTTTAAGTACTCAACAAAAAATATAACTGGTCGACCAGTGAATAAGTATTACAGATGTAAATCAATTTTAATCTTCCTTTTTAGCTAGAATCTATTCATTCCAATCAGTTACTTTCTTAGTTATGCTCCATAGACCGAATCATCCATAGCCAATAGGATACACACTAAAGTAGCAGTCACTGATTAAAACTTCAAGTAGACAGCTAAATAGTCACTTAGGGTAAGATTGAGATTAACTTATAATCTCAAGGATCTCACATAATAGAGAAGCAGGGATTCATTCTCCTACTACCCTTATTGTCGCTATAGCACATGTGGTATGAATCACATGCTACGATGTTTTCTCTTTACCAAAAAGAGTGCATGTTCTTCTCAAATATTTAACATAGTACAGATTTCGATCTAGACATACCTAATGTCTAATCCGAATTTAACTTATGAATTCTAATCTGGCCTTTAACAGGTTTAGTAAATGGTGGGTGCATTTACTTCGATTATTACATAAATGATCTCATCTTGATACAAAAATCAAGGCGACATCAACTTACGAGTATGTCTCTATCTACAACTATATAAGTTGTCTCATAAGTAATGGTCTTACCTCTATTTATACTAAACAAATAAAGACGATTGTCCATGTGAGTGGACCAATCTCAGCCTGCCAACATGCTCATCGAGACTTTTATCCAAATGTAACAAATACATTTACACTGAATAGATCTGGCATTTCATATATAACCAATTGTGTTATATTTTTCGAAGTCCCAAAGACTTCACATGTCCTTGCACATGTCCTTGAAATGACTATTTAGTCAATAGCTTAGTAAAAGGATCTGCAAACATAACACGTATAGAGATATACTCAAGAATTATCTTTTTCTTGTCAACAATATCCCTTATGCTTGCGTTGACTGTGATATTCGAGATCCTTAGAAAAAGCTATAGTAGCTTAATTATCACAGTACACTGTAACAGGACTCCCACTGTCGTCGGCAATCCTCAAATGCATCAAGAACCTTCTTAACCCGATAACTTCTTGTGCAACAACTACACGAACCACATACTCAGCTATTATTGTCAACAGCACTACATAAGTCTGTTTTGAGTTTTGACAGGGCTACACAAGCCTATTTTAACAGCGCTACACAAGCTTATTTCTTGTTATTCCATAAGATGGTGCCACCATTCAGCAAGAAGGCATAGCTAGATGTGGATTTTCTATTATCAAGGTCCCTTGCCCAATATACATCTGTAGAGCCCTTCTGACTCAGCTTTAATCCTTTTCACTACTTTCCAGTGTCTCGATCCTATGTTTGACTGGAAACGACTAACTAAACCAACATCATAGCTTATATCAGGATGAGTACACAACATCGTATACATCAAACTACCAATGGCACTAGCATATGGTTTTTTCTTCATCTCGGCTATCTCTTCAAGAGTCTTGGGAGACATACTTTTGCTCAGAACAACACCTTTCGCTGTAGGTGTTTGTTCAACATTGCAATCAAACATATTAAAGTGTTGTAATATCTTAGTGATATAAGCTTTTTGGGACAAACCCAAAAGTCTTTTTGATCGAT
This sequence comes from Boesenbergia rotunda, assembly GCA_024364735.1. Taxonomy (NCBI): domain Eukaryota; kingdom Viridiplantae; phylum Streptophyta; class Magnoliopsida; order Zingiberales; family Zingiberaceae; genus Boesenbergia; species Boesenbergia rotunda. The sequence continues at coordinate 104,317 of JAGFNQ010001395.1, forward strand.
CACGAATGATCCGTACTCCTAAGATGTACTCAGCTTCTCCCATGTCTATTATGTCAAATTGTGATGAAAGCCAAGACTTGACTTCAATCACAAACTTTAGGTCACTTCCAGCTATTAGCATATCATCAACATATAATGATAAAATGACAAACTTTCCTTTATCCTTCCTTAGGTAAACACAATGATCCTCATTGATCATTTCGAAACCATAAGACAAAATAACTTCATTGAATCTTATATTCCATTGCCTTGACGCCTGCTTTAGCCCATACATAGACTTCTCAAGTCTACATACTTTATCCTTTTGGCCCTCATCTATATAACCTTCTGGTTGTGTCATATAAATTTCTTCGTCAAGATTACCATTGAGGAAAGTCATCTTTACATTCATTTGATGTAATTCTAAGTCAAAATGTGCTACTATAGCTAGGATGACTCGTATTGACACAAACTTCACAACTGGGGAGAATGTCTCTTCAAAATCAATACCCTCCATTTGGGTATATCCTTTTGCAATCAAACGAACTTTGTACCGATTAATCGACCCATCCATTTTCCTCTTAATTTTGAGAATCCACTTATTCCCAATAGCCCTGCGGCCCGAAGGAAGATCGACTAAATCCCAAACTTGATTCTTTCTCATGAACTACATTTCTTCATCCATTACAACTTTCCACTTCTCCTTAACTGAGCATTTCAATACTTCCTCAACCGTTCGAGGTTCTTCATCATCAACTGGGAGAATCATTAATGTCTTATTTTCAATGTCAAACCTTCTCCGAGGAATAATCTTTAGACTGTTGAGAAACTAATTCATTTATAGGCCATTTACTCCCACTAGACTGACTAGATTCAGGTATCCCCTGTGATTCCTGATTCGTTGATAAAGGAACAGTATCCTCCTTCTCTATTGCAAATAGAGGAGTTGATTTATCAATTTTACCTCTCGTTGGGAACTCAGTTTCGAGAAAAGTGGCATCTCTTGACTCAATTTCAGAGATGGTTCCATCTTGTTGCTCACCAATAAAAACATAACCCTTAGAGGTATCATAATTCAGAATATCTTATAAAGATATACTTTCTACCCCTGGGTCCTAATTTTTCATATTTGTGAGTCTTGTCATGAATATAAGCAGCTAACCCCCATGGTCTCAGATTACTTAAATCTGATTTTTTGCCTGTCCTAAGTTCATATGGAGTAGATGGAACAGATTTAGAAGGTACCCGATTAAGTATGTAGGTTGCTGCCAATAATGCATCTCCCCAATAGGAAATAGGCAAATTAGCTTGAGCCATCATCGACCTAACCATTTCAAGAAGAGTTCGATTTCTTCTTTCAGCAACTCCATTTTGCTGTGGAGTCCCAGGGATAGTTAACTGTCTAATAATCCCTTTCTCATTACATATTGTCTTGAACTGATCAGACAAATATTCACCTCCACGGTCAGTGCGAAAGATTTTAACCTTACGTTCCAATTGATTCTCAACTTCGTTCAAATAACGATTAAAGCAATCTAATCCTTCAAATTTATGAGAAATCAAATACACATGACCAAAACTTGTGAAATCATCAATAAATGTAATGAAATAAGAACTTCCATGTCTAGCCTTCATGTTCATCGGACCACAAATATCCGAATGAATCAATTGCAATGGTGATTCAGCCCTAGTAGCCTTACCAAATAGTTTCCTAGTTGCTTTTCCAGCAAGACAATGCTCACATATAGACAAGTCAACTTTAGCACGAGTGCCGAGCAGACCCTCTCTTGCTAATCTGTTCATTCATTCTTGTCCTATATGTTCCAATCTAGCATGCCAAACTTCATCATTAACATCAGCATCACTAGTAAGAGCAATGTTTGAAAAATAATCATTATTTCCACAATTAACATCTGGTTCTACATCAAGAACCATGAAACCGTTTGATACATAATCATATTCAATTAACACAAAGTTAATTTTAAGTTCCACACAACGACTATAAAAGTTCAAACAGTAACCCAATTCAAGAAGACAATTAACAGAAACCAGATTCCGTCGAATCTCAGGAGCATACAGGATATTATGCAGAAATAAGGTACGTCTACCACGAAGGTTGAGTTTGCAAGTGTCAATTCCTTTGACTTCAATTCTTGCATTGTTTCCCACATATGTCCACTTATTGTCGGTTGGTACCCGATGGTACTCCACGTATGTAGCTTGATCACGAGCTACATGGTTCGTTGCTCCTGAATCTATAATCCACAAAGGATAAGAATCAGCTAACAACATCGAACTAGCAACATAAAGCTCATGAAAAGAAGACAAACATGGATTTACCTTTTTCGGCTCAGTACATTCCCGAGCAAAATGACCCTTCTTGCCACAGTTGTAGCAAGTTAGCTTGCTTTTAGGTTTCTTTCCATACTTCTTTCTTTTCTTCTTGATTGGGTCTTGCACAGTAGTAACACCAGCTTCCTTTCCCTTACCCTTTCCTTTCTTGAACCATCATTTCTTATTAGGGCTGCAAACGAGTCGAGCCGAGCCGAGCCAAAGGTCGGCTCGAGCTCGAGCTCGAGAAAACCAAAGGAGCTCGGCTCGAGCTCGAGCTCGATCGAGCTAGTAAAATCGAGCTCGAGCCAAATTCGAGCCGAAAAATCTAATAAAAATGGGGTAAGGTCATGATTCGAACTTGCAACCTCTGCTACATGAGAACCTCCACCGAAACCTTCTAACCACAAATACCTCATCAAGTTCTTATTTATTTATGGAAAACAATGTCATCAAGCCTGGGATAGATCCCAGGCTTGGCTCGATATGGCTCGACGAGCCATCGAGCAAGCTTTGAATTGGCTCGGGCTCGGCTCGAATTGTAAACGAGCCAGCTCGAGCTCGGCTCGAGCTCGGTCAACTCCGAGCTCGAGTCGAGTTTTGACCGAGCGGCTCGCGAGCGGCTCACGAGCGGCTCGACTCATTTACACCCCTATTTCTTATTCTTGGATCCAGAACCTTCAGCTACAAAAGCTTGTTCAGTAATCCTTGCAGATTTTATTCTCTCCGCCTCCAGTTCAATATGGCGTGAGACATCAATCAAAGTCTTGATACTCTCACTGTGAGTAAGGTTCTGTTTCATTGTTTCCCAAGAATCAGGAAGGGAACGAATAACTGCCTGAAGGCCCTGAACCTGTTGTTCGTCGGTCAACTCATGACCAGCAGCCTTAAGCTCCCGAATCATATTCCCTATTTCTCTTAGATGTTGGGTCATTGTAACATTCGAGCGCTTTTTACAACTGTCAAACTTAATTGTCAGTTGGCGAAGCTTGCTTATACTAACTCCACTGTATTTCTCTCTCAAGGCTACCCAGACGGCATGAGTTGATGGTAATGGCTCGTACTCAAATATCAGGTCGTCTACCATTGAACTAATCAATATCCCCTTAGCAGTGGAGTCCTTTTTCTTCCATGCCCTATAGACATCTAGATCAAGTTTATGTTGTGCAGTTGAACCAATAGCAGGTTCTTCCATGAACTGATTTACAACCTCCAGAACTTCTTGTTCCTCAAGAACATAATATATCTTGAGATGCCATATTTTATAGTTATCCCTGTATAATTTCTCTCTATTCAGTTTAGCTATGATGTTCTTAGTTGCCATAATCTATCATAAATAAACACATTATTTATTGACTAAGTGTAATTTATATGCATATAACTTATGATTGACTCGTTATAAATTAGAATTGGTTTACAAAATCAAGTGGTAACTACGTTTCCACTCATCATTCGTATAATCCAATCTAATCAACATTGATCAATTATATTACATACATCTCATCAAATGAACTAATCATTTGTATAATGAACTAATCATAGAATGAACTAATCATTAAATGAACTAATCACTTGTATGAATGAACTAATCATTAAATGAACTAATCATTGAAGGAATGAACTAATCATTTATAAAAATGAACTAATCATTAAATAAACTAATCATGTGTAAGAATGAACTAATCATTAAATGAACTAATCATTTGTAAAAAATGAACTAATCATTTGTAAAAATGAACTAATCATTTGTAAGATTTGCTAACATATAACATAACCTTTTTTTTATAAAATAGTACTGTTTGTACAAAACAACCGTCTATACCACATGATTTTCATAAACTAAATAGGTAAATACTGTTCGTACATAACGACAATAACAATAACAAAACTTTAACAACTTAAATAAGCTAATGTCATTGCCACTAGGACAAACACTAGTGCAGTTGTTAACATAATCCATTTTATGTTAGACTTTGCTCTATCTCCTCAATCGCCTCCCTCAGCTCATTCTGTTACACATCGAGACAGGTCATCGTGTATATCATCTTTGGCATGTGGAATTGAAAAATATTATTGTCAGTACAAAACTAACAATCCAGTAACAAAACTGGTTCATTTCAATTCACATATATATGCATAGAACACACAGAATTATAAGCAAATAAGAAAAACAAATCTTCTTTATTTGAGGAACTCCAGTTGACTAACACACTGGACCGGTCGATTTGGAAATTAGATCTCAAGTATTAGCTTATTCCTTTGTCCATATTAGAACTGATCTAATTGGATATCTTATTGTTATTGTTTAATTTTAAGCTCATTCACGTTTAAGTCAAACTTATTTATCAAACCAATTAGACCGGTTATATTTTAGACCAAATTGGTCTGGTTAAACCAACCAATGGTTTGAAGCAGACCCGACCTGATTGGAACAAACTGATTTGGTTAAACCAACAAATGGTTTGAACCAAAACCTGATATGATTGGACCAAACTAATCTGATTAAACCAACTAATGATTTAACCCAAGTCTAATTGGATAGATTGGTTCAAATTAATTGAACCGTAATTATAAATAACTCTCGGTCATATCTCCTGGTTGACCCTCATCCCTTTATCAGAAAGGTTGGCGGTTCGATCCTCCATTAGAAATTTTTCTGCCGCCTTTTAAATTATTTTTTTTTGTTTGATTTAATTAAATCAAACTTCTTCTCGCAAAAATCGAAACAACCACGACACATAGTCGCGAGTTCCCAACGACAACGTTGGATTCTCGCCTGGCAAGAGAAGAACACGACGGAGACAAACTCCATCCGCGACATTGAACAGGGGCTAAGAAGTGATCGATATACAAAGGTAAAGTCATGCTTTTACAATCTAACGTGCTCTGATACCAATGTTGATATTTCTAAAGCATGAACGACAGAAACAAATTCTGTAAATCTAAACACTTACAGTGATCTGCACTTGGAGAAGAAACCGGAAAACTTTGCCATCCGAAGAACGATCACGAACGAATCGAAAAGCTCTTCATAAGTTCACAAACCAAATCCCTCTTCTGTAATTAGACGAACCAATCTTGAATGTTCTTCTCAATAACCTCTTCTTCGTCATGTGCACTTGGACGAACCTTACACAATGACCTTATACACACGAGACGAACCCTTTCTCTTTGACCTCGCACAGACCTCGCACATAGCTTGTCTCGTACGATCTCCATTGGCTTGGACGCACACACATAGCATGCTCTCTCTCTTGTCAACCTCTCCCCTTTGCCTTGGAAGTCATATATATAGGGGTAAAAGGTCTCTTCAGGAATATGAATGAGTTGGAAGATGAAGAGGAAGGGGTGCCTCTTCATCTTCTATAACTCCAACAATACTTTGGCAATTCGCACCAGTATGCAACTTAAGCCTGTGAAAAAAAATACCTTTGCTCCAAAAATCGCAGAGTTGGAAGCATTAAGCAGCGACGCCATCTTCAAAGATCAAAATTTTCTGCTTCCAGAAAAAAAGAACAAAACAAAACTCAGAATCAATCGGAAAAAATGCAATCACAAGTAAAACAATATTTGAAGACGAAAAAAACACTTCACCGGGATGATTTCAGCGCTGGATTGAATCGATCCCAGAAAGCGATCAGTTGATGAATCACTGAGAGGGAAGGAGAGGGCGGCGGGTAGGTCGCTTGCCACATATGCCCACATGTTTACGGATTCCGAGACGGTTGGAACCCGTTAGATCCGCTCCGAAGTTAGCCAATCGAAACCCTAGAACGATCCCCTCGGGTTGACCCACAACCCGTATCCAACCCAATGACTTCCGTCAACTGCAACGTCAATACGAAATTGCTAATAAAAATCTATCATGTAGAATTTTACTGTAAAATATTATTTTTAGAAAAATAATATGCAGCATGAATTTATAGCATGAAATCTAATATGAATGACATGGCGTTATAATTATAGTGATCCCCGACAGGTTCACTATGCCCCCCAGGGTATAGTTTGGTTCGGAGCGGTGGCCGGAGACCGCCGTTGGTATCCAAGTGGTAATCGGATACGTATATAAAAAGTGCCACATCATTCAAGTTGGGTTTCATGCTGCATATAATTGCTCTTATTTTTAAGATCATACCATAATAATTTTTTCGTGTCCACCAAATTTCAAAAAAAAAAACAAGAATGACAAAAATAAATATCCAACAATTATATGATTCAGCCAATTAAAAAATATAACTTTCTTATTAACAACTGAAATTTAATGCAGTGAGTATATAAGGTAGCTCAGATCTTTTAGTCATTCAATAAGTTGAAATTAATTATATAATTTTAATATATTTTAATATCTCTGATGGTATCTTCAACAATTATAATATTATAATAATTGTGTTGTATTAGAATATTAAAAAAAATAAATATATAGAGACAGAGTAATGGACATTTAATAAGTTGAAATTAATTATATAATTTTAATATATTTTAATATCTCTGATGGTATCTTCAATAATTATAATATTATAATAATTGTGTTGTATTAGAATATTAAAAAAAATAAATATATAGAGACAGAGTAATGGACATTGCGCTGCATGTTTGTCGATGTCACATTGAGGCAGATGTCAAAATTTGATTAAGATGTTTAATCTAATTTTTTTAATTTTAAATTCTAAATACATATAATATATTTCTTAAATATTTAAAAAATTTTATCTTGGTATCCAAAGAGGTAAACTTAGATCTTAAAAAAAAATATTATTGACTTAAATTCACTATAATCAAACTTCTAAAATTTTAAATTTTTAAATCTTAAATACATATAATATATACATGATCGCATCTAAATTATTTTTATTTTAAACACTATAATCCAAGAGTGAAACCTAAATTCTAGAGGGAAAATATTATTAACTTAAACTCACTATAACCCATCATTAAATTTAAATATATAAAATATACATAAAAAATATTTTATATTATCTAGAATGAATCTAGAAATTGGATTCGTTCAAAACAATTTTTTATTTTTTTTATATATTATATATATTTAGAGTTTAAATTTTTAAAATTTAAGAGTTGGATTATAGTAGATTTAAACCTTATTTTTACTTAGGGTTCAAATTTCCCTTCTAGGTTATAGCGTTTAAGATAAAAAAAAAATTAAATACTATATTATATGTATTTAAAGGTTATAGTGGATTTAAATTAATAATATTTTCTCTCTAAATTTAAATTTTCTTCTTGCAGATTTTTTTCATAAAGTATATATTATATATATTTAGAATTTAATATTAAAAAAAGTTTTAAAAAATAAAAAAAATGGAGGGCGCCTCCATCCTGTATTTAAAAAAAAAATACTGACTCAAGGGCGTCTATGTTTACCTTGAGGTGTGGATCGATGAGAGAAAGGATTCTCTGTCGAAGATAAATCTTTTGAGTGGAAGAAGAGAAAAGAAAAGTAAAAGAAGACGTGAGAAAATAATCCTAGGGACAAAGAGGGAAAGAAAAGGAGGAAAATAAAAAATCACACTTTATTTATTACACCTTCGGCCTTAGACTTGCAGAACCTCAGAATCGCATGACTAGCAATCCTCAGCTTGTGCTCAAATGCCCATTGTTTGTCCTCATGGGATGGACTGATGGTTAGTGTATAGGTATTGCCACCAAGAAATCTGGGATCAAATCCTGACAAAGCCAGTATGCCCCCATCCTCCTCACGCGCTAGCCATAACATCCGGGCTAGTAGCCCCCGTGATTTACCTACTCCGTGTTAATCCTGGGACAGGTTAACGGGGGCGCTGGGGGCGAACAATTCGCCCTTTGCCATCAAATGCCCACTGTTCCTCCTTCAACCTGATCCTCCTCTCCTCCCCCATTCATTTCAATTAACCTGTCTCATCACAACCAAAGCCAACATAGGCGTCAACTGTGACCACCATCGCCCGCTACTACCATTATTGTTGCGACTACCTTAAGATCAAATGCTACTCCATCCTTTGCTGCGACCGCCACGGTGACGACCGCTACGATGAGCGTTGCCACAGGTTGCTCATCACGGTGTGGATCGTCGGGTGCATCCTCGGGCCGATCAGTCTTGCCATCCTCATCATTTGGTTGGCGATGCGCCCCACCAAGCCCACTTTCCACCTCCGCGACGCCACCATCCTCCAGTTCAACCACTCCCTCTCGGACAACCAACTCGCCACATTCGTGTAGGTCATCATCTCCAATTTCATTAGACTTTCCAAACCTATTTCTGAGCTCCATCACGCCTATAGTTGTTGACCCCTTCTGCGCTAGTTGGATTTTAGACACGATGAAGACATTAGCGAGCAGGAGCGCGACATCGCAGAGAGAGGGCTCTACTTGTATCCATCACCGAGGGAGGCAGAGCTATCACAGTGCCGCCTCGCATAGTCGCGCGATATCTGCCTCCTGGGCCATGGTGCAGCGGTAGAGCGATTAGTCGTTATCCCAGGCATCTGCGATTCGATCCTCAACTACGGCGTATTTGCAGGAATTTTTCCTCCAAATGAGGCGGGAACCCTGGGACGCTGGGCTTCTAGACCGCCCACTGGGAGCGCTTCTCGATTTACCCTAGCGGTCGGTGGAAAATATCCGTGAGGTCGGGTTGATCGCCCGAGATTGAAAAAACTTCGTTAATCATTTTTTATATTCGCGAAGAAGAGGGGAAGAGAAAGTTGTTCTGCCCGATTTTAGATGGACGAAAAAAACAACTTGAAAATGATTCACGGATGAATTTAGAAATCTATCCGTTCATTATTTGGTAACAAGTAAATAGGAAAAATGAAAATTAATCCATCCTTCTTCACGAAGTAAAGATTAAAAAAAATTCCTAAGGAAAACTTTCTTTCATTTTTAAATCGACTCTCCCAAGTAAACAGACCATTAGTCGGGGCACGCATAGTCGCGGACGTGACAGTCCGCAAGCTATCAAAGTTAGAAACGTCCCTGAGCCTCTAGTTCGGCGTCATCCAAGCCAAAGCCCTCTGCCAAGGCTGCTGCCAACATTATCGAGGCTGCAATAATAACACAAGTTTAGTCAGAGCTAAAAAATATTCAGAGAAAATAGCACAACACTTACCAAAGGAAGTCGACTGGGGAATCGGCACAGGGTTGAGGCCGAAGGCGGTAAGGAGCTCCTCCTTCAGCAGGTGAACTCAGTGGAAGTGCCTACCACCGAGCTTGGACAGCGCCGACTGGTAGGCCGCGGAGGTGCGGTAGTATTTGGAGAGATGAGGGGAGGAAGGAAGATCCTCGACCCAGGCCATGGGCCAGCTCGAGGTCGGGGTAGGCTTAACAAAGAAATATCGTTCCTACCATCCTTTATTGGAGGAAGAAAGATTCAACAGAAAGGAAGTTTTGGCTCGGGCTTGAAAGAAGAAGTCGCCCGGCTCTTGTTTCTTGGGATAATAAAAATAATGAAAAGTTTCGGGTTGGAGAGGTATTTTGTACAAGGCAAAGATGATAGCCGAGCCGCACATCAAACGGATGGCGTTGGGGGCTAATTGGGACAGTGGTATGCGGAAGTATGTACAGATGGAGGAGATAAACGGGTGAATGGGAAAACGAAGGCCGACCTGTAGGTGGTCTTGAGACAAGATAACGTAGCCCGAAGGGGCGGAATCGGATCGGTCAGTCGATTTGGGTAAACGGAGTCTATGGTCGGCAGGAATCTGGTAGTCTGACCGAAGCTGATCCAGGTCATGAGCGTGGAGGTCGGTCACCATGATGGAATACCATGGTTCGGCGGATGAAGAAGAGGTAGAAGGCGAATCCATGTGGAAAGAAAAGGGCAAAGAAACTAACCGGGAAAAGGAAAGACCGCCGGAGAAGAAAGTCGAAAAGAAGGAACTCGCCGGAACCCTAGCAGAGCTCGAAGCAGCAGCAGGATGGGGTCGAAGTTAAAACGCGATGGTAAAAATTGTGGGGTAAAAGGCCTATTCATAGGGTCCGAAGAACGTCACCGGTCGTCTGATGGCAAGCTAGGAAAAAGGCGGGATCGAGCCTCGACCGTCCGATCAAACATGAGGCGGCTCCCGACGCGACAGACCGCACGTGCGGATAGGACATTCGCAGGGATGGGCGGCAGGCTTATCGTTGCTCGGGAGACAAATGGCTGGTCGACGCGTGGCCCCGATAATTAAAGCGGCAATTAAAGGAAAGATATTAGATGATTTGGAGTGGGGAGATCAAAGAGACGTTTGATGGGAAGGTTTAATGATTGGGTGAGTCACTAATTCACGGTCGTGGAAATCAACTTGCGCAGGAACAATGGTCCAGTCAGTCGAACTGCGTGCCTCCTTCGACTAGACTCGAGAGGGATGCTTATGATCCCAGGCCAGCTTATGTGTAGCCTGGCCCGCCAGCCTGGCAACCCGTCAGAAAGAGATAGGTTTGTGGGCCCCAAGAGCCCGTCGAATATAGGGCATGTACAAACGGATCGGCCTGTTTCCCACGAACACAGGAGGACATCGGCCCTGACCAGGGCAAAGAGGGTCAAAAGCCCCGAAGGCCCCCGAGCCCTGGGTAGGGGAGTCCCGAGTCGACGAAATTCCGACTCACACATCCCTAAGCTTTAGCACTCCCGAGTAAGGGAAATCTCAACTCAAAGTACAATAGATAAGTTGAAATCTTCTAGATAGTTGCTCGTTGGGAATATTGAAAAACATTTATTGTGAAAAAAAAAACGAAGAGGATGATAAATATTTTAGAAACAAGTTACAATATTAGTAACCTAAAACATCGAAATAAACAGGCGCATCAATGGAAACTGAAATCGGTAGCAACACAAAACTATAAAAACCTCACACAGCATAAGGCATCTAACAATCCAATACCAAAAGCTTATTCTTAGCGGACCGCAGTTTGGATATAGTTAAACAGGGAGGCATTGTACGAGTCACATAGGACACGACCCAAAACGTAATCTGAAACTAATTTCATCTGAAGATATTCAACAGGCATGGATTTTTTCCCCCCTTCTACATGAGGAAATCTCTAGGATCAGTGACGTATCCAGTCAAAGCCGAAGCTGCAGCTGTATACGGCGAAGCCAGATAAATCTGCCCTTCCTTGTGACCCATTCTGCCGGGGAAATTTCTGTTTGTAGTGGATACACAAACCTGCATGAAGCAAAACAAAGAAACAATTTAGAAATCATAAGGACCACCTTCCCAGGCATGAATGTACATGAAACTTGAGGTCGTTATGTCAACTTACCTGTGGATCGTTCATCCGAGCATATGTATCTCGTGGACCTCCCAAGCAAGCTCCACAACTCGGACTAGTTGGGGTATCACAGCCAGCCTCCTCAAATATTTGAGAACAAGTCTTCCCACCAGATCCCGGTACAGGGAGGCTATAAATATCCATCCATACCTGAAGAAGTTTAAACGATAAGCAACTCAGTGAGCCTTTGTTAACGTTGAGTCCTGATCTTGATTGTGGCACTAATGCTACCTTTTGTGTGGCAGGGACGAGAAATGTTGGAACTTTAACCTTCTTGCCCTGGTAATAAGCATGACAATGACATAACAGATAAGTTTTTCACAAAGAATGCAATCTATCTCAGCTGCATGAATTCTGATATCTGGAGATATTCAAAGCAGAAAAACTACAAGAGAATTATTTGCTGAAATGTTTTGAAATATTATCCACCTCTAAATCACTATTTTTGGAGCATTTTTCCAGGCAGGCTATCCTTTTTTTGTGGAAAACTTAAAACAAATTATCTCGTTACCAAAAAAAAAAAAGCATCAGTTTGTAAGGCAGAAATATTTGATTTTTTTAAGGTCCAAGCAAAAAATTTCTTCACATCATAAATTAGAATTCCCGGTATCCCAAGAATAAATCAAGATAAATCCTGACTCCAAAATAAAAGTATTCATTTAAAACACCGTATCCATTGTCATCAATAAAATTTCTGAGGCTCTAACTGGGAAAAAAAAACATTTTTGTTGTGCAAGAACAATTGTGCTTTGTTTCATATATCCAACAAATGGCAACCGATAGGTGTTAAATCAATGCTATGAAGCTGATCAAACATTCTATGAGACTTAATATTGCTTGCAAGCACATCTCTTGAAATATGGGCCACAGATACAATTCAAACTTTTTGTTTTTTCCATTGCTATCCAGCCCCGTAAAATAAAACCAGAAATCATTACAGATACCAAATGTAAATATCAAACAAATATCACCATTTTCTTCAGCCATCATGTTTGGTGCTTGAAAAGGAACTTCTAGAAAAAGGTTGTCCCAATTATGTATATTTGTTATGTCAATATGATTTTCATCAGATGATTTTTTGAAAGCTTTTTTCCAAAAACTTCTATATCTTAGTTTACCTGCTAACTAGTTTCTAGAAGGAAAAATAAAATATGGTAGAATACTGTGGACAATTAGCCACAACAACAATTCCAAGCAGCTCATTTTAGATCATAAGTTTGTGGTTTATAAATAAATGAAGGCCTTATCTATCCCCAAGTCTGTTTTGCTTTCTCCAATCTACATATTCATAATTCATTGGCTATTAATTAATGATTGGCAATGAGTTAATGACTAACAAGCATCCGCAACTGAAGTAATACCAATGGATTTTGATTCCACTATAAAACTTTGTCCGTTTTGTAGAGGTAAGATAACAAGTTTTCTAACGGAAGGAAAATAAATAGACAGCTATGCAGCAGAAGCATTAGTTTAAAATTTTTTAATAGAAAACAGCTATTTTAACATTATAGTATGATTTTACATGCAAAACAAAAGGTACAGCAAGCAGCTGGCTTGTGCAAAACAAAAGGTACGGCAAGAAGACATTATAGTTTTGGTCTTCTTTCACACATAGGATAGTTTACTTGAGTCAAGTTCAAAGTTATATAACTGGATTTCTATGAAGTTGATGGAACTCAGATATAAGTCATTTTGACTTCCTCTGATCCAAATTCCAAAACAATCATCACATTAAAAAAGTAACACGAATACGTGATCTAAGGCAGGGAGAATCAACTTTAGCATTTTGCTAAATGGCACTTTTCATGGATCTAAATGAAATAGAGAAGCTAAACAAAATATAAAGTGCCTTACTGAAGCTAGGAACACTTTAGCCGCGGCTAGGAAATCCTCTGTCTTTCCGCCTGTGCAAGAGCCTATGTAGACTCTATCAATTTTCACATCCTTGCATTCTCTTGCTAAAGCACGATTATCAGGAGAATGTGGCTGGATATTAGCAGCACAAGGTCAAGAATGGTTAGCAGGCCAAGAGAATGATGAATTAACACTACAAAAGTAATAAGATTCTGTTGTGAGAAGATTCAAAATCAACATCCAAATTAACCATGAGTAACAAACAAAGAAATTAACAATTCAGTACAAAAATACACACCTTTGCAACCAATGGCTCCAACTTAGAGACATCAATTCTATATTCTTGAATAAATCTGTGAACACATTTGGACGTATCAGTTACCAAATTTTAAATATCTTACAACATCAAACTAATGCAATACATGTTTTAAAGTAACCTAAAATACAGAAATCACAGACACAAATTAAGTCACTGGAACCTTTAAGGTCAAGACATACTTATATAAACCTAGGGGTGCAAATGAATCCAACCTGTTCACTAGCTTTTTGAGCCAGCCCAAAAAATATTTGATTTGTATTCGCAATTATTGATCGAGCCGAACTCGAACATAGTCAATAATTTTTTCGAGCCGAATTCAAACTCATAATATTTTGTTTGATTGTTCACTAGTCGCTCGACAGCCGAACTCAAATCAAACTCTAATATTTTTACACAAATTTAATTTAAATATGCTCAAATTAAAATCCAAATAATTCAAACCGAACTCGAATTTAAGTCATTTCAAACTATAGTTTGATTTTGCTTGAATCAAGGTTCGAACAATTCGAATCGAACTCGAGCTCGAATTTTTCGAATCACATATATTTTTTGAGCTCGAACTCAAATATCAATATTTTCATATTATTCGGGATGATTTGATTTGTTTGCACCCTTATATAAACCGATAAAAGAATATATCTGGTAATTGGTGGTATAGTAATACAATGGGTAGAAAAAAAAAGTTATGGAGTGACATGTTTCAAAGGACAAAATAAGATCAATATGTTAGCAAACTTAAATTAATAATTACCTGGCATGGTCATCACTGTATACTGGCTCAAAGTTCTTGGAAGTTTTATCCTGTGAAGTTAATAACATGTGAGTGAAAAATTATCATTCAAGAATTTTGAGCTTGCAGAACTTGAATAACATAGCAGTGCTATATATATATATATATACAAAATCCAAAAAGCAATTCACAATCAACTGGTTAAGAGCAATTACGTAGTTAACTTGAAACATTGAGCATAAAGAGTAAACTTTAGAACCTCAAGATACTTGAATGTAACTTCATCAGCAGGTACAACCCCGTTCTTACCACCAGCTTCAATAACCATGTTGCACAATGTCATCCTTTCCTCCATCTTGGCGAGAAAAAAAAAATCTATTACTTCCACCCAAAATCTGTTAAGACTATGTGAAGTAGGACTTACATTTAGTCCTTGGATGGTAGATCCAACGAATTCCATAGATTTATATGTTGCACCAGCAACAGTTATTTCGCCAATTATCTGGACATCAATAAGAAGGTGCAAAAGAATAAACAAGGGGAAAAGGGAAAACATATCTCAACTATTGCTAGGAAGAAAATAACAACAGACGTGGACACATCAAGATGAAAAGTAATTTAACTTACTTGTAAAATTAAATCCTTGGCAAGTAAGTAGTTTGGCATTTCTCCATCCAGTACAAACCTCAAAGTAGGAGGAACCTGAAACTAAGTAATCAATAACAAACTAATGTCGAGGAATTATTTAGCAATTAATTTGATTGTTAATATAAGGAAAAGTTTTATGGCGAGCCAACATTGTCTAGACAAGCGATACTATGCAAGAATTTAACCAAACATAGCATCTAGAAAAGAACTCAGTGCTGTGTTTGAACACAGCTTGTTTGTATTTATTTCAAATGACACCATTTCCATAACAAGGTAGATATAAACATAACCAAGATCATCTCTAACATTTATGCATGAAGTTCGTGAACCCTTGGTGTTATGTAGGAATCATGCTCATGGCCCTACTTACTCATGATAAACCAGCAGTGGCGGTTGACCAAGGTCAAAGAAATCATAAATCTATGTATCCTTAACATATATGTTTATTACATAATCAATGCTTCCTAAGTTCTATTTGAAAATTTATCTTTATACAGATATAGCCCAATTAGACTTGACAGAATATTTACTATTAATCAAATAACAAATATACTTAAAGGCTTATTAACAAGATAAATATTATGTTTGCAGACACAATATCATCAAATACTAAGTTTACAGGTCTCTTAAATAAAATAAAGATATCTTACATCAAGTTCGGCTACCATTGAAATTTTAGTACAAGCCAATCAGCGTCATGGATCTACAAGAGGCCAGAGGGGGAACAGGTGGGGTCACACATATGTGCGATGCTATCCCTGAGAGCATGTGAGTGCACAGGGCATCAGCAGCAAGTGTTGTCATGCAAATGCGGAACAAATGTCGACGACGAGGCAAGTAATTCAGAGGGGAACAACAACACGATTGTGAGCAATGATGCAATGACAAAAACCGAGCAAGGTCACACAGGTGCATGGTGGCTCGACTAGGATTTGGAGCTGCAGAGGCAGGCCAACTTCAGATGTCAAGCTCCATGTCACATGTGTGGAAGGGATGAAAGGAAAGGGTTTAGGGATGCGAACATAAAGGAGAAATTCACACCAGAGACCAAACCAAGAATTCAACCCAAATATCAATTGATGCAACATGAACTAAACATGTCGTCAAAAAATTTGAACTCGCAAAAATAAAATATATTAAGCTGAACATATATCAATAGATAGATCCTAACACTTTATAAGCGGAAATAGAACGACCAAACATATTCTTGTAAAAATATAAGTTGGTTGTCTTAAAATTCTAACAACTTCCAAATAAATATAAACAATCTTTTTTTTAAATAAAAAAAGGGCAACCTAGTGCATGAAACTTCTGTCATGCGGGGTCCTAGAGAAGGGTCTATTGTACGCAGCATTACCCTACTTTGTAAGAGGTTATTTCCAAGACTCAAACCCGTGACCTATTAAGTCACAAGGCGGCGACTTTACCACTGCGCCAAGGCTCCCCTTCAAACAATCTTTTTTTTAAATAACAGAAATAAAATAATATACTACATTATATCATGATGTTGAACCATAGTAGGAGAATTGTTTGCATAGGTGAGAATTAATACTAAATCCTACTAGCCTATTATCATAGTTTCTATAAGCTGTAGCTTCTATTCAAAGGAAAAGATCAAATTGTTCATATAGAAAATAGATATACTGGGCGATGTGGAACCATAGTAGGAGAATTGTTTGCATAGGGGTGAGTATTAATACTAAATCCTACTAGCCTATTATCATAGTTCCTATAAGCTGTAGCTTCTATTCAAAGGAAAAGATCAAATTGTTCATATAGAAAATAGATACACTGGGCAACGTTAAATATAATTTATAAATACACACATGTTCATCTAGTAAAGGAGTTTTGAGACCTTCAGCAGAAGTTTCCCAGTTCCCATCACAAAACCTGCATCAGTATTACCAATTCCAGTAGCAAATTGCCCAAAAGCACCAGCATTACATGTGTGGGAGTCTGTGCCAAGTAAAACCTGTGAATCTAATGATTTTTAGAGCAGAAAGATACATATTGCCAACTGCACATTGAATGCATATCCAAAATTAATACACACCTCTCCAGGCCTGCAATGGCCCTCTTGTGCAAGTGCAATGTGACACACACCCTTATAATCTGGATTAGCCTGCATGTTTAAAGAGAAGTATAAACATAGGAGTAAGCTTAGTGGCAAAGAGTTGAGCTTCAACAAATTCAAGATAGCTACACCTTAAAGTTACTCAGATCTATGATATCATAAAAATATTTAATATTCTGCTCCAAGCAAAAGTCCCGCAAGATATCCACATTTCTGTTTGCACGTTCATCACTAGTAAATATGTAATGATCTGGTATTATAACGATCTTTTCACGATCCCAAACCTGAGATTGACAATTAAACCAATGTTAAAAAGTGAGAGGATACGTGTCATCGCAAATAGGTAAATGAAGAATCAAGCAATGAATACAGTCACCAAGTTACCATCGAACATAAAGTGGAACAAAAAGTTACACTTCCCAAATCTGCACTACACATTTAAAAGCCATATAATGAAAAACTGAAGTTTGGAAATTTTAAATCATTATTAGTAGCTACGAAAGAATTGTATAAAAAAGCAAAAGTTGTAACCTGCAATTCTGCAATTTCTAGTAGTTTGTTGTCATCCACTATTTGCCAATGTATTCATATTTGTTCCAAATCATACACTAGATTATAAAAACGGTAAAGTTGCTGACTTGCAAAACAAGGTAAGGCTACATACAATCCTCAGGACCTTGTATTAGCGGGAGTTTCATGCATCGGGCTGCCCCTTTATTATTAAGAAAAGAAGGATAACTT
Source organism: Boesenbergia rotunda (assembly GCA_024364735.1). NCBI lineage: Eukaryota > Viridiplantae > Streptophyta > Magnoliopsida > Zingiberales > Zingiberaceae > Boesenbergia > Boesenbergia rotunda. Next base: position 122,242 of record JAGFNQ010001395.1, read on the forward strand.
TCCTATGAACTTGATAATAAATTGATAGAATCATTGTCACCATGGAATCAACCCTACTGCAAGATGTCATGTCAACAAACTCTGTGGCCTCAAGATTTGAGGCTCTAGTTCAGTTTTAAGTATAATAGATTCAATTACTAAACTATTCATTTTAAAAATCATACGAAGGTCGTGGTTCCCTATGGGCTCTCCTCTCAATGAGATTTAAGTGAAAGGAAAAAAAAGACACCTGCATTAATATCAGGCATCTTCTGTAGAGAAAATGGACCAGAGATCTAGGGAGATGAAGGAAATCATTTATTTGAACCATTGTAAATAAGATGGGCATAGCCATTCATGTCAATGTTCAAAATCAGCCTAATCCAATAACAACTTTCCTCCCTTGTCGCTGTACAATGTACTACGACCTTTACCAAGGGTGAATGACAACAAAAAAGCATGGTTCTAAAAACTGGACCGGATATCAAATCGGTCAAGGCAAGGGTTCAGAGGTTCAGCCGGTTTAATCGGAGGTCCAACCGGTATATAATAAAACATGTATTTATATAAATATATGAAACTAACAACTTACCCAACTATTTTCTTCAAGATTGAATCAACTTGGTCGAGCATGTGATATGTTTTTGTCAGGAACTCAGCACGGTATTCTTGAAAAAATGGTTAGTTTCAAAGAAAAATTCAAGATTAAAACTATTGGGTTCAAGCAAACAGCAAGTTTATTCGTTTGGGATTTTAGGTGAAAGCAAATTAGGATTTTGACCTTTTTTTCAATTTTTATTTTTCAGTAAGAAAGAAAAATTGCAAAAGGGGAAAAAATCAAAAAATGAAAAATAAAATAAACCAAGCTGGTTTGCCCGGTTCACCGGTTCCCGACCGGTTCAGAATGGTTCGCACCCAATTCTTGAGCAGGCCGGTTTTCAGAGTCTAACTCGGACCGGAAATCTAGCCGGTTCCCGGTCCGACCGGTCCGACCGGCCGGTCCAGTCCGGTTTTCCGAACGCTGCAAAAAAGACTTTACAAGGAACATGACAACAAAAAATTTCCTAAGATCAACTTCCTGACATTTAAATACTACTTCCATTTATGGTAATTTTGCGTGGCACAATTTACAATTAGGATAAGAATAATATAGTACCATATCAGAGACTTCCACAATTTACAAAAAATAATAGCTCATAAATATTCGGCTCAAAAATGTTCCTCAAAAATAATGTTATACGATTAGGAAACTAAATGCAACTGCTAAGTATAATTTTGGTAGAATGGATACTCTGACAGTTTCATGGTTTAAAAAAACAGCATGACAACAAATTATCAACCAATGAGATATTATATTATCATTTCTTTCCCTACCAAACAGCAAAATAGAAAATTCCATTTCTAGTTAGTAACTTCTATTAATTTATTTTGGTTTTCTTGTTCTACAGCTCAACTAAAAAATGGAAGAGTTAAGTTGATACAAAATTCAGAGAGCGCTTATGGCTATGAGCAAGGAAGTAAGCGTCATAGTTCTATTGGAATGCATCAATATAATATATTAAGGAATCTCTGGCGTATTACTGGATATATTACTCAAAAGAAGAATCGCACAGTAAGAACCGTCATCACAGGCATACGTGCTATTGTCACAAGCATACGGCTTATGGGAAAATTAAGAGTATAAAATACCAAACAAATTATAAGTCATCTTACCTGTGCATTCTGGCCAAATTCTTTCTTAAAGATCCCAATCGTCCCAGGGCCACAGACATCATGAGTCATCAATACATCAACATTCACCCAAACATTCTCTCCAGGTTCCAAATGCGACTTCTCTGATGCTCGCGCAAGGATCTTCTCCGTCATTGTCATTGCATGCTTAACCTGAATAGATGAATGTAAGAAATAAGAAATCTTCATCACAGAGAAAAAGAGCATCAGAAGAACTCAAAGAGTAAGAAACGAATCCCCAACTGAACCGCTGGCCGACGGAGTTCGGGGAGATGTTGCCGGCGCCATAACTGCAAGAACTCTGTTCGAGGCGTGCCTTCGGGAACGATGAGCTATCGAAGAGCACCGCGCAAGCCGCAAGTCCTTCTATGTCGAAGAAAAAGTAATATATCATATACTTTGGCAATTCGCACCAGTATGCAACTTAAGCCTGTGAAAAAAAAAATACCTTTGCTCCAAAAATCGCAGAGTTGGAAGCATTAAGCAGCGACGCCATCTTCAAAGATCAAAATTTTCTGCTTCCAGCAAAAAAAAAAAAAAACTCAGAATCAATCGGAAAAAATGCAATCACAAGTAAAACAATACTATTTGAAGACGAAAAAAACACTTCACCGGGATGATTTCAGCGCTGGATTGAATCTATCCGAGAAAGCGATCAGCAGCTGAATCAATGAAAGGGAAGGAGAGGGCGGCGTGTAGGTCGCTTGCCACATATGCCCACATGTTTACGGAGTCCGAGACGGTTGGAACCCGTTAGATCCGCTCCGAAGTTAGCCAGTTAAAACCCTAGAACGATCCACTCAGGTTGACCCACAACCCGTATCCAACCCAATGACTTCCGTCAACGGCAACATTAATACGAAATTGTAAAGAAAAATCTATCATGTAGAATTTTACTGTAAAATATTATTTTTAAGATCATACCATAATAATTTTATCGTGTCCACAAATTAAAAAAATGACAAAAATAAATATCCAACAATTATATGATTTAGCCGATTAAAAAATATAACTTTCTTACTAACAATTGAAATTTAATGCAGTGGGTAATATGGAATTTAGAATTATTGATTTATTTATTATCGTCGTTATATAAATTGAGAAGTATTAGATTAACAATTCATAAGGCAACATTCATAAATTTTTAAAAAAAAATTAAAATATATCATAATTGAGAATCATCACATTTGGCACTGCTCAATTCGTAGTAAATTCACTTTTATAACAACCAGACTGCATAAGTAAATGGATAAATCTAAAGTTTAAATCTGCATACGGATCAATTAAAAAGGATTTAATTAGTCGACCAAACTGCTTACCTTCGACGTGGGCTTCATAACATCCAAGCTGTTTCTTTTAAGAAAATAATAAATAATAATAAAAGTAGCCAGCAAGATTGAAAATGGGAAAGGCTATATTAAGTTAGCTATTTAATTAGATAAAAACATTATTCTGAATGAATTATCAGAATTTTTTTAAAAAAATCTTTAATTATTTATATCATAAACTTTAAAATAATATTAAAAAATACTCCCTATTTATAATTTCTATTTAAAACATACCCGTATATTAGAATGGTCAGGCCGCTAAAATTAACTCTAAAATCTATTATAATAAATATCCCTATAATATTCACTACGTGAACTTGTGGATAGACATGATCATGATTTGAAATTGACGGTTCGATACTTCAAATCGTCGGTTTAACGGTTCGTGGAGATCGATCATTAATCTTAATCATCCAAGATGGTTACAATTCACGGTTCGAAATTGTCGATGCACGGTTTGGTTCACGATTCGTCACGGATCGAGATTATCATATTAAAAAAATTAAAAATTTAATTTAAAATATAAATTATTTTAAAAAACTTGCACTTATTTAAGTTGCCTACATATCCTCTTAGAATGTAGAGGAATCAAAACTCACGTAGTCTTTTACATTTTTTACTCTTTATAATTTTTATCGCTCACTTCAATTTTCTCCTATTCTAGTTGTAACGACCCGGAAAATTCTCTTAATATTTTTTTTAAAATATTAAGCAGGTCTAGATAATTTTTCCGAAGGATCTAGGAATATGAGTACGAACCTTAGCCTAGAAATCAAGGTTCTCTTATTTAAATTGAGAAACTAAAATACTAAGGGGCTTATAGGGTTTTCTAGTGCATTATTATGGGTTATTTTAGGTAAAATTTAATAAAAAATAGAGGGATTGTAATGAAAATATTAAATAATTATGGGGGAATTTTTAAGGAATTTTCGAAAATGATAGGAAATAAATTAAAAATAAAATTAGTACATGCACCAAGGATTGAACCTTGGACCTTTTATACAACCAAGCATGCACTAACCAATTCACCTAACAAGGGAGTACATGGGGAATAGTGGATATTAGTGAAGGTGTAGGAAATGAAGAGTCACCAAGGGAAGAGGCATCATGCCTCTTCACTCACCCCTTTTCAAAATGATACAAATAGAAAGGAAGTTTACAACTTCCCTCCTCTTCTTCATTTTCTTCTTCCTCCTTGCTTTGGCCGAAAATTCAAGGTTCTCTCCCCTTGAGAAAAGTTCCACAAGGACCCCATCTTGAAGATCTAAAGCCCCTACAAGGATACAAGGACTAAGGAAAGTTTAGAGACAAGAAGGTTCTCTTGTTATCTTCTATTCGAAGTTTGTAAGCGAGATCAAGGAAGGTAAAACCTTCTCACCTGTGGTATGATTGTTCTTGATGTTGAATAGATTTAGATATTGTTTACATGTAAGTTGGAGGGAAAAAAAAGAACACATGATGTGGAGCCTAGGGTTTCGGCCAAGGCCATTGGGTTAGGCCTAGGGATGATGTAAATTCCTTTTTGTGCTCTTAAATGTTTCATGATAAGATGTAAGGCATAGATTGAAATTTAGGGAAATTTTTGAGGCCCTAAAACCATCTAGGGTTTCGGCCACACCAAGTGTAGGGCTAGGATTTATTTTAATCCCTCAAGTAGGCTTAGTGTGTCTTACTAAATGTAGTATGGAAGAAAATAGTGACTTACATGAATTTTCTAAGGGTTTGATACCCTTATATGTTTCGGCCACATCAAGGTCAAGAGGCTAGGGGAAACTCCAACCTTTCCAAGCATGATTAATATGATTCTTATATATCTTATGGGTAAGAATGGTGTTAAATGAACTCTTCCATGGACTGTTACCCTTCTAGGGTTTTTCGGCCAACTCCTGTTTTAGTCTAGGACTTGGAGTTAAGTCCAATCAAGGATTCAAATAATTTTCCTATGGCATGATATGTAGATAAGAGATGTAATCATGATCTAGGCAAATTTTCCATGGACCCATGGTCCTTGAGACTTTCGGCCAAGACCCAACCCTAGGGTTTGGGTTGGGTTAAGATCTCAAAAATGCATATTTATAAGTTCCCATGATGCTAGTACATGGTTAAGCATGATGTAAGGGCTTCCATATGACTAAAACCTTAGTTTATGTGTTATGTGACATGACTTGTATGGTTGATTTTAATCATGAATATTTAGATCATATACCATGAATACATGAAATTTATGTAGGAGTATATTATGATAAATAGAATAATGCATGTATGTTGATAAATGCTTATAAAATTATGACTCACAAAGGTATATGCATGTCTTGTGATGTGTAACACCCCAAATTTTCAATGTAATATCATGACGATGTATGAACAAAAAATGGTTATAATGAAATGATGTAAATTTCATGCAATCACATTCTATGGAATGTCATGAATGCATGAAAATATCATATTCATGAATATGAAATATTAATGAAATAATATTTATGGAATATTATGAGATATTACGAATTCATGAAATATTATTTATATTATGAAATTTTATGATGGGCTTGGCTTAATGGGCTTTTGATATGGATTAGTGCAAATTGTGATAAAAAGAAGAGGTAGAAAGGAGGAAGCAAGGATTGAACTTGAACCTCCTAGTTGCACTCACCATGTCATAACCAATGAACCAAGCAATGTTTCTTGTTGATAGAATAAGAAACATGCTTGTTAAAGCTAGGGAAGGGAAGAGACATTGTCTCTTCATGAGAAGAGTATAAATAAGAGAGGGGGAAAGGAAGTTACACTTCCTCTTCTTCTTCCTCACTCACTCCCACCGAAATCCCCTTCCCCTCTCCTTGCATTTTCGAAAAACACACCCTAGGGTTCTAACCCTAGGGTGTTTCGAAGGAAGAAGACCCTCCAAGTACCTTGCCCTCTACTAAGTCCAAGGAGCCCTAGAGAAAATTTGAAAAAGGAGGATTTCACTTGCCCTCCAAGTCTAGGGTACCCTACGGTTTAAAGAGAAGGTGAAATTCCAGCGCAAGGATGTAAGTGTCCTCTCGCCTGCGGCATAATTGCTATTGAATGTTTGCTTGTTTCATTCTTTTGAAAAATCACAAGGACCTTCCTTGAGGAAGGTTTCGGCCACCCTAAGCTTGGGGGTCCAAGAGAGGGGTTTTTGATCAAACCTTGATGCATGCTAGTACCCCTAGGGACTTTATACACATATGTGTTGTTTCCAATTTTTGGAGGACAAAAATTAGGGTTTAGCCACCCTACAACTTTCGGCCAAGAGGAGAAAGGCTAGGGCTTTTTGAGTTGCTTGCTAACCTATTATGTTCCCATGATTAGTAGTGTAGATAAAGTGTTTGTGTAGATGTTTGTGTGAAGATTTGGATGTCAAAAACCTAGCCTAGCCATCCTACAAGTTTCGGCCACCCCTTTGTAATTTAGGGTTAGTGGAAGCTAACCCACTTTGAGGTATAAACCATGTTTCAATTGTTAACATGAAGTGCACTTGAGGTGTTTGTAGAAATGCATGAATGAATGCTTGATTGAAAAAACCAAAAGATTCCTACCCTTGACTTTCGGCCAACCATGGTTCTAGGGTTGGGAAGTACTTAATGAAACCATGAAGCATGCTACCACTTATATGATATGAGTATAATTTATGTGACCTATCTTGTTAGGTATAAAAGCATGCCTTATAGCCCTGGGGCACCCTTATGACATGAACATGATGTGTTTGATAATATCCTTGAAAAAGGATACTCTACGGAAATTGGGATCAAGAGCACCCCTAAATGTGTGGTGTGTCCCTAGGGGATCATGAGCACCCATGATGAGTGGTGGTGTCTCTATAAGATGTTATTAGGAGTACCTTTAAGCATATACATATATGTGTAATTGCATGTAAGATACTTTACTTTGAAAGTTGTGTACCCGACTCGGAAGGGGTCGTTAAACAAAATCAATGTACATGTTAACTGAAGGTCATGGCATTGGTAGGACGGAAGGGTCCTGCCCTAATTGGATTGGTGGCTCGCTACCCCAACTCATTAGGGAACGCGCTTGATGTGGTACTACAACTGGGCCCTGGATGATACTATATTTTTAAGTACTTACCTTTATGGAACCTTTTGAAAAGCATTTTCTCATTATGTGATGAATCTTGTTCTGTAAAGCACTTAGAAAATATCTGATGTGATGCTTATGATGCTTATAATTCTATCTTGGTTACTGTGTACATGATATGATGTATCGATATGGATTTTTGCGAGTAAGCCCGGATTCTTACTAAGCATGTTTTGCTTACTAGTTTCATGTTGTTTGCTTATGCTGCAGATAGCGGTAAGAAATACTTGAACTAAAGGAAGAGGCAGAGGGAAAGCTAAAGATGTGTGTGGTGATGGTTCGGGAAAGAAAGAAGGATTCTTATCTACCATTTTTGTCTAGAATCTAAATTGCTTCCACTAAAGGATTATAAGTTGTATTACTATACTCTGATTGTGTGATGACTATAACTACTCTACTGTTGGTCAAGTTAGGGATATGAAACCTATGTCATGTTAGATAACTCTATGCTTGGTTGAGTTTAGAATTTAACTGATACATGTGAACTTTATATAGAGGAAGACACTATCATTAGATGTCTAATTCTTGTTGTATGCATGCTAAGTGAAATGCTATAGAGTTCCTATTTCCTGTTGCTTATGAATGCTTCTTATGCATGTGTCTAAGGCTAGATAACTCATGCTACGTTTCTACTTGATATACATGCTTAACATGGTAAATGATATGAATGTATGGACCCGTAACCCACCTTTAGGGTAGATATAAGGGCGGGCGTTACATACGACAAGAAGTATACCTCATCTAGTGGCAGATATTGAAGCCAGGGAACTTCTCATGCACAACCGAACCATGGGATGCTCAAGCATGGTTCAAGTCTTTAGAAAGCATAGTAGAGCTACTGGACTGGCCTGAAGTAGAGAAGATAAAGTGTGCATTTTTCTGCCTTACGGGAGATGCTAGAATATAGTGGGAGAGAGTCAAGGCCAAGAGAAATGTCAGCCAGATGACATGGGCCGACTTCGAGACTGAGTTCTTCGAAGAATACTTTCACATGCGAGTAACCAACAAGCACTATGATGAATTCATGGAGTCCAGACAAGGAGAACTATCCGTGGATGAAGCAGTGAAGATGTTTAAGCGGTTAGCTCATCTGTGCCCAGAGCTAGTTAGCACTGAAAAAGAAAGAGTCAGGCTAATGTTGAAAATGTGAAGGCCTGAGATAGCGTTAAATGTGGCCAGCGGTGTTAAGAGGCCGCAACCCTCCGAAGAACTGATAAGTAGTGCTTTGATCACTGAGCACTACTTAAACAGTACAAAGGCCACCAGAAATGTTGAACGATGAAGTTCTTAACAACCTTACCTTCGAGAGAGGTCATGGCATCTACTCAGTGGCTACGAGCTGTATTAATTCAAATTTCCAACCGAGAGCTCTATAGTGATTTAGTAGTCCTTGAGATGAAGGATTTGATTCATTTTAGGGATGGATTTCTTGAGCAAGTATAGTGCCTCTATGAATGCCGCAAAGAAAAGTCAAGTTCACACCAGAAGCAGAACCTCCATTTGAGTTTATTGGAGACCCAAAGAGAAAGACAAAAAGGTTCTTATCTACCTTACAAGCTCAGAGAATGTTAGAGAAGGGGTGTTCTGGTTTTCTAGCTCATATAGTAGATGCAAGTCAAAGAGAAGGAAGAGTAAAGAAAGAGGAAGTAGGGTAGTCTGTGACTATCCGGAGGTGTTTCCTGAAGAGTTACCAGGACTCCCTTCCAATCGAGGAAATTGAGTTTGAAATTGAGTTGGTTCCAGGAACCAACCCAATTTCCAAAGGTACCTTATCGCATGGCACCAGCAGAACTGAAAGAGATGCAAGAACATTACAAGAGCGCTCGACAAGGGTTTCATCCATCCTAGTCATTCACCTTGGGGAGCTCCTGTGTTGTTCGTCAAGAAGAAAGATGGATCCATGCGAATGTGCATAGATTATCGAGCCTTGAATAAGGTAACCATCAAGAACAATATCCCTTGCCAAGGATAGATGATTTATTCGATCAGTTGAAGGGAGCCACGGTGTTCTCCAAAATAGATCTGCGATCAGAGTTACCATCAACTCAAAGTGAAGGAGAGTGATGTGCCAAGGACTGCTTTCAGTACAAGATATGGGCACTACGAGTTTGTGGTCATGCCCTTTGGAGTGACAAACGCCCCTGCGACGTTTATGGATCTAATGAATCGAGTGTTCAAGGATTTTCTTGACAAGTTCGTCATTGTCTTCATTGATGATATCCTAGTGTATTCAAAGACTCAGGAAGAACATGAGAACACCTGAAGATAGTGTTGCAGACCTTACATCAAAGGAGTGTACGCAAATTCTCAAAGTGTGAGTTTTGGCTTGACCAGGTGGCCTTCTAGGCCACATCATTTCCAAAGAAGGCATTATGGTAGACCCAGCAAATTGAAGCAGTTAGTAACTGGAGTCGACCAACGAATGCTAGTGAGATCAAAGTTTTCTAGGTTTAGCAGGGTACTACAGAAGGTTTGTAGAGGACTTTTCAAAGATAGCATCTCCACTTACACCCTTACCAGAAAGAATAAGAGTATGAGTGGACTGAAGACTTGAGCAGAGTTTTCTTGAGTTGAAGAAAGACTAACAAGCGCCCTATTCTTACAGTACACCGAAGTGATAAGAGCTTTGATATATACAGTGATGCATCAAAGCTAGGACTTGGAGCCGTACTTATCAAGAAGGCAAAGACATAGCTTATGCTTCCAGGCAACTCAAGGATTATGAAAAGAATTACCCCACTCATGATCTGGAGTTGGCAGCTGTAGTCTTCCGCTCTAAAATATGAGACATTATCTGTATGGAGTGCAGTGCAAGATTATACAGATCACCAGAGTCTGAAATATTTCTTCACTCAGAAAGACCTCAATATGAGACAGCGAAGGTGGCTTGAGTTAGTGAAGGATTATGACTGTGAGATCCTTTACCACCCTGGTAAGGCAAATAAAGTAGCAGATGCACTAAGTAGAAAGACTTGTGCACCTTGATGTCCTTGTCAGCATTATCACCACCATTACGAAGGAAATAGTAGATTATGGAGTTGAGATCATTTATGGGCAGTTAGCTCTATTGACACTAGAGTCAACCTTGCTTGAAGATATACAGAAAGAGCAAGCTGAGGATTCTGATATCCAAAGGATCAAGCAAGAGATACAAGAAGGAGAAAGTAAAGAGTTTAGAGTATCTGACAGTGGGATACTCTATTATGGTGACCGTTTATGTGTCCCTAATAGTGAGAGCTGAGAAAGAAGATTCTTGAAGAAGCCCATAGAACTCCCTACTCAATGCACCCTGGTTCCACTAAGATGTACCAGGACTTGAAAAGAAGATTTGGTGGTCGGAATGAAAAGAGACATAGCCAAGTATGTCAGCACTGCCTGACATGTCAGAGAGTTAAAGCAGAACACCAGAGACCAGGAGGTATCCTACAACCCATTCAGATTCCAGAGTGGAAATGGGAAGACATAGCCATGGATTTCATAGTTGGTCTACCAAAGACAACTAATGGCTATGACGCTATTTGGGTAATAGTAGACAGATTGACCAAGTCTGCCCACTTCTTGGCAATCAAAGTGTCTTATTCGATTGAAAGATTAGCCCAGCTATATGTACAGGAAGTGATCCGACTACACGGAGTCCCGAAGACCATTATCTCTGATAGAGATGGTCGTTTCACTTCACACTTTTGGGAGTGCGTACAGACAGCGCTAGGCACCAAACTGAAGTTTAGCACAGCTTTCCATCCCCAGACTGATGGACAGACAGAGAGAGTGAATCAAATTCTAGAAGATATGCTCAGAGCTTGTGCATTAGATTTCAAAGGCAGTTGGTGCAAATATTTATGTTTAGCTGAGTTTGCCTACAATAACAGTTACCAAGCCACTATTGGTATGGCACCCTATGAAGCTCTTTATGGTAGGAAGTGTAGATCTACCCTCTGTTGGTATGAAGATAGTGAGAAGAAAGAAATGGGGTCTCAGACTTACCTTATAGATGATACCACAGAAGCTATAAAGAGCATCCGCCAGAGAATAGAAGCTGCTCAGAGTAGGCAGAAGAGTTATGTCGATATACGTCGTAGACCGTTAGAGTTTGAAGTTGGGGATATAGTTTTCCTCAAAGTAGCTCCTATGAAGGGTGTAATGAGATTTGGCAAGAAAGGCAAGCTAAGTCCTAGATACATAGGACCCTACCTAGTGATGAAAAGAGTTGGCAAAGTAGCTTATGAGTTGGAGCTACCTCCAGGGATGTCAGCAATACACAATGTGTTCCATGTCTCAATGCTAAAGAAGCATATCCCAGATGCCAACCAAGTGATTGAGCCACACAGGGTACAAGTTCAGGAAGATCTCAGTTATGAAAGTCGACCTATTCAGATAATAGATCGAGCAGATAAGAAGCTGAGGAACAAAGTGGTACCACTAGTAAAAGTCTTATGGTTGAATCAAAAGTATGAAGAGGTAACTTGGGAATCAGAAGATAGCATGAGGCAAAGGTATCCAGAGACTGTTCTAAGTTCGAGGACGAACTTTTTATAAGGTAGGGAGGATTGTAACACCCAATAATTTTCGTGAATTATTAGGAATTTTTCTAAATTTTATAGCATTTTTTTGATTAAAATAAAAAGAAAAAAAAAGGGGTCGGGCGGGGTTGATCCCGCGACCAAGGGCAAAGCAAGCCTTAAGTGAGTTGGGTAACCAGCAGGGCAAGGGTATCAAGCACAAAAAAGATGAAGCGAATTAATGTTATAGTTGAGTAAGCCTTTTTCATGAAGAGGTGTTTCAACTTCCACTTAAGTTGCGATTAATCCCATTTGGGTTTGGGCGGCGCAAACAGGAGAGAGGGGCTGCGAAAACAGGGAGAAAGCAAGGTTTTCTTCCTCCTTCTTCTTCCTCTTGAGTAGAAACCTAGGGTTCCTTCCCTAGGGCCAAGGAGTGGAAGTTTCTCGCAAGGAAGAGAAAGGAGTCCTACGCTAGGGTTTTACCTATACTTAGTGAGTTTTCTTCAAGAAAGGGTAAGTAAATCACTCACCTGCAATAGAAGTAGTTTCGTATGTAGTTTCTCGTTGTAGAACCATGATTTTGTGATCTAAGTGCATGCTTTGAGAATATTGTTTATTGTGTGATTTAAGTTTCTAAAGAATACATGTTTTTATCATAGAACTTGAATTTGAGTAGGTTTTGTATGTGTGACCTAAGCATGATAAGACCAAGTTCTTGAAAAGTCCCAAAAATGAGTTTTGGGTTAAGGGCACACAAGGTGCTCGATGAAAGTTCCAAGTAAGAAAGGTAAAGTTTTGTAGTGCAAAAAGTTATGCAAAAGAAAGATAGCTTGATAAGTATAAGCTTTATGAGTAAGAAAGTATTTTACTTTTGTAAAGTGACATGTACCGGGCAAAAAAGAGGCCCACAGAAAGTTAGAAAGAAGCTCTAATAGGGTGCGGTGGCTAGCTACCCCGAAACCTATTAGGGATGCGCGCATTGGTACATTGATACCATGGTACAGTGTCAAGGCTGAGAAAGTTGATTATTATTTTGAAGTATATGAGTATATGTAAGTGTTTCAATTTCCTTAAGTGCATGTTTTTGGTTATGTATGTTGACATGGTTATGTTATAAGCATGTTAAAGAGAAAGAGCAAAGAAGTTAGTGTTTTAAAGTATGGAAATGTATCATTAGTAAGTTTCAAAAGAAATCATGAGCATGTTAAGTTTGCAAGTGTTTTGATGCTAGTAAATGTTTTCAAGCATGATTGAGATTGATAAGTGTATGAAAGTTCCCATGTGCAAATATTTCCAAGTGCATGTATTTTGAAGCAAGCATTCTTTGAAATGAGCATGTTTATTATCGATAACATGGATTTGTGAGTTAGGATTTACTTACTAAGCAATTCGCTTATTAGTTGCATTTCCTTCTATTGCAGATAAAGGTAAAGAAAAAGCATAAGCTATGGAGGCGAACGGGACTTGCATTGATGTTCAGTGGCGGCGGAACCGTGGAAGAGATCTTTGGGATAAGTCTTAGAGGCGTTTTGATTTATAGAAACTCATGGTTGATGTTTTGGATTGGTAGGATGTGATCACCTTATTTAAACTTTACATGGAGTCAAAGTTGGGTACAAAGTTAGTAGGGATTGCATGTGTTTTGATAAGTTTGTTAAATTTCGTAGAAATCCTAATTTCAAGTTATTAGATTCGTTTTGAGTTGTTAAGATGCTTATAAAACTAGTATGGAGTTTAGTTTTGGAGTTGTTTCATTATATGCATTGGAAGAGTATGAATTATGGACCCTTGGAAGGAGTTCTCAGGTCTGAAATTGCAGTTTTCAGGCGTGCCAGTCGACTGGTTCAGAACCAGTCGACTGCGATATCGAACAGAACCTTTTGTTCGATGCACCAGTCGACTGCCATGAGGCCAGTCGACTGGTGCCGGGCACAGAAAGTTTCTGTGGCCGATACCAGTCGACTGGCTATCTAGCAGTCGACTGGTACCATTGAAAAGAAAGTGTTGTAGAGCAGATGGTTAGTGCTTCAGTTTTACAACTAAGAGGTCTAGGGGTCAAATCCTTGCAAAGCAAATAAAATGAAAGTTTTTTTTTAAAAAGTTGTTTTTTGGAAAAAAAAAAAAAATCAGAGCAAGTTAAGGGAAGTCAAGTAGTTGTAACCTAAGGCTAAGAATAAGGTAAAGTTAAGGTTAAGTAAAAGTGACGTCCGCTTTAAGGGAGAGAAGTTAAGGGGGTCGTCACAGAGTGGTATCAGAGCAAAGTTTCCACCCTTCCGCCACACTGACATCAAGCATCAATCATGCGCCTACCAAGTAAGAAGTTCATATGTTGTAGTTTTTGTATACTTTCATTATTGACTGCTAGTATCAGTAAGTGAAAGATGATAAGGAAGTATGTTAGTATTATTATATGCTATTATGTGCATGATTAGTATATGTTATATGAGTAAGATGACATGATATGACATATCATGATATGAGTATGATGATATGAGAATGATGATAGTGAAGTAATGTAATGTCCTTAGTGAAGTAATGTCATTATTCTCTTTATGAGATAATAGTAAGAGAATGACAAGTTGACATCCTAGAAAGGCTCAAAACGAGGAGCGAGCTTCTGAGGGTAAAGGCAGAGTCAGTACCACCACCAAATCTCTTAGAAACAGGGTTTTCTTCCTCCTTTTTCTTCCTCTT
>JAGFNQ010001395.1:139034-219576 GCA_024364735.1 Boesenbergia rotunda
GAGTGGAGAACCTAGGTCTTCTTCCCTAGGGCCAAGGAGTGGAGTTTCCTCGCAAGGAAGAGAAGAGGAGTCCTACGCTAGTTTTTTTTCGAAATACTTAGTGAGTTTTCTTCAAGAAAAAGGGTAAGTAAATCACTCACCCCAATAGAAGTAGTTTCGTATGTAGATTCTCGTTGTAGAACCGTAATTTTGTGATCTAAGTGCATACTTTGAGAATATTGTCTTATTGTGTGATTTAAGTTTCTAAAGAATATATGTTCTTATCATAGAACTTGAATTTGAGTAGGTTTGTATGTGTGATCTAAGTATGATAAGACCAAGTTCTTGAAAAGTCCCAAAAATGAGTTTTGGGTTAAGGGCACGCAAGGTGCTCGATGAAAGTTCCAAGTAAGAAAGGTAAAGTTTGTAGTGCAAAATTTATGCAAAAAGAAAGATAGCTTGATAAGTAAAGCATATTGAGTAAGAAAGTATTTACTTTTGTAAAGTGACATGTACCGGGCAAATGAGAGGCCCACAGAAAGTTAAAGGGAAGCTCTAATAGGGTGCGGTGGCTAGCTACCCGAAACCTATTAGGGATGCGCGCATTGTACATTGATACCATAATACAGTGTCAAGGCCTAAGAAAGTTGATTATTATTTGAAATATATGAGTATATGTAAGTGTTTCAATTTTCTTAAGTGCATGTTTTTGTTATGTATGTTAACATGGTTATGTTACAAGCATGTTAAAGAGCAAGAGCAAAGAAGTTAATGTTTTAAAGTATGGAAATGTATAAGTATCAAGTCTCAAAAGAAAGCATGAGCATGTTAAGTTTGCAAGTGTTTTGATGCAAGTAAATGTTTTCAAGTATGATTGAGCATGATAAGTGTATGAAAGTTCCCATGTGCAAATATTTTCAAGTGCATGTATTTTGAAGCAAGCATTCTTTGAAATGAGCATGTTTATTATCGATAACATGTATTTGTGAGTTAGGATTTACTTACTAAGCAATTCGCTTATTAGTTGCATTTCCTTCTATTGCAGATAAAGGTAAAGAAATAAGCATAAGCTATGGAGGCGAACGGACTTGCATTGATGTTCAGTGGCGCGAAACCGTGGAAGAGATCTTTGGGATAAGTCTTAGAGGCGTTTTGATTTATAGAAACTCATGGTTGATGTTTTGGATTGGTAGGATGTGATCACCTTATTTAAACTTTACATGGAGTCAAAGTTGGGTACAAAGATAATAGAGATTGCATGTGTTTGATAAGTTTGTTAAATTTCGTAGAAATCCTAATTTCAAGTTATTGGATTCGTTTTGAGTTGTTAAGATGCTTATAAAACTAGTATGGAGTTTAGATTTGGAGTTGTTTCTTATATGCATTGGAAGTGTGTGAATGGTGGACCCTTGAAAGGAGTTCCCAGGTCTGAAACTGAGTTTTCAGGCGTGCCAGTCGACTGGTTCAGATACCAGTCGACTGCCCTATCGAACAGAACCTTCTGTTCGATGCACCATTGACTGCTAAGAGGCCAGTCGACTGGTGCCGGGCACAGAAGTTTCTGTGGCTGACACCAGTCGACTGACTATCTAGCAGTCGACTGGTACCATTGAAAATAAAGTGTTGTAGGGTAGATGGTTAGTGCTTCAGTTTTACAACTATGAAGTCTAGGGTCAAATCCTTGCAAAGCAAATAAAATGAAAGTTTTTTTTAAAAAAAATTCTGAGAAGTTAAGGGAAGTCAAGTAGTTGTAACCTAAGGCTAAGAATAAGGTAAAGTTAAGGTTAAGTAAAAGTGACGTCCGCTTTAAGGGAGAGAAGTTAAGGGGTCGTCACAGAGTGGTATCAGAGCAAAAGATTCCACCCCTCCGCCACACTGACATCAAGCATCAATCCCGCCGCCTGCCAAGTAAGAAGTTCATATGTTGTAGTTTTTGTATACTTTTCATTATTGACTGCTAGTATCAGTAAGTGAAAGATGATAAAGATGTATGTTAGTATTAATATATGCTATTATGTGCATGATCAGTATATGCTATATGAGTAAAATGACATGATATGAGTATGATGATATGAGAATGATGATAGTGAAGTAATGTAATGTCCTTAGTGAAGTAATGTCATTATTCTTTTTATGAGATAATAGTAAGAGAATGATAAGTTGACGTCCTAGAAAGGCTCAAAACGAGGAGCGAGCTTCTAGAGGGTAAAAGGCAGAGTCAGTACCACCACCAAATCTCTTAGAGGTGGTGGCGCAGTTACAGAAATAGTTAACAGAACAACAGCAAGTTATTACCACCTTAATGGCTAACCAGCAGGCTGCTCCCTTTACTCCGCCGGTGGAGAATATAGTAGCACTAGTTGTGACCGAAGATCCATCGGTTACATCTGTAGTCCCGGCAAGGAGGGTACGACAAGAAGTATACCTCATCTAGTGGCAGATATTGAAGCCAAGGAACTTCTCATGCACAACCGAACCATGGGATGCTCAAGCATGGTTCAAGTCTTTAGAAAGCATAGTAGAGCTACTGGACTGGCCTGAAGTAGAGAAGATAAAGTGTGCATTTTTCTGCCTTACGGGAGATGCTAGAATATAGTGGGAGAGAGTCAAGGCCAAGAGAAATGTCAGCCAGATGACATGGGTCGACTTCGAGACTGAGTTCTTCGAAGAATACTTTCACATGCGAGTAACCAACAAGCACTATGATGAATTCATGGAGTCCAGACAAGGAGAACTATCCGTGGATGAAGCAGTGAAGATGTTTAAGCGGTTAGCTCATCTGTGCCCAGAGCTAGTTAGCACTGAAAAAGAAAGAGTCAGGCTAATGTTGAAAATGTGAAGGCCTGAGATAGCGTTAAATGTGGCCAGCGGTGTTAAGAGGCCGCAACCCTCCGAAGAACTGATAAGTAGTGCTTTGATCACTGAGCACTACTTAAACTGTACAAAGGCCACCAGAAATGTTAAATGATGAAGTTCTTAACAACCTTACCTTCGGGAGAGGTCATGGCATCTACTCAGTGGCTACGAGCTGTATTAATTCAAATTTCCAACCGAGAGCTCTATAGTGATTTAGTAGTCCTTGAGATGAAGGATTTCGATCATTTTAGGGATGGATTTCTTGAGCAAGTATAGTGCCTCTAATGAATGCCGCAAAAGAAAAGTTAAGTTCACACCAGAAGCAGAACCTCCATTTGAGTTTATTGGAGACCCAAAGAGAAAGACAAAAAGGTTCTTATCTACCTTACAAGCTCAGAGAATATTAGATAATGGATGTTCTGGTTATTAGCGCATATAGTAGATGCAAGGCAAAGAGAAGAGTTAAAGGAAAAAGAGGTACGGGTAGTCTGTGACTATCCGGAGGTGTTTCCTGAAGAGTTACCAGGACTCCCTCCCAATCGAGAAATTGAATTTGAAATTGAGTTGGTTCCAGGAACCAACCCAATTTCAAAGGCACCTTATCGCATGGCACCAGCAGAACTGAAAGAGCTGCAAGAACAGTTACAAGAGCTGCTCGACAAGGGTTTCATCCGCCCTAGTCATTCACCCTGGGGAGCTCCTGTGTTGTTCGTCAAGAAGAAAGATGGATCCATGCGAATGTACATAGATTATCGAGCCTTGAATAAGGTAACCATCAAGAACAGATATCTCTTGCCAAGGATAGATGATTTATTCGATCAGTTAAAGGGAGTCACGGTGTTCTCCAAAATAGATCTGCGATCAGGTTACCATCAACTCAAAGTGAAGGAGAGTGATGTGCCAAGGACTGCTTTCAGTACAAGATATGGGCACTACGAGTTTGTGGTCATGCCCTTTGGAGTGACAAACGCCCCTGCGACGTTTATGGATCTAATGAATAGAGTGTTCAAGGACTTTCTTGACAAGTTCGTCATTGTCTTCATTGATGATATCCTAGTGTATTCAAAGACTCAGGAAGAATATGAAGAACACCTGAAGATAGTGTTGCAGACCTTACACCAGAGGAAGTTGTACGCCAAATTCTCAAAGTGTGAGTTTTGGCTTGACCAGGTGGCATTCCTAGGCCACATCATTTCCAAAGAAGGCATTATGGTAGACCCAGCCAAGATTGAAGCAGTTAGTAACTGGAGTCGACCAACGAATGCTAGTGAGATCAGAAGTTTTCTGGGTTTAGCAGGGTACTACAGAAGGTTTGTAGAGGACTTTTCAAAGATAGCTTCTCCACTTACAGCCCTTACCAGAAAGAATAAGAAGTATGAGTGGATTGAAGACTGTGAGCAGAGTTTTCTTGAGTTGAAGAAGAGACTGACAAGCGCTCCTATTCTTACAGTACCCGAAGGTGATAAGAGCTTTGATATATACAGTGATGCATCAAAGCTAGGACTTGGAGCCGTACTTATGCAAGAAGGCAAAGTCATAGCTTATGCTGCCAGGCAACTCAAGGATTATGAAAAGAATTACCCCACTCATGATCTGGAGTTGGCAGCTGTAGTCTTCGCTCTAAAAATATGGAGACATTATCTGTATGGAGTGCAGTGCAAGATTTATACAGATCACTAGAGTCTGAAATATTTCTTCACTCAGAAAGACCTCAATATGAGACAGCGAAGGTGGCTTGAGTTAGTAAAAGATTATGACTGTGAGATCCTTTACCACCCTGGTAAGGAAAATAAAGTAGCAGATGCACTAAGTAGAAAGACTTGTGCCACTTTGATATCCTTGTCATCATTATCACCACCATTACAGAAGGAAATAGTGGATTATGGAGTTGAGATCATTTATGGGCAGTTAGCTCTATTGACACTAGAGTCAACCTTGCTTGAAGATATACAAAAAGAGCAAGCTGAGGATTCTGATATCCAAAGGATCAAGCAAGAGATACAAGAAGGAGAACGTAAAGAGTTTAGAGTATCTGACAGTGGGATACTCTATTATGGTGACCGTTTATGTGTCCCTAATAGTGAAGAGCTGAGAAAGAAGATTCTTGAAGAAATTCATAGAACTCCCTACTCAATGCACCCTGGTTCCACTAAGATGTACCAGGACTTGAAAAGAAGATTTTGGTGGTCTGGAATGAAAAGAGACATAGCCAAGTATGTCAGCACATGCCTGACATGTCAGAGAGTTAAAGCAGAACACCAGAGACCAGGAGGTATCCTACAACCCATTCAGATTCCAGAGTGGAAATGGGAAGACATAGCCATGGATTTCATAGTTGGTCTACCAAAGACAACTAATGGCTATGACGCTATTTGGGTAATAGTAGACAGATTGACCAAGTCTGCCCACTTCTTGGCAATCAAAGTGTCTTATTCGATTGAAAGATTAGCCCAGCTATATGTACAGGAAGTGATGCGACTACACGGAGTCCCGAAGACCATTATCTCTGATAGAGATGGTCGTTTCACTTCACACTTTTGGGAGTGCGTACAGACAGCGCTAGGAACCAAACTGAAGTTTAGCACAGCTTTCCATCCCCAGACTGATGGATAGACAGAGAGAGTGAATCAAATTCTAGAAGATATGCTCAGAGCTTGTGTATTAGATTTCAAAGGCAGTTGGTGCAAATATTTATGTTTAGCTGAGTTTGCCTACAACAACAGTTACCAAGCCACTATTGGTATGACACCCCTATGAAGCTCTTTATGGTAGGAAGTGTAGATCTCCCCTTTGTTGGTATGAAGGTAGTGAGAAGAAAGAAATGGGGTCTCAGACTAACCTTATAGATGATACCACAGAAGCTATAAAGAGCATCCGCCAGAGAATAGAAGCTGCTCAGAGTAGGCAGAAGAGTTATGCCGATGTACGCCGTAGACCGTTAGAGTTTGAAGTTGGGGATACAGTTTTCCTCAAAGTAGCTCCTATGAAGGGTGTAACGAGATTCGGCAAGAAAGGCAAGCTAAGTTCTCGATACATAGGACCCTACCTAGTGACGAAAAGAGTTGGCAAAGCAGCTTATGAGTTGGAGCTACCTCCAAAGATGTCAGCAATACACAATGTGTTCCATGTCTCAATGCTAAAGAAGCATATCCTAGATGCCAACCAAGTGATTGAGCCACAGATGGTACAAGTTCAAGAAGATCTCAGTTATGAAAGTCGACCTATTCAGATAATAGATCGAGCAAATAAGAAGTTGAGGAACAAAGTGGTACCACTAGTAAAAGTCTTATGGCTGAATCAGAAGTATGAAGAGGCAACCTGGGAATCAGAAGATAGCATGAGGCAAAGGTATCCAGAGCTGTTCTAAGTTCGAGGACGAACTTTTTATAAGGTAGGGAGGATTGTAACACCCAATAATTTTCGTGAATTATTAGGAATTTTTCTGAATTTTCTAGCATTTTTTCGAATTAAAATAAAAAGGAAAAAAAAGGATCGAGCGGAGGTTTGGTCCCGCAACCATAAGGCAAAGCAAGCCCTTAAGGGCGTCTGGATAACCAGAAGGGCGGGGGTATCAAACACAGAAAAGGATGAAGCCAATTAATGTTATAGGTAAGTTAGGCTTTTTCATGAAGAGGTATTTAAACTTCCGCTTAAGTTGTGTTAAGACCCCATTAAGTTTTTGGAGGCTGCGCGAACAGGGGGTTTGGGGGCTGCGAAAACAAGGGTTTTCTTCCTCCTTTTTCTTCCTCTTGAGTGGAGAACCTAGGGCTTCTTCCCTAGGGCCAAGGAGTGGAGTTTCCTCGCAAGGAAGAGAAGAGGAGTCCTACGCTAGTTTTTTCGAAATACTTAGCGAGTTTTCTTCAAGAAAAAGGGTAAGTAAATTACTCACCTGCAATAGAAGTAGTTTCGTATGTAGATTCTCGTTGTAGAACCGTAATTTTGTGATCTAAGTGCATACTTTGAGAATATTGTCTTATTGTGTGATTTAAGTTTCTAAAGAATATATGTTCTTATCATAGAACTTGAATTTGAGTAGGTTTGTATGTGTGATCTAAGTATGATAAGACCAAGTTTTTGAAAAGTCCCAAAAATGAGTTTTGGATTAAGGGCACGCAAGGTGCTCGATGAAAGTTCCAAGTAAGAAAGGTAAAGTTTGTAGTGCAAAATTTATGCAAAAAGAAAGATAGCTTGATAAGTATAAGCATATTGAGTAAGAAAGTATTTTACTTTTGTAAAGTGACATGTACCGGGCAAATGAGAGGCCCACAGAAAGTTAGAAGGAAGCTCTAATAGGGTGCGGTGGCTAGCTACCCCGAAACCTATTAGGGATGCGCGCATTGGTACATTGATACCATAATACAGTGTCAAGGCCTAAGAAAGTTGATTATTATTTTGAAATATATGAGTATATGTAAGTGTTTCAATTTTCTTAAGTGCATGTTTTTGTTATGTATGTTAACATGGTTATGTTACAAGCATGTTAAAGAGCAAGAGCAAAGAAGTTAATGTTTTAAAGTATGGAAATGTATAAGTATCAAATCTCAAAAGAAAGCATGAGCATGTTAAGTTTGCAAGTGTTTTAATGCAAGTAAATGTTTTCAAGCATGATTGAGCATGATAAGTGTATGAAAGTTCCCATGTGCAAATATTTCCAAGTGCATGTATTTTGAAGCAAGTATTCTTTGAAATGAGCATGTTTATTATCGATAACATGGATTTGTGAGTTAGTATTTACTTATTAAGCAATTCGCTTATTAGTTACATTTCCTTCTATTGCAGATAAAGGTAAAGAATAAGCATAAGCTATGGAGGCGAACGGGACTTGCATTGATGTTCAGTGGCGGCGGAACCGTGGAAGAGATCTTTGGGATAAGTCTTAGAGGCGTTTTGATTTATAGAAACTCATGGTTGATGTTTTGGATTGGTAGGATGCGATCACCTTATTTAAACTTTACATGGAGTCAAAGTTAGGTACAAAGTTAATAGAGATTGCATGTGTTTTGATAAGTTTGTTAAATTTCGTAGAAATCCTAATTTCAAGTTATTGGATTCGTTTTGAGTTGATAAGATGCTTATAAAACTAGTATGGAGTTTAGATTTGGAGTTGTTTCATTATATGCATTGGAAGTGTGTGAATGGTGGACCCTTAAAAGGAGTTCCCAGGTCTGAAACTGCAGTTTTCAGGCGTGCCAGTCGACTGGTTCAGATACCAGTCGACTGCCCTATTGAACAGAACCTTCTGTTCGATGCACCATTCGACTGCCAAGAGGCCAGTCGACTGGTGCCGGGCACAGAAAGTTTCTGTGGCTGACACCAGTCGACTGGCTATCTAGCAGTCGACTGGTACCAATGAAAAGAAAGTGTTTTAGGGCAGATGGTTAGTCCTTAAGTTTTACAACTAAGAGATCTAGGGGTCAAATCCTTGCAAAGCAAATAAAATGAAAGTTTTTTTTTAAATAGAAAAAAATTCAGAGCAAGTTAAGGGAAGTCAAATAGTTGTAACCTAAGGCTAAGAATAAGGTAAAGTTAAGGTTAAGTAAAAGTGACGTCCGCTTTAAGGGAGAGAAGTTAAGGGGTCGTCACAGTCCATCAGTGAGTTTTGCTCAAAACTCACTGATATACCTAACCCACTCCTATAGCATTGGTGATATAGCAAGATTAGAGGTTTCGGCACCCAAAATCTCATCTCCTAGCTCAACCCTGTCTACTGATATAGGGTTTTCAGAATTCCAAATATGGTAAGTCTATCAGTGAGTTTTGTCAAAACTTATTGATATACCTAAACCACTCCTATAGCATTGGTGATACAGCAAGATTAGATGTTTCGGCACCCAAAATCTCATCTCACCACTCCTATTAGATGTTTCGGCACCCAAACTCACTGATATACCTAAACCACTCATATATAATATGTAGTTATATATTAAACCTTTTTATAAAAATTTCTTTTATATATTTTTATATCAATGATGGAGGGCCTGAAGTCGGATGACTTCAGCCCCCAGGGTACTAAAATACACATAAGTCGGATGACTTCAGACCCCAGTCTAATATCCTTATATGCATAAATATACGGAGAGAATTAAATCCCTTCACACATAAATATTAATGACTATAAACACGACACTAAAACACACAATTATGAGCCCGTGGTGCAGTAATTACTAGCAAATAATAAAAAGATTAAATTTTAAATAAGATAAATATTTTTAAAATCGATCGCACATAAATTGTATTTCGAATTTATTAAACAGACGACCCTTTCAAAATTAGTTAGCAATATCTAAAATATTAAGAAAAAACAATTGTGAACGTTTCTAAACTTTTAAATAGACGAACCATTGCAAGTTTTGGGCCTAAAAAGCCCAACAGTGCTCTCCCATCTTGTCGAGAGTTATATGCAGTCCCAAAACCCTAGATGCCAAAATCAAATGTACATTCCGCATTTGCCCTTCCTCCCGTGCCTAGCGAATGAGAATGAGAGGGTAGTTCGAGAAGCGATTGAGCGGTATTTAGGGTATTTCGTTGCTTCGATAACCCATTCTTAAGCCCTCCCGAGCCAAAGTTCAAGTCGGTCGAAGTCGCCTCTGCTTCTCGTGATCATTTCAATGGCGAGGCGTCTGATTCCTTCACTAAACCGTGTTCTCGTGGAGAAGATCGTCCCTCCCTCCAAGACCAGCGCCGGGATCCTTCTTCCGGAGAAGACGAACAAGGTGATTAATGGAGCCTTGCTTTGGTAATTTGGATGAGTAAAATTGAGTCGCATTGCTTCGGTTTTATGTCGAAAGAAATGAATTTAATCGATGAAATTTGCTCCATAAGTGCTATTTTATTGAGGATTTACTTTTCGTCATTACCTAAGAGGTGGATAAAGTCTACAAGACTAACTTTTTTCCCTTGTTGGATGCAAACTCGGGTATTAAAAGATAAGGGTTCATGACGTCTTTTGTGAGAAATATAAAGTCGGATGTTCTATTTTGGGATTTATTCTCGGAAGGTTTTGCTACAGAGTTACGAGGTTGGTCACTAACAGTTCACAATTTTGGTGATGATGCTTCTGTTAGTCCAAATATAAGAAAAAAGACCCAAATCCATTTTCATATCGTATGTTAAAGGTCGGCATTTAGCAGAGGTAGATCAAAGGATGACACTTTGAAGCAGCATGATAACTTAAAGATACTGTTGGCTTAAAACAAGGTTACTCATTTTGATGTTTATCACTCTACAAGTCGCTCATGTGGAAGATCTCTAAGTCTATACCAAGTTATCCATTGATTAAAGCAGTTTTTCCTTGTAATCTGATCTATATTGCAATGCACACATAGATGTCTTGCACCGTTCTCTTGGTTTAAATCCATCAGAAGTCTGTGAAAAAAGGAATCTCATTGAAATTGTGGTCTTCTCCGGTAGATCTTGGCTAAAATTAACCATACACAGCAATGGGTTGCAACTTAACATGTCTAATGAACAGCTGGTGCTGATAGTTAGGCCTACTAGTTTTGTATAAACATACATGCGCATTTAAAATTTGATGTCCATAGATCGTGCTAACATCATTTGGATTCTGTTGGATAATAATCAAGTTATTTATAGCTTGGTACCAGAATGAATAACATGTGAAGTTCAAGGCTGTGAACAAGCAGAGGGCTGCCAAGCTGACGATATTCAAGCTTTTTTATGAGGATTTAGCAAGACAATAAAATAAAGCTAAATCTGAGATCAATATTAATTGAGTTTAACATATTGAATTGGAGTTTGAATATCAAAAATGGAGTACAAATCAAGCTCAACAAAGACAAGGTCATACTTAAAAAATAACTAACATGCAATTCAGCTAGTGAAATTTATTTATTTATTTATTTCCGAAACATAGTGTAGATAACAATGCTTAGAATGCGTTCAAAAGTCTACGCTGATCTAAGGGAAAATATCAAGTCTTTTAAGTTGTTTGATCATTTAGTTAACTTATCTAAATTTTATATTTTAGCATAACATTATTTATAAACTAGTTTTCTTGCATTATGGATTTGTGACTATTAATTTACTGAATAGCTCTTCTCTAAGATAAGGTGTCTATGCTCTTCTCCATCATCTTCTTTTCTCTATTTTTCATCTCTAATGCTTACAGATGTTCCCTTCAAAACAGCAAAATAGTCTAAATAGCCAGTTAAGGCTATAGAAATCTTGCTTGCTGCAATTTTTGTTCACTGTCACTCTTTCTTTCAGGTTTGATTAAAATATTTTGTTCAATGTCTCAAGTTGCTCCATATGATCTTCTAATTATCTTTCATTTATCTTTGTACAGGTGAACTAGATTATCTAACTTTAAGTTTTTTTCGTGGCATACATCTAACGTTTCAGAAAGCAGTTAATACACTACTATTCTATGTGTAATCTCGTGAAGATTTTGGCTTTCATTCATTTAACTAATTGTCTGTTGAATTAGTGATTCTCTGTAATGTTAGTTCATAATATGCAAGATGGTGACATTTTTTTTTAGTAGTGCATATGGGTTTTACTAGTTTATTTGTCTCTATTTGCAGTTAAACTCTGGAAAAGTTATAGCTGTAGGCTCTGGAGCACGTGATAGGGATGGGAAACTTATCCCAGTTACCTTGAAGGAAGGTGATACTGTTCTCCTGCCTGAATATGGAGGGACTGAGGTTAAGCTTGGCGATAAAGAGTATGCTTATCTTACTTCTATGATCTGTCTTCTCTATAGTTATTTGCATTGTAAAGAATGTAGGCAAAAAGTTCTGAGGGTTTATCATTGTTTTGAAGTTTTTGTTATTTGCTTTATATGCTTTCCTTTGCTATCCACGTTCAATATCCATTTTGGTATGGCGCCCAAAGTAATTCATCTTATAACATGATTCAATTAGTTCACAAATTTAAGAATACCTCGATTGACTAAGATAGATGAAAGTATTAGCCAATAGAAGGCTTATTTTAACTTGGAATCATTGCAATCCACAAATAATGTGGAAGTAATAACTTGGAAGTTTGTTAGAGTTGGGCTAGTCTTCTGCATTATTTATAATCCTACATGTTCATGTTGATGACAAATGCACTGCTGCCCCTGGCTGCCTAGGTCTTGCTAATTATGGGTTGGACATAAATAAGGAGACAATGTGTTGCAGAACATTTTTTTCTTCAAGAATAGATACATACATTCATCCCTCACAGCTGGAAGTTCTGGGACAATGTAGCTGCCAGTTAATTCTAACTGTTACTTTATCAACTGAGTTTTTAGTTTTGGGCAAGTGAAAAATACTTACCCATAAAGGGTAATATTATGGGGTTTAATTATATAGATTGGATTCTTTTATTGCCGATTAAATTTTGGAGGATGGCTATTACTATTCCATATGGAAAGCATCTCTTAAAGAATGACGATATTATAACTTGATCGGATGTTACATACTTCCTAATGTGTTTACCTTAGTTGCCTAATTTACCTGGCATGTATTTCATATCTGATATGGTAGTGTAGAGCTGATCTGAAATAATGCTGGCCGTTTTCAGGTTTCACCTCTACCCAGAGGACGACATTCTTGGGACCCTTCATGATTGAATTCCAATTAGATAAAATATTATCAATTGTCTCGGAATGCTTTTACAATTGTGGTGAAGATGTAATGAGAGTCGAACTCGTGTACTTGGTGTATCCTTTTTGGAGCACTGAAACTTTTATAATTTAAATGCAGGATTTTGTTACTTTTCCGCAAATATTTTGTGGATAGACCACCAGGTACGACAATCTGTGATATTTTCAAGTATCCTAGAGATTATGCCTCTGGCTTCCAGTTGGGTATTGTACCGGAAATAATTTTTGATTTTTCATGACTATTGTTTCTGAATACAAAGAATTGATCATGGTAAGGAATTGGCACTTAAGAGTGTATCAAGACTATTGTTCTCAAAGGTCATGAACTTTTTGGTATTATACAATTATTGTCTGCGACACATTTTGTTCCGATGAACAAAATCTTCAATGCAATAGGCTCTGCTAAACACCTTTGAAGGATGTTTCAAACTCATTTCTCAAATTCAATCCATTAATGTTCCCTTGTTTCTCGTGACATCGACGTCACGAATGAAGCAGATGTTTCGTAGAGAATTCGCCAAATCCGCTGGCAACTACGCAGAGCAAATCCAACGTGAACGAGTCAAAAGCATGCACGCACTAAATAGTGCGGTAGAGTCGTCATGGGCTCATGGCCCGTAGTGATCGTGGCGTTGGTCAGCAGCAATCCAGATGTCTCATCTCCTCGGGTCATTCCAGAGTTGACATCCCACTTTGGTCCGCTCTCCGCCCGCCAACCCGACGACGACGACGACGACGAGGAGCCCCACTTGATTAATGGCGGAGTAACGTATTGCTAACTGAGCTCCGCCACTCCGCTCACCAACTGCTCGACGAAATGCCAACTGCCAAGTGCTCCCTCCACTTCCATGTCCTCTCATTCAGTATTTGTCTCTTCGATTGTGATCCCTACTTGTTCTCTGTTTTGTGTTTATTTAGTTAGTGGTTAGATTCTCTGCATTATACGTTTGGATTCAGAATTCTCATTTGACTACGGCACGGTCTGTCACTGTCTACGTTGCAGAAACGGCAGACCAAACTCCAATGGAAGGAATGATTCACTTTATCTTTGTTCTGATGTGGCCCAGAAAGATGGAAGAGATACCACATCTGTTCAGGGTGCACTGTCCACCCAGGAGACAGAGAAGCAGAGTAAAGTGGATGGAGTGAACACTCCACGGACATGGCAGGCAGGCCAACTGACCAAACTCCCTGCCGCAATTGAACGCCAACGGCCGCCGGACAAAACTAATGCAAGATTCTTCATCTTGCTTTATATGAAAACTCATTTGATAACAATTAAATTTAAGAGGAACTGATTTCTATTGATGATTGATTAATAGCAAAACAGTATTCATCTTCCACATTTTCTTAAAGAAAAGCATCTGGCCTCCAAAATTAAGGGGTAGCAGTTAGGCTTTCTAAATTGTTAACTAAACATTTAAAGATTTGAATCTCAGTTGTGGGCATGATAGAAATTTACTTTCAATGGGATAATAAATTTAAGAATACTAGCCGTTTAGATAGATTTCCGTGAGCACTTCTCCATTTACATATGCTCATATTCAAAATTAATTAGTTCGAAAAATTAAATATCTAAATTATCAAAATAAACATCTAAATTTTAAAATATTAATGACAACAGTATTGATTTGAACATTAATATATGTCACATCTTAAAAAAGAGAGAATTTACATATCCATTACATTAACATATCTCTTTTATTAACACACAATCATTTTAAGATAAATACTCATTATATAGGAATTCTTCATTCATTATATATATATTTCAATTTTATTCTTATAATTTCATACTCATTAATTACATTAAAAAATAAACGCTAAAATTAGTTGGTTGCGACATATCGTAGAAATTTTCTTTCAGTGGGACAACAAATTTAAGAATATTGGCCGTTTAAATAGACCTCCATCAGTATTTTCCGATTTACCTATGGTCGATGAGAAACTTTCATAGAATTGGATTGTTCTAATTTAAAATTAGTCGATTCGAAGATATTTAGATATCTAGATTACTAAAAATACATCTAAAATTTTAAAATTACTAAGGGCATATTTTTTTATGAGAGAGTAAAGTATAATAGTCGAATTACAACTTAAAATACGTAAAAATAATGACAACTGCCCAAAACATATTTAGTCAGGATAAAAAATTATAAAAAATCATTCGTTTTAGGGCCTTCACTGTAACCACAGGACTAAAACCTCATTGCCTAATAATGATATATTTGAACATTAATATATATTACATATTAAAAAAATATAGAATATATATATCACATATTCATTATATTAACATATCTCTTTTATTAATACATACTCATATTCATTTTAACATAAATATTCATTATTTAAGGAGGTTCATTCATTCATTTTTATTTTTATTTTATATTATATATATATATATATATATACTGAAATTTAATTTTATAGTTTCATACTCACTAATTTCGTTTAAAAAATAAACGCTAACATGTATATGAATTTTATATTACCCACTTATATTAATTATAATATTATTCATATGTTATAAAATCCGTACATTACATCATTACGAATATTTAAAGGTTGCAAATAAATTCGTCGTTGTCAGTGTACCATATTTTTTGAGGAAAAAATAATTAACGAGATTGAACCTTAATTGATCACCAGGGTACATCGGAAAACGTTCATGATGAACGATCCAAAACCCAGCGTCCATGGTTCGCGCTTTATTTAAAAGAAAAATTCTTACAAATACACTATAGTTAGGGATGAACCGTGAATATTTAAGATAACGACTAATCGCCCTTCCGCTACTAGTAACACTTCTTGACACTACAAAAATAATAGCAAATGGCGACGGCCGTAATCCGTCGTTATTCCGTCGCAAAACACTAATAGCGATGGAATAGCGACGGAGTGAGCGCCGTCGGGCGAAAGCCCGTCGCTGAGCTAAGGTAGCGACGGAAACAAAAAACCCGTCGCTAATATGAGATAGCGACGGACATATAAGTCATCGCAAAACTAAGTTAGCGACGGATATATAAGCCCGTCGCAAACACCGGGGAATATGGGTTGACGTGTCCTGGAGAGATTTTAGCGATGGTCGGTCAAATATCCGTCGCAAATCTTTCGTGATAGCAATGGATTTGATCAATATTCGTCGCTAATCTATCGTAATAGCGACGGATTCGGTCAAACTCCGTCGCTAATCGATCGTGATAGCGACGGAAAAGAATAGTCTGTCGCTATTTGCGACGGATTTTTAAAAATATCCGTCGCAAAATCTGGAAAAATTTTCACAGCCAAATTCTGTTTTTCCCCTTCCCATAGATACATCAATAATATACAAATATCCACATCCACTGATCTAAACAAACATCAAATAAGAGTAAATTTTATAACATCCAAACAAACATCAAACAAAAGTAAATATTACAACATCTAAACATTTAAACAAACATCGAAACAAACTTTCATTTCCAATATCCAATCCAAACAAGAGTAAATATCTAAATCTATACATCAAAAGAAGGTAAACATAAGTCAGAGTAAATGAAAAGAACTGTATACACCAAAAGTTGTATGGTGTTAAGTTGTATGGTGTTAAGATAACAGGTCACAATGATTATTGTTATCCATAACTTCCAAATGGCTGAAATCCATCTGCAGAAAGTCCAAGTCTTACATTACGTGGTTCCATAGCAAAGGAAGAAAATGTTGAATCAAAATGTTTCCATACAGGGGAATCACAAGGATGACACATAATGTCTCCATCATGTCCATGGTTTTGATGCCAGATCATATGACTTGTTGTTGCTGCTGATGCATACAAACGTTGGAGTCTAGCAATCAAAGGAAAGTAATACATGACTTTGTAGGGAATATTTTTCTTCTTTTTATTTACCATGCGAGCACCATGCTTGTAACGAGGATGATTATACATTTTGCATTCCATCAACTCATTATCTTCGTTCCAATAGATCATGCAATTATTGACACAACAATGTATCTTCTCAACTGGCAAACTCAAATCTCTGATTAGTTTTTTAGTGTTGTAGAAACTATCAATCATGCAGTTATCAGTTGGAAGTAACTCTGACATAAGTTGACATATGTTATCATAACATCGTTCTGAGAAATGATGTTTTGCCTTCATATTCAATAATCTTGTAGTAACAGATAATTGAGAACGACCAGAAGGAATACCTTCCCATAATTCTCTTTCACTAGCCTTTAACATGTCATACATTTTCTGAACATCAGAAGTAGATACTTGTTCTACATTGATTGATCAAAAGCATTTATTACATCGTAAACTATTGATTGCATTGCATCAACAACGTCATATGATGTCTCTGGTCCAATTGAGTTCGATGATGAAGCAACAGAAGGTCCACCAAATTCAAATACATACGGCTCTCCATGACAATACCAGTTGTAATAATCTGGAACAAACTCATACCTACATATATGAGTTTTCACTGTATCTTAATCACGGAAAGCTGTATTTCAACATTTGCGTTGATTACATGGACACTTCAACTCCGTGTCATTCAAACACTCAGGATGACACTTTGCAAAGTTCACAAATTCTTCCACTCCAGCAAAAAATTCATCACGGATAAATCCATTATCTAACCTATTATGCATTCATGCCTTGTTCGGATACATTGTATCTGAAATATCAAACACAATTTACTCTAATTAACTAAATTTATTCTAATTAATCAAATAAGACATATTAGCCTAATAATCAAATAAAATTATTCTAATTAATCTAACCACACATATTATAGTCCGTAATTAAATTTGATATTGATGCTATACTAAGAAATTAATCTAATTAATCAAACAAGACCATTTAATCAATCAATTAATCTAATTAATCACTCAATCCATTTATCTAACTAATCAAACAATTAATCTAATAATTAATCAAACAATTGATCAATTAATTACTCAATTAATCAATTAACTAAGAAATTAATAAAGAAATTAATTAAACAAATAATTGGATTAATTAAATAACAGATTAATTAATTAATTAATTAAACAAATAATTAATTAATTATTTGATGGGGCTGCCGGAAGCTGCCTGCACCACCCGCGGTAGGTCGCGCGCGGCGGCGGGAGGCCGCGTACGACCGCGGGAGGCCGTGTGCGATCGCGGGAGGTCGTGACAAGCCACGATCAGCCCGCCTGCCCGGAGAACACCACGCCGCCGTGGAAGCACAAAACAACGAAGAAAATCCGGCAAATGTAACTTACTCCGCGTACTTGGGTTCGAAGGAGGGTTCGCCGAGAAGCATCGGAGAGGGGAGAGCTAGGGGTTTGACCGGATCGCGTGGTCGCGGGCAGGCGGGAGGGGGGGCGGGAACCGTCGTATTTTTAACCTAATATTGCGACGGAAGTAACTTGTCCGTCGCTAATTAGCGACGGACAAGTTAATTCCGTCACAATAGCAACGGCTTTGACCAAGTCCGTCGCTATAGTTAAGGGTTTAACCTGAGGCGCAAATCTAGCGACGGATATTATCTATCCGTCGCTAATAGCAACGGATAATAAAAATAGTCCGTCACTATTCGATAATATTTTTGTAGTGTGACCATGTAATAGTCCTTCTCAATTTATTTTAATAATTAATAATTTTTTTCATAAATTTAATTAAATATTTTAAATTTAATATTATCTAATAAATCATTTTAATAGAACATAAATCAAATTTTATATTAAAATAGAAATAAATTCAAAGATTTCTAGGGTTATGATTAAAAGTATTTGATAATCAATCATTCATAATTCACTAAAGTAAAAAAAAAAAAAAATTATTTATTTATCAAAAATATAACTAAGTACCCGTAAGTTGTTTGTCATTTTCAAGACAGATTTTGGACAGAGGATCCTGCTTTCAAACTGCGTGATGTTTTTGGTGCATCAAATACATGTATTTTCCAGTAATTCATATATTTAATTTTTATAATTCATTTAATTTTGTAAGTGATGGATTTTATATTATCAATATTTTTGATCAATTATATATATATATATATATATATATATATATATATATATATATATATATATATATATATATATATAATATATTATTTCGCCGACTAAAATCCTAAGGTGACTAACCTGATTCCATAAAAAAAAATTATCGGTCACAATTTTCTTTTTTCATGTATATTTCGTATGATTTATTTATTTATATTTTATTGTAATATTGATGATACTAGCTATTTAAGTTAAGCAACATCATCATTTATTCCGGCGGCACGAATGTAACGAATAACTAATCTTTAAGCAATTTTTTTTTAAAAAAATAGCCCTATAGACCTTAGTTTTGTGTTAAATTAATATCGTTTTTCTAGTCTGTCTATATGTTCTTTCATTTGTCACTTGGTTGAATTATATAAAATGTATTAAAAATATTATAAGAAATATTTGATAACTATTAGTCAATTAAAATAATATTTAATTGATGAGTTGTCATCAAATATTTTTTAAAATACTTAAAAATTATAAATCTAATAAAGAAAATTTTATAAATAAAACTTTATATGCAATCACGGTGATAAAAGATGATTCGTTCATTCCAGTACCCCCACTAACCTATCCCAGGGCCAACACGGAGGAGGTAAAATCACGGAGGCTACTAGCCCGGATACTGTGGCTAGTGGGTGGGGAGGATGGACATACTGACTTTGCCAAATTTTGACCTTCATATTTTATGATGATAATACTCACATACTAATCATCAATCAATCCCATGATAATAACTTTACATGCAATCACGTAGCATATCCACAAATTTGATGACCCGCGTCTATATACTCAACTATTAGTATCAAACTCACCCAAACACCGTGCCACGATAATCAAAAAGATTGTGCTCCCATACGACAGATCAATTGCTAGCGTATAAAATATTATCATCATGAAATTTAGAGTCAAATTCTAACAAAATTAGATACTTCTCCTCCCTTGATTATATGCTAGTCCCTGTATGGACTTATAGCCTTCATAAT
Organism: Boesenbergia rotunda; assembly: GCA_024364735.1. NCBI lineage: Eukaryota > Viridiplantae > Streptophyta > Magnoliopsida > Zingiberales > Zingiberaceae > Boesenbergia > Boesenbergia rotunda. The sequence continues at coordinate 158,493 of JAGFNQ010001395.1, forward strand.
TTAACTTTTTCGTGTTGGCCTTGAGGGACGCTGGGGACGAGCAAATCGTCTTTTGCCACCATGATAATTAGTAAGGTTGTCTCGGGGTATGGTGCAGCGAAATAGTGACTAGTTATCAAACAGGCACCAACAGTTTGATCCCCATTATTATGTATTTTGTAAAAAATTTCCTCCAAATGAGGCGCGCTATCATGGGATGTTGGACTTCTGGACTACTGGTCACGCGCACTTCCCGATTTACCTTCGTGGTGCTGGGTCGATCGCTCTAAGTTCGACTGTAACCTGGTGTATCATTTTTTTTCATGATAATTGATAAGAGATCCGAGAGTATAACTGAGTTGATTATTATGAGACAGATATTATTATTATAAATAAAAATTTGAATCTTAAAAATACTAAGAAAAATGTCCTTTCCATAATGAGCAATTTTAACTTCTCGATTTACCTCTTATAGATAGTTGTTAGATTGGCCGTGTGGAGCCGCTAAAGTGATAGATTTTATCTTTTGCTACAATGATAACCACTAAGATCAGATGGGATATATTTTTGTATAATGATGATTCAAAACTCAGGTAGAGTATCTCATACGTTTGTGGTGTTCAAATCACTAATGATACTGAGTCGTCTATCAAGACTGATTTGTACTTAATTTCTAGATTTATTTATGTGATCGATGAAAAACTTTTATGGAATAGAGTTGATTATTTTTGAGATTAATCGATTTGCAAAATTAAATATCATAAAAAAACCCATCAGCCATCAAACATTTTTAATAAAAAATATTTAATGAGTACTAATCGATCAAAGTCAAGCGATTTTAAAAAGTATTTGATAATTATTATCTCCATAGATACCTAATTGATTAGAGGGTGATAAATTTATTATAATGAAGCAAGAATCAAATCATACTCTCAGAGAAAAAAATTTCTCTCATCCTCTAACCACTTATACTTAATTATAAATTAATCCTATATTTTATCTTCTTTCATATAGTTTAAAAACGGACCACGAAAGACACTAAATATAATCACCTTTGACTCCACTTGATAACTATTCAATTGTCAATTTATTGATGGGATTGAAATGGGCAAAGTAAAAGGGGTTAAAAAGGGATATTACCAAACTAAGGCAACCTTAAGTATATTTTAAAGTAAAATGCTAGTCATATTACCAGCCAACCAGTTAGCAGATATAGTTTTCACCTAATTCACCCAATCTAAGACAAACAGTTGTTAAGAGCAAAAGAATCCTAGATAATATTCATCCAGCTCCAGAATTGATAAGGAATTATATAAGAAAACGAACATCTCCCATATATGTATTAAAAGTCGATTTCAAAAGGCTTTTGATGTAGTTCACTAGGATTTGTTGGAGGATGTAATCACAAGGCTTCAGTTCCCGACCACATTCATAGTATGGATCAAAGAATGTATCACCGCAATCTCTCACTCTATCTCTAATCTTAAATGGAAGGATGTATGAGTCTTCGGGACTATGGTATAGCGGTAGGGCGATTAGTCGCTGTTCTAGACATCGCGGTTCGATCCTCAGCTACGGTATATTTGTAAGAATTTTTTTTTTCAAATGGGGCGCGAACCCTGGAATACTGGGCTTCTAGATCGCCCACTGCGAGCGCTTCCCGATTTACCCTAACGGCCGGTGGAAAATTTTTGTGAGGCCGGACCAGTCGTCCGAGGTTGAAAGATGAAAAATCGAAACATTAGCGGTTGGATGAGGAGTCACTCGAGCTTCCAAATTTATCCGATGGGTGAAGTAGAGAAAATGGTTCTCCTCTAAAATTAGTTAGAGCCCAAAGCTTAGATATTTGTAAGTAAAAAAGGTGGAACCGTCACCTTAGCGGCCCCCTGGCCCAGGCCCCATAAAAATCCAGAAGGAGGCAAACCACGGTTATCACTGGTGTGGTGAGGCGCCTGGGGTACCTGTGACCTCCAAGTAAATGGTCAGGCGCCTTATCATCCGATCCAGCCCGTGTGAGCAAAAATTAAAAAATTAGATATTTGAGTCATATGAGAGAGAGAGGAACTTGTAGCTCACAGAATTAGAGCACATGTCTATGAATCATGATATTGAGGGTTTGAATCCCTCCTAGCCCATAATCTTTCCTTTTCAGAATGGTCATTTCCTCTTTGACATGAGAATTATGATCGAAATAGTGAATCTAAAGCTATCGAATTTGGGTATTGTGGGTTTTTTCCTAGATCGACTCGAACTCAAACGGTTTAACATGGCTTTCACTCAAAACATTATGGTCCATATTAGTTTTATCCAACGCCCCACCCAGCTTAAGGGCTAACGCCCCTTCACTCGTCCGATTTTCTCCCCCATATTATAATTTGCAGCCGTCTTCTCGATCTCATTCATTGTGTTTTGTGCTTTGTTCCTTGGCATGGCTCTCTCCACATTCCCCCTCCCCTGCCATCTTCTTGCTGCAGATGCCTCTAATCACCACAAGAGTTCCATGCTGCTTTCCGAACTTCATTACCAGCAACATCGCCGCAGATCTCTCAAGGTTAGTAAATCTTCCATTAACTTTGTTAACTGAAAAGACTTAACCTTGATCTCTTAATCGATTTGCTTGAATTCATTGACTAGCAATTGAAGAAGAGAAGTGCATCCGTTTGTGCATCGCTATCAGAGATTGGAGAGTACCATTCACAGAGGCCTCCGACTCCACTTCTGGACACCATCAACTATCCCGCTCACATGAAAAACCTCTCTCTCAGGGTACGCAGCCAAAAACTGAACGCAGTACTGCCCTCCTTCAGGATCGCTTAAGCATTTATTTGTGATGATTTGAATTACTTCAGGAGCTTAAGCAGTTATCAGATGAGCTCCGTTCTGATATCATCTTCAACGTCTCCAATACTGGAGGCCATCTCGGTTCGAGCCTCGGCGTCGTCGAGCTCACCGTTGCCATCCACTATGTCTTCAGTGCTCCACAGGACAAGATCCTTTGGGATGTTGGCCACCAGGTTTAATTTCCTTCTTTATTCGCATTTGTTCCTTTTTGTTCATTCAGAAACTGAATCAGTTCTAAATATTGGAGCGGTTTGCAGTCTTACCCTCACAAGATATTAACTGGAAGGCGTGACAAGATGCAAACTCTGAGACAAACTAATGGCTTATCCGGGTTCACTAAGCGTTCCGAGAGCGATTACGATGCCTTTGGTGCAGGGCATAGTTCAACCAGCATATCAGCGGCACTCGGTAAGAAAAAAACTCAGATCAAAATATTGAATTTCTTGGAATAATTCGTTCGATCGAGCCATGCACCCATGATTAATTAATCCGAGTGAACAGGAATGGCGGTTGGGAGGGATCTGAAGGGAAGGAAGAACAATGTGATAGCAGTGATTGGCGATGGAGCCATGACTGGAGGGCAAGCATACGAAGCCATGAACAACGCAGGATATTTGGACACCGATATGATTGTGATTTTAAATGACAACAAGCAAGTCTCTCTTCCCACCGCAACTCTCGATGGCCCTGCGCCGCCTGTCGGGGCTTTGAGCAGTGCCCTCGGCAGGTTGCAGTCGAGCAAGCCACTGAGAGAGCTGAGGGAGTTGGCTAAGGTCAGTACTCATGTGACAGATTAAAACTAGTTGAAGGATCTTTTCTTAATTGGATCTTGTTGACCAGAGCAATATATATCCTCTTTGTCGTGACTAAACGAATCTAAAATAGCATCTCTTATCTTGACGCTCGCTGCAGGGAATGACAAAGCAAATCGGTGGATCCGTGCACGACATAGCGGCTAAAGTAGATGAATACGCCCGAGGAATGATCAGTGGATCCGGCTCGACTTTGTTCGAAGAGCTTGGCCTCTACTACATCGGCCCAGTAGATGGGCACAACATAGATGACCTCGTCACCATTCTCAAAGAGGTCAAGAGCACAAAGACAACAGGTCCAGTTCTCATTCATGTCGTCACGGAGAAAGGAAGAGGATACCCTTATGCGGAGAGAGCTGCAGACAAGTATCACGGTAGGTAATACTTCACTGAGAATTTATAAATTAAATTCCTCTGCTAATTTTTGATGTATTTGGGTTGTGAAGGTGTCGCCAAATTCGATCCGGCGACTGGGAAACAGTTCAAATCAAGCTGTCCGACAAAATCTTACACCAACTACTTCGCCGAGGCGTTGGTGGCGGAGGCGGAGGTGGACGAGGACATTGTCGCGATCCATGCAGCTATGGGAGGTGGAACCGGGCTCAACCACTTCCTTCGGAAGTTCCCGGACAGGTGCTTCGACGTGGGAATAGCAGAGCAGCACGCGGTCACGTTTGCTGCCGGGTTGGCTTGCGAGGGCCTTAAGCCTTTCTGCGCCATCTACTCTTCCTTCTTGCAGAGAGCTTACGATCAGGTGGTGCACGACGTCGACTTGCAGAAGCTTCCGGTGAGGTTCGCGTTGGATCGCGCCGGCCTCGTGGGGGCCGACGGACCGACGCACTCGGGGGCGTTCGACGTGGCCTACATGGCCTGCCTGCCGAACATGGTGGTGATGGCGCCGTCCGACGAAGCAGAGCTGTTCCACATGGTGGCCACAGCGGCTGCTATTGACGACAGACCGTCGTGCTTCCGGTACCCGAGAGGAAACGGCGTTGCCGTTCCTCTTCCTCAGGGAAACAAGGGTGTTCCTCTGGAGGTTATTAGCTAGCTAGTTAGTCATTCGATCGATTATCTTAATTGGGAGTTCAGATCTCTATGCGCTTCCACAATTTGTTTGATTATCAGTTGTTTAATTATTTCTCAGATTGGGAAAGGAAGGATACTAATTGAAGGGGAAAGGGTGGCGCTGCTGGGGTATGGGACGGCGGTGCGGAGTTGCTTGGCGGCGGCTTCCATGGTGGAGCTCCGCGGCCTCAAGATCACGGTGGCCGACGCACGGTTCTGCAAACCACTCGACCGAAGCTTGATTCGGAGCTTGGCTAAGACGCACGAGGTTCTCATCACCGTGGAAGAAGCATCGATTGGCGGCTTTAGCTCTCACGTAGCTCAGTTCATGGCCCTGGATGGCCTCTTCGATGGCAAACTCAAGGTAATTAAACAGATTATATATAATTAGTGTGATCGATCGATCGATCGATCTATCGATGATTAAAGGATTAATTAAACACTTCGTGAATTGTGGTTGCGTTGTTGTTTGCAACAGTGGAGACCTTTGGCTCTTCCCGATAGATATATCGACCATGGGTCGGCAAGTGATCAGTTATCAGAGGCTGGATTGACACCGTCTCATATCGCGGCCAGTGTGTTCAACGTCATTGGACTGACGAGAGACGCGCTTCAAATTATGATGTCGTTGGAAAAATAGGATGTTTAATTTGTTCAATCTTATTTTTCTTCAATAATTAAAATTAAGGTGGGTGGATTTCTTTATTCTCTTCTCTGGTAGCTGATAACGAATAGTAAACGGTATAAAATGGACAAATAATCGAGTCAAGAATATATATATATATATATAATAATAATAATAATAATAATAATAATAATAGTTGAATATGAATGACCGATTAGTTTTTATGAAAAATTTCAATCAGGGTAAATTAAAAAACGCTCATGATGGACAATTTAAAAACCTAATATTTCATATTTACACATCCTAAAATTTCAAATCGAGCAAAGCGAACATATCATACCATGACGCAGGTGGAATCATGAACTACGTAAGCATGATAATTTTACAGAGAGAAGATTATATTTTTAATTTCGTAAATTATAATTTTTTAAAATTTTGATCTACTAATTATAAATTCATATTCTTAATATATTAATTTGTATTATTTTTTTAATTTTTTTTCTTTTATCCGAAATTCAAATTGATGATTAGTAATTTTTTTAACCGGAATTTTATTTGTATTATATTAATTAAAATTTTGTTTATTGTTGTCAGTATACGTGGTTTGGATGGTATAAGTAACATCTTAAAGTGGTCGTTATTACTTATGAGGGCGTGTCTCGGGTTTGGATCCAACAGACCTATTGGTCCAATAATTGACGTTCCGGGTGTGACTACGACAGACCTATTGATCTGGTAAGTCAGATTTTCATCTGAGTTAGTGTTAGGGAACCAACTAATCGTGAAGATCATTAATTTATCCATGAAATTTTTTTATCAATCATCGAATAACTTAAAAATATAAATATTACATTGTCAAATAACTAATATCTCATATTTATTATTTTATTGGATAAAAATATCGTATAATATGTCATAATTAAAAATTAAATCATGAATACGTACAAACCACTTAAATATCATTGCTGCTGAACTATAACCCTGAGTTATAATAATTATACTCTAGAGGATTGAGAAAGTAAAGGTCATTTCTCATGCAAAACTTTATTCGCTGACAAAAACAAAAATGTTTAGTTCTAATATATTTAAATAATTTAAATGAATTGAATTGAAAATTTATTTTTTAAATACGGATCTAGATGAATTGATCCATGGTTTTAGATTGGCTCCGGATTGAATTTTTTTTCTTCGAAACTTATAATTGAAGTGAAAATTTTCTTATGAATTTAACTCGTCTAATCTGTAATTTAAATTTAAATTTTAAATTTCTTTTATATATATATTGACAAACTCATAAATTGACCGTCTAATCCGTAATAGAGTTAGAGATTTTTCAATGATGACAAATTGGGCTACTTCATCCCGCTATATAACAAATTTCTACAAGTCGGGCTACTCGTCATCGACCCATAAATCCAGTGTGAGTTGATCTGAAAAAATATTAAATTTGAATTCAGGATTTGCAGATTTGGATGGGAGGTTTTCAAATTGTGTTAGGATTGGATTTGGGGTCTAATGAGTTTTTATATTAAACCAAATTTTATTTTTAAAAATTAAGATGTTTTATGTAATCAAATTTAGTAGGATAATAATAAAATATTTATATAAAAATTATAAATTATAAAAAAAGATAGTAAAAAAATCTTTTTTAATCCGTTATTTAGGTAGGTTATTCAGATTTGGATTGAGATTTAGAAATTTTAAATTATATTTGAGTTATGATTGAGATTATGTTTATAAAATCTTTATCTCAACCCGACTTGGAGTAATAGTTATTTAATGATTTCTACAATTATTTTAAAATAATAAAATAAAATTTTAATTAATTTTAATAAAAGCTTCATGTAATAGTTATTTAATAATTTCTATAATTATTTCAATATAATAAAATTTAATAAATTAATTAAAAAAAATTTAATAAAATAATATATAAATTTTAAAATTTAACTCTTAACCTTTACTATAATAATTTACTCACCACCAGAGCTGCGAACTGGGGCTAGGCCTCCTTTCCGATGGGCCTGGAAAGAGACTAATTGGTCCAATCGTCGCTCTAATGACTCGACCAGCTAATAAGAAGAGACGATGCGCCTCTAAATTGTTACCGAATAAATAACAGTACGGTGGGTGATGAAGTGAAAGTGGCTTCGTCGACTTTAAACAATGTCCCTCATCCGTCCACATCGTTGCACGAGACTGGGAAAATTTGGAGGCAGGCAAGTGTTTGTGCGAATGCCTGAAAGAAGCCTTTCAATTTTCACTTCGCTGCAGAAATTGGAAGCTTTCAGTATCAGCTGCATGCAGAAGCACCTCTCGTGCGTGCTTTGCCTCCGGCAGCGCAGGCATCCTCTGCGACTTGCACAGAAGCCCAGCCGCGGATCCTGCCGGTCGTCTCTTTAACCGACCTCGGCCAGTGAAACATCCTGGTCGTCGTCGAGGCTGCGAGGATAAGACGGCCGGCATTGATACATATATCCTTCGCGTTGCTTGGGGCAAGATGAATGTTTTACATGGAATTAAATATTTACAGGAAAAGTCTGAATGCATAGATTTCAAAAGAAAAAATAAATGATTAACGAGGTTTTTTCTTTCAGAATTAAACTTTCTTTCTGACGAACTAAAAAAATATGAACACCGGCAAGGCAAACTTCTTTAAGCCTGGAAGGCTTTAAGTGGCAGTAACCTTCTAATTTGGATTTCTTTTTATAAACATCTTACTGCAGTTGAGTGTAGTTAGGATCCGAGTTGTATGAGTTTGGAAACTATTTTAGCACTTCTAATTTATTAACTCGTAGTCTCTCATTTAATATATTAGGCTTATCATTGAGGAAGATGGGTTCCAGAAACTCAATCAAATACTTTATGAGCGCATGAAAGTGACTTAATTGGCTTTTCCTAACTATTTTTTTCACGCAATAATTATAATTAGGCTCCTAGCTAGCTATATTTTATTCGTGCGAATGTAAATTTAGATTTGAAGATCACAGCAGTGTAGGGTAGCAAAAGACTACCGTAGAAGGTTCCAACCATGGTTTGGCATGTAGTTAGAAAAATGAGACGAAAAAAACATTAGACAATATTAAAAGCATAAAATTGTCGATTGATTGATGGCCGTATTTATAATTATGAAAACTTTAAAACGTATATTTAATTTTTAAATTTCTCAAAGATGGCTTATTTTTTTATCATTCTCATCAATTATTATAATATTAATCCGGAAGAGAACGACATGATGACGAATCATTAAATTGCAACCCACGATGACGATGACGAAGAGTAGATGTCGGTGCCTGCAAAATCAACACGAGCGTAAAGGAGATGCATCGGAAGAAGTTTTGGCGGAACCCTCTCCGGCACTCAAGTCAAAACTCCTTCATTTAGGGAGGAAAACGAAAAATTAAAGTATTCGAGTTCTAAAAACTTATCCCCTTTACTTGGGTGTTGAAGCATCTTATATATTTGATGTCTTTCCCACACGTATCCTCACCCCCGCCTCCATGTTTCTTGATCATTGATTATTTGATAACTGTTTTCTTCCAGTAATGGTCACCGTGACTATTAAGACCATCATTATCATGCGTTATAAACAATAATTACCCGTTGAATTTCCTGTTCTAGAAGGAGAGGAGAGTACTTGAATCTTTGCTCTCTTATCCCTACACTGCTCTTTGGGCTCTACTCTCCCGAGTCAGTTTTGAAGTTTTATCTCCCGGATTGACCTCGGAAACTTTCCTCCATTCTCCCAAGATAGTCTTGAGAGCTCGATCCCCCGGTCTGACCTTAGGAGCCTTCCTTCATTCTCCGGAGATAGTCTCAAGAGCTCAATCCCCCGGTTTGACCTCGGGGGCCTTCCTCCATTCTCTCGAAATAGTCTCGGGAGCTCGAGCCCCCGATCTGATTTTGGGAAACTAGCTTGGTGGGCCCTGCTACGTAGCATTCCTGTGTCATGTGTACCCCCTGATTACTCATCCCTATCACAATTCTCCCTTCAAGTCTAATCGAAGGAAGTGAGGCTGATTGATTAGGCTCGTGGCACGATGAGAGGAAGCGCAGTATCTGCGGGGCCCATATCACCATTCCCTCTTCCTTAATGACTTGTCGGATCCTACGAATCGAAACATTCGTCACTTGGTCCGAGGCGGTCATTTGAGTTAATCCAAGAGTCTTTACGAGTTCCAAGGCCCTGCAATGATGGTTGTCCATCACCCATTAAGGGCGCATGAGGTATATTAATAGCGAGAGAGTTTTCCTGCGAATGGATTACTGCCACGTAGCAGCGTCCTTTTTACGCGATTTCCCTCTGATACGCTTAGTCATGTCATACCAACCCACGGCTATAATGAACTACGACACCTCGAGATTTGTAGTTCTCACCATCCACGCATCGTACATCTATTCCTTCGTACGATAGGTGCTCCTTCCCTATAAGAAGAGGAGGCGGAAGCGACCTTTCGTCTTCTTGCACCGCCGACTATCAAAACTTGTCCCTCCTGTCTTTGCTAGCTAAAGTTTCTCTTGCTAAAGCTTATCATTCATGTGTAAGTCTTATCCACTTCCATCTTCCTCTCTTCTTCAATATCATGGGCAAGGAAAGAAAGGGAAAGAAAGGTCAGGGTAAGAAAGAGAAACCTGAAGGGGAGGGGACATATCATTCGGAGTTGTACGAAGCCACTTCATCAAAGGTTAAACCTAATAGCCTGAGAGTCGCTTGTGAGACCTATGACATTCCGACGGAGTTAGAAGTCAAGGTTCCTAGGATCGACCAGTCTCCGGTAGAACCCCCCTTAGGGAGTTTTACACCTTCTTCCTAGAGTTCGGTCTTTGTTTTCCGATTCCTCTTTTTATCATGGTCATCTCTAAATATTTCGATATTCCCTTGCACCAAATAGCTCCAAACGCCTTTGCTCAGATGGGCGGGGCATTTAACTTGTTTAAACTGTTCGACATACCCTTGACTCCCCGTTCCTTTCATTACTTCTTCCTCCCCAACCTGGCATCTAGGGGAGCATTTAGCTTTACTACTCGCTCCAACCATAAATTCATAAGCGGTCTCCCTTCCTCCCATAAGGGGTGGAAGGAGCGCTTCTTTTTTATCCAGCTTTCTGAACGTCCTTTCTGCCCAATTTGTTGGCGAGAAGATTCACTCTCTCCTCCTGATTTGGGCGACTTCCAGCAAGATCAGGGGTACCAGTGGCCAGGAGCATCCTAGATGGAATGGAGTTTCATGACCCTAATCTGGTTCCAATGCGAGGAGCTCCTGTATCGGATTGGGATTAGCCCCAAAGTCACAGGCCTTAGCTACGACCACCGTAAGTTTATTGTTTTATCAAATATTTATCTATTTTAACTAATGTTCTGCTGTTTGTATATTGTAGAAGCCATCATACTTGTTCGGGCGATGAGTAAACTGCTCAAGTGGGAGCTCACCGATGAGAGGGCTCTCACTCCTCTACTAGCTCCGACAACCCCAACGGTTGAGCTCTCCGAGGACTCTGAGCGAACTCAGAGCCAAGAGCCTCCTGCCCCTCAGTTACCCACTACTCCTTTAGTCAATCATCCTTTGCATCCGCTGGAGCGGGAGATGATGGGGAACCACCAGCTCAGGTTCCGAGGTCGACGATAGTGCTAACCAGGAAAGCAGACCCTCTCCCTACAGCACGACAAAAACTCATCTTGCCTGAGGAGGAGGGAGAGAGCGAGCTGCAAACTTCTAGTCAGACGAGGGGGATGAGAACCCGTTCAGCTCGGCTCTGGAGGGAGAGGAGGATGATATTCCCCTCTCCAAATGTTTCCAGAGGGCAGCACCCGCCGTTGCAGAGCCCAAGAGTGAGACTGAGTCATCTGCCAGGGAGGTCCGCTCCCTTCCTCCCCCACCCCTAGTTCTCGAATTCCCTGGCAGTCCTAAAGGCAAGAGAGTGAGGTTGGAAGAACTGGAGTTCACTAGTGCCTGCCTGCGTCGGAAGGTACAAGCAGCTGAGAAGGCAGCCGCATAAGATTTTCAACTGTACAATTTAGGGAGCTGCCACAGGAGGGTCATCATTCTGAAGAGGCCTCCTCCAGTACTGACGACGGGGCTCCTACCCATCCATTGTCCCCAACTCAGTGTAAAACCTCTGCCTCTTACTCCTCGTCGCTCCGGGGCTACGTCCGGTATACCCTATCCAAGGAGCCGGGAGGCTATGAGGGGATGAACCGGGGAACACATCACTTCCCTCAGGAGGATGACCTCGGCTGGGGTGATCGCCAGCCTATACGAGTCACTACTGAAGGTAAGGTTCCTGTATCCGTTTTTATTATCTTTATCTCCCTATCTGACTCTTGTTGTTCCTTGCGTCAGGCTACTTCTGAGTACCTTATTTTGGGTCGACGAATGTCTCTCGAGCAGGAGACTGAAACCCTGCACCAGCAGGTGGCGGAGCTGAAGGCGGAGGTGCACCGAACCCATTGGGCAGGCCAACTGCAAGTGGAGGTTAGCAAAGATCTTCGGGTCAAAGTGGACCACTGCCTGGACACCCTCTTGGCCTCCGAGCCCTCCTAGATAGCACCCGCCATGGGGAACGCCTTCTGTCAGAGAGGATGACAACCCTCTCTGTGGAGGTGAGTCAGCTGACCCACTAGAGGGGACGACTCCAAGCTCAGGGGAAGAAGCTGTTGGAAGACGACCACCTCTTAGAGTTGTCCACGGGAGGCACTCAATGGCCGGATCCGAGAGCAGGCGGACCAACTAGCGAAGAAGGAGACCGTGATACAAGCTGTTGCTGCTCACGTATTGGACTTACAGGAGGACCTTGACCAGACCAAGTCACGCCTATTGACTACCATAGAGCAGCTTGAAGAGGTGCTGGCTGCCCAAGGTCAGATATCATCCGAAGCAGCTGGGCTGAGGACTGCTCGAGACCACGCCTTAGAGGAATTAAAGAATTATAAGGCTGGTGAGGAGTCTCGGCAGGTAGCAGCAAAGGAGATATTCAAGGCTAAATTCCTCCAATCTGAGGAGTTTGGTGACATTTTGGCTGGCCAAGTGCTGAGGCGGATCAAGCAGGGCTTCAATGGAGCGGTCCAGCAATCCAATGAGTTGATGTACTAAAGCCAGGCGTCAACCTAGACTTCCTCAGTGTTGGCTAAGCCTGGGAGGAACTGTCCGCCGAGGAAAAAGAACTTTAATGTAATATGTCTTTATCTGTATTGGTTGGCTGTCAGGCCTTTATGATTGTAAACCTTGCGTCATTGTTTTTCTGCCTAAATGAATATATTTCTTCTTGTGCCCTATGTTTTATATATTTATTTCTGAGTGTAGCTTATTTTGTAAAATACACTTTGTATTTCACCCTATTAATGTAACCTTTATCCTTGCCTTCATATTATGGTAATATGATCTCTATTTTTTTTCTCAAACTCCAACTCATTCTCTGCCAAGCACTGCTTTCATGTCAGCCACCCACCGGGTGCATGATAATCTCTTTTCGCGCTAGGGAAGGTCAAAACGCTAGGGAAGGTCACTAAGCGATAGTGACCAAAAAAAAAAAAAAAAAAAAAAAAAAAAAAAAAAAAAAAAAAAAACTAGGGAGTCTATCCTATTTTTTTTTTTTTTTTTTTTTTTTTTTTTTTTTTTTTTTTTTTTTTTTTTTTTTTTTTTTTTTTTTTTTTTTTTTTTTTTTTTTTTTTTTTTTTTTTTTTTTTTTTTTATCATTGCTGTAGTTGGGCCCCTACCACTATTAATTTTCCTTAGTGCCCTCACATTACTTTTCCTTATCACGTTTCCCCTGATTACTCATCCCTATCAAATATTATATTCAAAGAACAACATTAATTATTGTAATATGATAATGATATTAATATTTATAAATCAACAATACAGTCTTCTTATTTTAAAGTTTATGCAACACTTAAGTAGTGCTAATTTTCAACATTATGGTGATTTTAGAAAATTAACATTAATATTGATTTTTAAAAATCCATCCTATAAAAGTTGACGGAAGAGAAAAATGAAAAATAAATATATTTTTTAAAAAATGTAAAAGTTAAATACGTTTTTTTTATAGAATTTCACAATTTTAAATGTATGATTGGTCAATTACTGTAAACTTATTGAGGAGGGGAGATTAAAAGTGAGATATAAGTAACATAAAATTTGGGCGTTACGATTGACAAGTAGACTTACGACCTATTGTTGACCTAGTGTTGGAGCAACATGCTCGTGCAACTCTGGGTGGACCACATTCCTTGTTGCATGCGTGCATGCAAGGTTGGACTGAGCTGGGCTACTAGTGGTTCGAACTCAGTTGGCATGCGTATCTAAAATTCTAACCCCATAAACATTAGCTAAATAATATTCAATTTTAGATTTAAATCATTTACATGATACACATAAGCAAATCAAATCATTTTCATGTACATGATACACTTTGACAGTCGATCCAAATTTTTTATAAGATTGAATTTATCACTAATTATGAAAATTATTTATGAATCATCATATTAAAATATGTATGTGACCGCCATATACATGTCCAAACTCACCTACTACTACTTTGAGGTCATCAATGCGGTGCCCTAAATCAGATTATCATGCTGTTCCAAGGTTGCAGTTACTGCAGCCTTCTTCAATATCGACCTTCCTGTTGCAGTAAATAAATTAATGCTTTCCTCTGCCGCGCCTTCTTCCACCCCAAACCATCAATCCTTTTACTCGCCACCAAACGAAAGCCAGGCGACAAAACTAAGGCAGTCAGCAGCCTGCGTTGCCGCTGCATGCTCTCCTTACCGCGTGTCAACTACTGCACTGTCAGAGATTCTTCTTCCTCCTCCTTTTCTTTAGTAATTCATTATTTTTCTGCTCACGAATTTGAGTGAATTTTTCATCATTTTTGAGATAATTGATTTGTCCACCAACTGTTTGAACAAATGAGCGATCCACAGCTCAAGTCAATCTGACCGACTTGAAAAAACAGAAGGGAAAAAAAAAACAATCTTTGCAATCAAAGATTCTTTCAGAACGCTTGCATGATTGCCACCGCAAGCTGCCAACGAATGCATGTGTCTCACACAGCTCCTCCGGAGCAGAACATTGATCGGACACTGAACTGCGCCAGACTTGTTTGTAGGAATGCCAAAACCAATGATGCGAACCACAGGAGAAGTCCATGATGTTTCTGAATTCCCCTGCTTTCCTTGCATCATCCTAAACCAATATTTCTTCAAGATTAAGTTTAGTCCTAGAATTATAAAACAGGTGATCTGTTGCTTGAAAGATTCTCTCAGTGTTTGTGGGATGGCAGTGCAAGTGTCCAATGCATGCATGGCTCAAGCAGATTGTAGATTTGATACTGAACTGCCAACAGCTTAAATAATTAACGGGTGCCGAGAGGGGAAAAAGAAAAGGCAAAGATGATTAAAACCACAGAGGAGGCATGAGGTTGGGCAGTGGCATGTCCCCATCTAGAATTAGGAGGAACAGAGACACCCATACTGGACTTTGCCAGTCCCACCTCCAGCTACTAGCAAACCAATCTCTTCCATTCCACCCTTTCCTTTCTCTCATGATCACTGTGCCCTACCACCTTATTCTAAATCTACTACCAAGTTTGGGCATCATTAGGATTGTTGTGTCGGCCACACTAAGTGAAGGTGGATTAGTAGATAAAGCAGCACTAAACACTATACTCTTATGCCTCTATAAAGCCATAATCTCAATCTTTACCTGAAAACTTCTAAAGTTTTTGTCCCACAGACTGCAAACATCTATAATGGTTGATGATGAGATAGGAGATAAGCCACAACAACAATTAGACGGTATATTCAGACTGATTGCCTGTATTGAGGGAAAAGGCAGAGTTGCACAAGCCATCAGGACCAGGTGGCATTGTGGCAGCAGTGGATGATGCGCTTGGGACATTAATCGTAAAGGCCAATTTAGGTGGGGCCCTCTGGGGAAGCATTTGTCCAATGGTTTGACTTGACCACTGAGGCAGCCATATGCATATGTGCATGGGAAAGTGCACCTTATTTATTATAAACGAGTACAACAAAGTTATTAGGTGAAATGAATGCGTGAATTCACTGCATGCCATGCTCTGTTCCAGTTCATGTCCTCACTGATTTTATGCATGCCATGGATGGTAAGTGGTTTAGGAATTGCTGTTTTGTTGTTTAAAGAAACCAAAAAAAACAAAAACAATGGAGATCGCTTCAATTGGTGGCAACTTGCATGAACAGTAGCGATCAGATTGGCATCTTTTTTCTTTTAAAAAAAATTATTTTTTTGGCCAAACCAATGTTACATTCTTCTGACATTGTGTATTTATCCTTTGAAAACCTAAATTTTGAAGTGTGTGCATAGATTCTTACAGTCTTACATCTAAATGACTATATATGAATACGTTTGTAGTTATTTTGGTTAAGTGTTTTCGTTTTTGCCATAATCATTTCATGTAATCTTATGTTTCTGATTAATATATATTAATACGTTTCTGTTCCTTCATTCTGAGTTAGATTTAAACAGTTTGTGCAAGTTCAAAGTGAAACAAACTGAATCTGATAAAAATTATCTGATATTCTAATTGAAACCAATCTGGTAGAGTGACAACTACATTTTTCGATATGGTTGGTTTGTTTTTGTTTATTTGGCTTGGGCTATGGATCCCCACACCCAATCTCTACAGCCTCCCATGTGCTATGTTCAAATACATGAACAATTAAGAACATATTTTTGCCTTCCGAAATGAGTGGCTTTATGCTTTGCAGGAAAGCAAGTGTTTGATTGATTGCATGCATCATTCCTCCTTATTTATGAATTCTGGAGCAGTGTAATTATTAATTATGCTGTGATATCTTGTGCCAAGTGTGATAATTATATTTCTATTGTGCTTCTCATGGTTTGGACAGATTAATCTGATATAGAACGTAGATTGTGAAAATGAGGTAGGAAGTTTATTTATCAGCCTGAAAGCCTTCAATGAATCTCAACATTGCAGACATCGATGCCATGCAGCAGGATGAGACAGTAACAACAGCCCTTGCACTTGCAGCCATTAATTACAACTCTGAAACCTTTAATGCTGTATAAATTGTTCTGATGTCATATTTGTTAGAGTACGTAAATTCATCGCAGCATGAAATAATGGATTGAGTAGGTTACGACACAGACATGCTCAGACTCAGCTGTTGCCAGCAACTGTGCATCGCCATGAGGATCAAGTTCATGGATGCAAACTTTGTGGAAGTCTGCACAAAAGAAATGTTGGAAGTTTGCATTATTCGAGTTCTCAAGTTAAATGCAGAGCTTTAATGCTTTCCAAGGTTATTACTGTAGGGAGTTATTTTGTTCCATGTAATAAGTCGAATCTACTCTGGACTTTGACTTTGCTCGTGCACACCTCGAGGAAATCCTCCAAAAATGAGGAAGCAAGTTTATGAATTGTACAGAGATCTCCACTGAAGGTGTCTTCGTTCAGTAGCAGCCCAGTCAAAATAAGAAAATAAAAAATAATATCAGGTACTCTTTTTTATTATTTTGTGGGAAAAATAATAATAAATAAATAAAGAGAAATAAAGGACTAGATATCACGCGCGCGTCACGTGATGAGGAGCGTAGTTAAGTACACGCCTCACCAGCTGGGAAACGGCAGGAGCATGCTGTCATATTGTTACTTGTCAAGTATCAGCAGCATTCTGAAAGCCCCAACCTGCAACTTTGCTGATAGAACTTGTGATCTCACGATCTCTCTCATTCCTTTTTCTCTGCTCTTCCTCGACAAGCTTCAACGAGCTTCTCTGTTGATCTTTTTCGCTTGTTCTCTTCTTCTTGTCTTCATTTCACAGCGCAATTGCGCTTGGTCTTGAAGCGCATCTTTGCATTCTCTTGTTCAATCGGAGCTGTGAGGGATGAGTAAAGAAGAAGACATCAAGTTCCTCAAGATACAAGTAGATCTCTATACTTTGTGCTCATTCTCTATCTGGCTGTCACTTGCACTGATCAAAATATTGACTTGCAATGGCTTTCGTTCTTTGCAGACATGCACGCTTGCAGTGAACATTCACTGTGATGGGTGTAAGAAGAAGGTTAAGAAACTGCTTCAGAAAATTGAAGGTGCATTGCTGGCACGATTGCAGTTTGATTGCCGTGTTTCTCCGCAATTGCGTCAGCTGGTTTTGATTTCTTCTTGCTCGATTCCATTTGTTTCATGGTTTCTGGTTTGGATTGCTTGTGTGAGCAGGGGTATACACTACCAGCATAGATGCAGAACAGGGGAAGGTGACTGTGTCGGGCAATGTTGATCCTGCAACCCTCATCAAAAAGCTTGCAAAGGCTGGGAAGCATGCGGAGCTGCTTGGTGGTGGGAATGGCAACAACAAGGAGGGACAGAAGGCTCAGCCACAGAACGGCAAGGGGCAGCCCAAGGAGAACGGGAAGCCGCCAAAGGGCGGTGGTGGAAATGGTGGTGGGAAGGAACAGAAAGCTCAGCTTCCGCAGCTCACACCGCAGCAGCAGATGATACTCCAGCAACAACTGCAGCAGATGAAGGGGGCCAAAGACCTGCAGATGCCTCCTCAACTCAAGGGGGACTTCAATTTCGCCCCACAGAAAAACCCTAAAGCCACCAACTTTGCCTTGCCTCCCAAGGGCTGCGACGACGACTACGACGAGGAGGACGACTACGACGACGATTATGAGGACGATGATGACGAGATGGATGACTTTGACTGCTTCGACGCTGATCTTGAGGACGACTTCAAGGACATCAAGATCAAGCCGGCGGTCGCTGCGCCGGCACAAGATAAGAAGGGCGGAAATGGGAAGAAAGGGGGAGAAGCTCCGGTGCAGGGGAAAGCCGTGGGGAATAATAATGAGGGGAAGAATGGTAAAAAGGGCGGCGGCGGAGGTGGATCTGCCACCAAGCTTAATGGCGGCGGCGGCGGGGGGAAAATCGACGGCGGCGGACCGCAAGAGGGTAAAAATGGAGCAAATAATAAGAAGGGCACGGGGAATGCTAATGGGGGCGGTAGCGACAATCCTAACCCTGGCGGCAATGGAGGTAAGAAGGGAGGCGGAAAGAGTGAGGCTGGCGTCGGTGGCGGTCAACCATTGGTCAATCCGAAGATGACGGGCCAAAGCTTCCCGGGCATGGGCATGGGAGCGGGAGCTCAGATCGCCGGCAACATGCTTCCCCATCCTACCATGGGCCATATGGGAAACATTCCGGCTACAGCCTCTGCCGCGGCCTTACAAGGACTCCCTGCCGGAGGACCGCATCCCCCTGGCTACTACCAAGTAGGCATGACACAGCCTCCAGCAGAGGCGATCGCGGCCGCGAACCCTTACCAGCAACAGCAGTACATGGCCGCCATGATGCACCAGCAGCAACAACAACAACAGAGAATGATGATGATGAACGCCGCGCAAGATCGCGCCTTTCAGCCGCCCATGATGGGTTATGCTCGCCCGCCGATCCCGGCGTACTACAGCATGAACTGGCCCCCGCCGACGATGGCGCCGCCGTACCACGGCGAGCCATACACCTACTTCAGTGATGAGAACACCGACAGCAGCTGCACAATCATGTGAAAAAAAAAAATCCAACCTTTATCGCTCAATTATGATCGGCCCTTCGATGTTCTTGTGTTGTTGTAATTTGCCACTCGGATTGCATCCATGATCCAGTTTGATCTCTCTTTTCAAGTTCTTCGGGTGAGTAAACTGTCATCCAAAGGAAAACAGTGGGGAGTCTATCTCTTACCTGCTGCAAATACCACATGAAAAATCAGTAATTTTCTAATTTTCCCCCTTAATTCTCACCTTTGTTTGAGGAAAAAGTCTATAAATATATTTCATCTGCAAGTTTAGATAGCCAACTAGTTCAGGATTAGATGAGGACTTGCATTTGGGTTTGTCAGGCGCTTGTGGTGGTCACTGGTATATGTCTACAAGTTCAGAATCTCAGTAATAACGATCGACGTCAACAGCAAAATAGTCAACTCCGTATTCTTCCATTTCTGTGTCTTTCTTCTCATTTCCCACCAGCCGTGATGTCCAATCAAAATTTTAGGGAAGACTCGAGAGATGAAATCTAGATTCAAAGTTACTAGACAGCTACACCCAAACCCTGCAAGCAGGCACAGGTTTTCGCAGAGATCTACCAAAGTCAACTTCAGAGAACATTACCCATCAGGAATGATCAGATCCCTGCTCGTTCACCAGACGAGATTATTATTCTCCCCGTGAATTTGAAGACGAAAAAGTCAGAAACTTGCGAGGAAAAAAGAAAAATAGAGAGAATGATGCTTTGCGAGCATTGGGGGAAGAGCCGAGGAGCATGGAATGATGCCTTCCTTCAGTTTTCTTTCATTACTTTAGTTGCTCACTGCCCTCCATGCAACTCGCCTCCCCAGAACTTTGACCCAAAACGTCCTGCCCAGTTCATACCGTGCTCGAACTCGGAGAGTCGGCGAGGGAGAGGGGGAGGTCATGAGCATCTTGAGTCCGGACGAGGAGGAGAGAGCATACAACAAGGTTGATCTACGCATTAGTGCATGAATCTAGGCATGCAAGGGTGTCAGTATTTGCACGTACGGAGGGCACCAGTCAAGTTCGCCACAGTAACCGCGAGGACTCGTTCAAGGACTGTCCAATCCAATCAATAGTCCTTTCTGTTCTCTTTAAAATACGGAGCGGGATGGGTAATAATGGCGGGGGCCGGCGGGGGCGCGGAGGACAAAGAAGAATCGAGGGAGAGGATTCGATTAATTGGCTCAGAATCGTGCAAGAACAAAAGAAGAACCCCCATCAATCTGCATCAATCAATCGGATCGGAGGGAATGGGTAAGGCGAAAACCTCTGTGTGCTGGTCGTTCTCTCCTTCGAGGTATGGGCGGCTCATGAGATGTCATCTCAGAGTCGTCTGCTACCGGTAACAGAAGAGAAACGACTGTCAATCAGTGAAGCCCTCTCGAGCCGAAGGCTAGTGCTAGTCTACTGGAGCTCTGCTGGAGGAGGGGAGATGATGATGATGATAGCGTTCTTTTGGCATAACGAACAGCTCGATTGTCTCTCTGTCCCGAGGAATAGATCAAATTGTGAAGCGAAACGAATTTACGTTTCATCTTGGATCACTGAGACTGCTGCTATTGTGTGGTATAGTTTTTGTTCGTTAAGTTGGTGATGAGTTGGGTTGGATATATTTTCATATATTCTACTCAATTGCATGCCTAATAATTCTTAGCTTCCAAGTTTTTCTTTCAGTGCTTTATTGTTGAATAATTATATGTATTTCTATGTAATTAATAAAAAAACATAATTGATTGCGACAAGCAATTCCCTATTATTATTTTTTTAAGAATATGCCACTTTATTTCATATAAATCAAATTGGTCAATCTTATATCGCATGTGGGCCTCTTTGTTGGGCCTGATCTGCATGCCCAACCCATCTGCTCCACTGTGCAATATGGACTCAAGCATGAGTTTTAATTTATTTAAATGTTATATCAAACTTAATTATTAAAATGTTAATTTATTTTTAAATTTATCTAGTTGATCAAAATGAATTTATTCTTCATTTATCTTCACTCATAAAAAGCGTACTATAAAATAATCATCTATTAAGGATCGGAGAGTTTGAATTTCAACCTATGGCAATATCTATATAGTTTTTTTTTTAATTTATGATTTAAGAAAAATTATTCATTTCTAAAATTAATAGACAAAACTCTAAGATTTTCAGAGGTTTGTGAATTGCGATTAGTAAAACATTGAATAAAAAAATTTAAATTATTATGGACACAATGTGAGGTGTTTATTTTAAAAACAGTAATGAAATTTTAAACTTAATTTTTTTCTCAAAATTAATAATGTGTGTAAGATTATTGTATAATTTGATGATGTAAAATTTATAAAAAAAAGTTTTAAAGAGAATTTTTTAATAATAAAAAGAATAATAATTTTTTATATTTTTAATATAAAATTGATATGATATATCGGGCATTATTAAAAAAATCATTTAGGATGTTCTAAAAACACTGAGTTATATATATATATTAAATTTCTGGTGAGGAAAATTACTTAATAAAATTTAAGATTCTAAATGGTACTCAAAATTTAAATGGTTAGTTCATGATTCCATAGAATGTGTTACTTTTTCTTATTCAAAAGTTCATTTTGAATGGTTAGTCATGTCATTTGGTTTAAAAGTAGCACCCCAAATTTTTTAGAGAAAGATGTATATTACTTTTAGGAATTTAACCAATTGTACGCGTATTTATATTTATGATTGATCCTGTCGACAAGCGAAGACCGGTTCCTAACCGGTTGACTCGGTCTGACTAAGATGACCCGGTCTGCTGTAGCGTACCCGGATTACTGCAACTCGGGGGGTCGGACTCGGGCGCGAATAGGGACCAGGTTCAAGTCACTCGGCTCGGACTGAAACAGAGCTCACAATGTGGTGGTGTGGTTGCAAAATGGCAGCGATCCCTTGTCTGAAGCCCAAAGGGGGTTTATATAGGGGAGAGGAAACTCTCTGCTGTGTCAGGGCTGGCAAATCTCATTAAAAGAGGATCAGTTGACAGATTGTGATAGTGACAGCCGCATTAATGTTGTGAGACCGCCACAGCCGCCTGACACCCTGCCGAAGCTGTCTCTTCTGTTCCCCATTAACTCTTGGCGGCTATGTCAGGCAATGATTATGCCGAGGGGGTTGTCTTCCGAATACTGATAGGGACAGCTTATAATCGTTCGACCATCCCAGAGTGATCACGAGTGCCTAACCCTGATAACTGACTCCAAGGGCTCGACCTCAGGCGACCGACCCCGAGTGCCGACCTCGGGTGGCCGACCCCGAATGTCCCGACCCCGGGTGACCGACCCCGAGTGCCCCGACCTCGGGTGGCCGACCCCGAATGTCCCGACCCCGGGCGACCGACCCCGAGTGTCCCGACCTCGGGCGACCGACCCCGAGGGTCCTGACCTCGGGTGCCCGACCCCGAGTGTCCCGACCTCGGGTGACTGACTCCGAATGTCAGACCTCGGGTGATCCTTCGCCCGGCCTATTTATCGCAGGTTCAGAGCGGCAATAGAACCCGACCGAGCTCCTGATTCTTCTAAGAAATTATCCACCCGGATCACAAGCCTTCCTCTCAAGTCTAGTCGAAGGAGGAGTTCAGTCCGACTGACTAGGCTCCCTGCTCGGTCGGCACACCTCTTTCTTGCCTTCCCGCGCGTCACATCGTACGGTTAATCTTTCTCTTTAAATGTCGTATCCTCTATCAAATCCCCATTAATGCGAAGCCACGTGTCATTTCCCGACTGGAGGTCTCTGGTAACGAAGCGTCACTGGCGTGGTTCGTGCGACATGCGAGCGAAGCTTCGAGGTCTGGGAAATAGCAGAGATCGGACGGCGAGGAGTCTGCCCCGCCATTTTCCCTTCCTCCATCGGACGGCCCTCCTGGTTTTACCTGTGGTATAAATAGGCTTAACTCCTCATTTTACTCCTTTTTATCCCGGCCTTCGCCTTCTCTCTGACTTTTGTCCGATCTCCGCCGCCCGACTTTCTCGATTCCGGCGAATAGTGTTTCCGGCGAACTTCACCTTTAGATACTCCTTTTCTTTGCCGAGCCTTTGTTGTGCCTTTTCTGACTTCATTTTGATGGCTGCATCGTCTGCACCCCCATCTGCGCCCCCCGAGCCATGGTATTTAACTACCCGGTCTTCATTAACCTTAGGTCAGCTAGAAACCTTACGCATAGATTACCGAATCCCCGAAGACCACGCAATGGCCCTTCCCTACCGTCGAGGTCGACCACACGAGCCCCTCTTAAGTTATTTCACCGTCTTTTCTGATCAACTGTTGGCCGACCTGCGCTTTCCCCTACATCCCTTCTTTTGTGAGATCTGTCAATACTTCCAGGTTTCCTTATCTCAATTGGCCCCCAACTCGATCCGAATCTTGTGCGGCACTGTGATCATCTTCACTGCCCATAAAATCCCTCTGAAATCTCGGGTGTTTCACTATTTCTACTATCTCAAGAAACAAGAACCCGGGAATTTCTACTTCCAAGCTCGCATTAACTCGGCCTTCTTAGAGAAGGTCCCTTCATCTAATAAGGGCTGGAAATCTCACTTTTTCTATATCCAATCTATCCCCCGACCGAACTGGCCTACTGCGTGGGTAGAGAACCTGCCCAATCACCCCCAACTGCCCAAGAATCTTCGTTCAGATCCGGGCTACCGATCTGCCTTCTCCAAGCTCGGGGGAACCCGATACCACGCGGGCAAGCTACTGATCGAGGGTATACTGTATCTCTTCCGGCTAAGCCAAGTCCCGGCGGAGCTACCCGACACCCTCGGTACGTCCCTACTCGCTTTGTAAGTTTGTTAATGCTAACTAAAACTTTTTCCTTTGTGCAGCCGAAGTCATGTATAGTGTTAGGGTTGATGCCGTATTGGATCGGGATGAAGAAGCCATGGAGGCTCTGGCTGCCCAGCTAGCGGCTGCTCGGGCGGTACCACCAGTAAACATTGCATCAGATCCTGAGCTGCCGGAAGCTGCAACAAACGACCCCGGAGAGAGTCTCCCGACCGGGGATGTGGGAGCGACAACTCGGCTAGCTGGCGAGGGGACATCCACCCAGGCAGAGGAAGAAGAAGAGGAAACAGACCAGGCAGTTTCTACTAGCTTGGTCTGAAAGCGTCGCCGGCTGGTTCTCTGCATGGGTACGCCTTCACCTCCAGCACCGACCGCGGGGGGTCAGGTCGCAGTGCCTTCTCGACCTGACCGAGCTATGCCCCGCCCTCAGGTTTTGGCCCCGGGCTCAGCTCTTGTTTCAGCTGTTCACCTACCTAACCCTCGGGGTTCGACCCAGTCAACACCCCGCTCAGTAGCCCGACCTCCTATCTCCCTAGTAGTGCCACCTGCCGCGCCAACCTCGGGGACCGCGCCGAGTCTCCAGGTCCCTCAGACGGCGCCAAATTTGATCCTGCCGACAAGCGAAGACCGGTTCCTAACCGGTTGACTCGGTCTGACCAAGATGACCCGGTCTGCTGTAGCATACCCGGATTACTGCAACTCGGGGGGTCGGACTCGGGCGCGAATAGGGACCAGGTTCAAGTCACTCGGCTCGGACTGAAACAGAGCTCACAATGTGGTGGTGTGGTTGCAAAATGACAGCGATCCCTTCTCTGAAGCCTAAAGGGGGGTTTATATAGGGGAGAGGAAACTCTCTGCTGTGTCAGGGCTGACAAATCTCATTAAAAGAGGATCAGTTGATAGATTGTGATAGTGACAGCCGCATTAATGTTGTGAGACCGCCACAGCCGCCTAATACCCTGCCGAAGCTGTCTCTTCTGTTCCCCATTAACTCTTGGCGGCTATGTCAGACAATGATTATGCCGAGGGGGTTGTCTTCCGAATACTGATAGGGACAACTTATAATCGTTCGATCATCCCAGAGTGATCACGAGTGCCTGACCCCGATAACTGACTCCAAGAGCCCGACCTCAGGCGACCGACCTCGAGTGCCCGACCTCGGGTGGCCGACCCCGAATGTCTCGACCCCGGGTGACCGACCCTGAGTGTCCGACCTCAGGCGACCGACCCCGAGTGCCCGACCTCGGGTGGCCGACCCCGAATGTCCCGACCCCGGGTGACTGACCCCGAGTGTCCTGACCTCGGATGACCGACCCCGAGGGTCCCGACCTCGGGTGCCCGACCCCGAGTGTCCCGACCTCGGGTGACTGACTCCGAGTGTCAGACCTCGGGTGACCCTTGGCCTGACCTATTTATCGTAGGTTCAGAGCGGCAATAGAACCCGACCGAGCTCCTGATCCTTCTAAGAAATAATCCACCCGGATCAATGATATTCTTATTTTCTCTAAAACAAAGGAAGAATATTTTTCACATTTACATCTAGTATTTAACTTGTTTGAAATATATGTTTTAATAATCTCTAGAAGTAAAATGAAGCTTGTAATTAAACATATTGACTTTTTGGGAGCTAAAATAGGACAGAGAAAAATCTCTTTACATCCACATATTACCTATAAGATATTAAGTTTTCCTGATAAAATGGAAGACACCAAAACACTTAGGTCATTTATAGGTCTTCTCAACTATGCCGGATAATACTTTAAAGACATAGGAAAAATTAGTGAAAAATGTCAATAATCGAACAAAAATACTTTAAACAACAAGATCTAGACTTAGTTCAACAGATTAAAGACATGGTAAAATAAATTCTAGTCTTAACACTACCAGTTGTTACAAACTACTTAATTATAGTAGCAGATAATTGTGAAACTAGATGGGGGAGGAGATCTTTATCGAAAACCACCAAAATATGACCAAAAAACTATAGAGGTTATATGTAGATATGCTTCGAGCTAATACAAGGAAAAAGGTCGTTCAACTTCTCTTAACTATGAAATTTTAACAATAATATATTATCTAGATGCTTTTAGACTTTTTTATTTGCAGCAATAGGAAATTACAGTACAAAAAGATTGTGAAGTTATAATAAAGTATAGCCAGTAAACAAAAGGCTTAAGAAAATGACTTAGTAAAAAAAGATGGCTAAAATTTATATATACAATTATAAATAAAGGATTAACCATTCACTAGGAACACATTAAAGAAAAGTAATAATTCCTTAGCATATACACTTTCTAGACTTTTACATTAACATATGACCATGACAGACAAGAACATGGATAAACAAAAGAAAATAAAAAAACTTTGCCATGAAAATCATGAGGTTTGGCAACTAAGAACTTCAACAGTTCACTTGTTACGAGGAACAATTTCACTTTATAGCATGAGAAAAGCTTGACCACATCCAGACTTGTATACTTGACAACATATGGAATATTCCAATTATTCCCGGAATTGATTCTAATTACAAGATAACAATTATCAATGCTCTAGCCAATTAACAATACAAAAATCAACAGAAAAGAAGCTCTCTTATTATATGGTATTTTCTGGTACACAAGTAGGAGTCTATCATGACCGGAAGAAGTCAAGATTACTATACAAGAATGTGAGCATCATTCTTTCAAAGGTTTCTATTCCCTAGAAGACGCCTTCAATGCAGCCAAAATAGTTATTGGTCTAAATTTCATTATCACTGTTTTAGTTAAAACTGGGGGAAAAGCACCTATGGAAACAGAAGAATCAAACAAAACTTATGCTCAAGCTCTCACAACCATGTCATCCCCTAAAAGTACATAATTTGTTATCCACAAACCAAATTATCGGACTTTGGGATAATTACGAGTTAGAAATGAGGCGAAGGCTGCACAAACAAACTCAGAAGCGACATTATTAGGACTTTCTAATACTATTCTAGAAGACATTTACATCTATATATAAGGGTTGGCAAACATATCTGCTTTCTAGGTCTTTGTCGAACTATGTGAGACCTTAAAATGCTTGCATCATAATGTACCAAAAGACATGACAATTCAGTATGAAGCAGAATTCAATCCTAAGCCGAAATGTCAAAATAAAAACAAAGTTTGTGAAACCTCAGAAAAATATGGTTGTCAATGCCATCTCATACATTCTTTCAGAAAAGTTAATATCAATATAGAAACTTCTGAACCTCCAACAATCTTAGGGAGGTTAATTATTCTATTTCTTTTAATGGATTACATATTACTATCTAAATTATGGATATAAGATCCTAATTCCATCAGAGATTTTCCAAAGAAACTTGGATAACTCATTTCTTTAGCCCTTGAAGAAGAAGAGACATATGCTATTTGTTGAGCTCTTCTCCTGAATGGTTAAATCTAAAGATTGAACCTGTCAGGCATCCAATCAAATATACATTAATGAACTTCCTCGAAGTCAACCAGTCTTTGTAGACTACCCTTCTGATTTTGATA
This sequence comes from Boesenbergia rotunda, assembly GCA_024364735.1. Classification (NCBI taxonomy): domain Eukaryota; kingdom Viridiplantae; phylum Streptophyta; class Magnoliopsida; order Zingiberales; family Zingiberaceae; genus Boesenbergia; species Boesenbergia rotunda. The sequence continues at coordinate 185,691 of JAGFNQ010001395.1, forward strand.
TTGATTGGGATGCTTTTCTCCCTTTACCGGACCAACTCAAATATTGGAGAGCCTCTATCCAAGGATTTAATGTTGAGGCAATCTATGGTTCGTGAGACCATGTGTTTTGATATTTGATATATGTATCTGAGTGTGCAAGTTCTGCAGGATACACATATACTTGGCTTGATGGCTTCGGGTCCGGTGAATGATGGTACATTCGAGGGACCGTGGATAAGGCAGAAATGATGAGCCGAGGAAAGCGCACTTCGAGGCATACACGAAAAATGACATATGGAGATGAGCCGCTGTTAGTGATATGAGAGAAGTGTCCTAAGACAATCCCCTTATGATTGTAAATATTTATTTTAATAAATGATAATTCACTATTTGAGTATACATGTTTATGTATTTGATTGGGATCTTAAACTCATCTACTGAATGTCCGCAATACAACTCACAGCATAAGAGAATTTGTGATGGGATCACAACTAGTGATTATCTCTAAATGTGCAAATGTGAAGTATTGAAAATATCCCTAGTCGATGAATTGATAAATACGGACACTATCAATTCTGTTGAGACTAGCATGGGTTATTCTCTAATCAGCTGATTCTCACTGGCTGGTGACATTGGGATGTCCGGAGATAAACATGGATGCTAGTTAAGGGAACTAGTTCATTGGAGTGACTAGCTGTACGACTTCATAGGGTTATCTATATAGATTTGTCAATGAAGTTCTTACTGCGGCTTAAGTGCGATGTTCCTTTGACTTGCGGTGTTCAAGTCATCTTGGTCATGGAGACTTATACTTTAACATCTTAAGCAAGCATCTCCAAGGAGGTGTGGACCCAGGATGATTGGGTATAAGCCGAAGTGCCCGAAGATGTTTGAACAGCCTACAAAGGATTCACCACTCCTTGCGAGGAGATGTATACCCAGGCCTATCATCGGATTGTTACTCAAAATCTTTGGTCAAAGTATATCATGATTGGAATGCGAGTCTCTAAAATACATGAGAGTAATTAGAAATCCAAAGGACGAGAAAGACATTACTTGGGCTAGGTGTGACGTAGTCAGCCTAGTGGGGACTGACACAAATAGACCGTGTCCTGAACCAAGTGGGTATAAGATGGTGAAGGGAATGAGGCATGATTCATTAGAGCTGCTGAAGGGTTTCGGAATTCTTTCTGAGGTCAACCGTTGATCTTTCGATTAATTGGGGGTCATGATGTACTACTAGGTGCCACTCATGATCGTTCTATAATTAGTTGATTATAGACGGCCAACATAAATCGAAAGCCTATTTAGTCACACACACTACGAGTAATCCGAGGGATTTAAAATGAGTTAAAAATTAGATTTTCCGATCAAGAGAAATAAGTCGAATCTGAATATATCAGAGGCGCAATGGAAGCTAAAAATGGCTAAGTCTTTTGAAGGCTTATTGGGCGAATTAAATGAGTTTAATTCGCGATCGGTTCGGCTTGGTTTGGCCGGCCAAAGAGGGTGCCAAACCCCTTGGGTTGGCCGGCCATAAGAAGGGAAAGAAACCAATTTAATTGGTTTAATTAATAAAATAAATCTAGTGCGATTTGTTTTATAAATTATGGATAAATAAATTTGTGTAAAGAAATTTATATAAATAAATTTATAGAAATTTATTCTTTTTATGGAAATTAAAATGATCCATGGAATGATTTATTTTAATTTTATAAAATCAATTATGAATTGATTTTTCCATAATAAGAAAGTTTATAAATTTCTTATAAAATTTATTCCATAATAAAAGGAGAGATTAATTAGTTTTATTATAAAGTTAGTTATAATAAAACTTGGTTTAAACGGAATAATTCATAAGAGAATTTATAGGATAAATTTCTTATGATAACTAATTCCGTTAATTCCGTTAAGAGGGAGACTTGGCAAGGGAGATGCTACTATATAAAGGAACCAAAGGCAAGACCTTAATCCTAATTGAGTAATCAAGAGATTAACTCTCTCCCTCTCTCTCTTATTCTCTCCCTTTCTCTTCCCCTTAGGGCCGGCGCCCCTAGCTCCCATTAGGGCCGGCGCACCATCTCCACTTCCTTGAGGTTGGCGTGAGCAACAACAACCAAGGAGAAGCCAAAGAAGAAGAAGAAGAAGAAGAAGAAGCGGGTTGCAACTTCTCCCTTCCCGGAATTTTGATTCTGTTACTTTGGTGGTTAGTTTCCTATCTTTTCTCTTGATCTTATAGTTGTGCCTTTAGAGAATCTAGTAGTTCTCGTCGGCACAAAACTCGTGACTTTGCGAAGTCATCCCGAAGAGAACTCGGCGTGGACGCGAATAGAGGCGAAGCTTCCAAGGGACGCTACGGTTGGATCTCGTCCCTTACTTCGAGTTACGCGAGGTACTTAGTAAATTTGTTTACTTTTCCGCAAAGTTTTAATTTATGATTATGTCAACACATCATAAGGTTGCATGCTAGATACATGGTTAAAATAATTTAGAAAATTATTTTATGTTAATTCTTCCGCTGCACGTAAAAATTTAAAATTTTACGAACCTGTATCCTTGTCGACATGCACCCGGTCCCAACAGCCGCAGGTTTGTATGCATCCGAGAGATGAGAGTCAAAGTCAAACAAGGCTTTAAAGGCAATAGGTCAAGGCTGCAAGAAAAGTCAAGTGGGTCAAAGGGTCTGAGTACTGAGTGAACTATACTCGGGAAGTAAAATCCTAGGTTTAGGGTTTGGGCAGTCGATGTTGGAGCAATCTAGGTGTTCTAGGTTTTAATGTTTAGGCAAAAGTCAAGTTAGGTTTATAGTTATAATTGATATGCATTGTGAGTGTGCACGATACAAACACAACAAGGAAAGTCCAAGTGGGATCTTCGAAAAGGAAAACCTGACAACAAGGACAAAGACCGAAGAAAGCTCCAGAAGGCAAGTCGTGAAGGATGGGGATGCATCCGAGGGATGCAAGGCTGATAGAGGAGGCTAGAAGGCTAAGTCTAGGTTGGTCGGGCGAGGACGAGTACAAAGAGATTGTACTCAGGGCTAAAATCCTAGGTTTAGGATTTGGGCAGTCAACTGTTGCTGGGAGCAGTCGACTGGTAGAGGTCATAGAAAGATCAGTTGACTGATCTTTTGTGCAGTTGACTAGTGTTGACTGAATTTGAACGTTGGGCTGTAACGTTCGAATTCGATAGCTGATAGTCGACTAGTGTTGGTACCAGTCGACTAGTAACGGCTGGATCAGGAATGAGCTCTATTTAAGAGAGCTTGGTTTGGTTGAGCAAAGGTTGACGAAATAAGCTGGATAAAGTTTATTAGTAGTCTACAAGTGCTCAGGTGTGCTTGCTTGTTTGTGGCGAGGTTTCTCCACCTACAAGGAGCGACATGAGCTAGCCGGAGACTTTCCGGGGAGTCATCCATCGATGGATCGGGATCGCCCATCTTACGGACAGCCGTGGAGTAGGAGCGTCATCTCCGAACCACGTAAATAGTTGTGTTTGCAGTTTAATTTTCTTTTTCTTAATTTAGTTTATTTTGTATTTCGTTGCGCACTGACAAAGTGTAGAGAGAACCGCGAAACAAATGAGTGATCGACTATCCACCCCCTCTAGCCGTGCGTTCATGTCTCAACAGTCGACTGCTGCTAGGAGCAGTCGACTGATAGAGTTCACAAAAAGATCAGTCGACTGATCTTCTGTGCAGTTGACTGGTGTCGGTTGGAATTCGAACGTTAGACTATAACATTCGAATTCGGGTGGACTAGTCGACTGGTGCCAACACCAGTCGACTGGTAACGGCTAGTTTAGCCATGATCTCTATTTAAGGGAGCTTGGTTTGGTTGGCTAGGGTTGACAAAATTGGCTTTGGTTAAAGGTCAATTAGTAGTCTTTGTGCTCAAGGGATTTGTGCGAGTTGTGGTGAGGTTTCTCCACCCGCAAGGAGCGACACGAATTAGCCGAAGGCTTTCCGAGGAGTCATCCACCAACGGATCGGGATCGTCCACCTTACGGACTGCCGTGGAGTAGGAATGTTATCTCTGAACCACATTAATCGATTTGTGTCTTTGTTAGTGTTTTAGTAAGTATATTTCCGTTGCGCACACTAACGTTGTAGGAAACAAACCGATAGACGATAAGTAGGTGATCGACTATTCACCCCCTCTAGTCGTACGATCAAGTTCCCAACATTTAATTAGACTTGGGATCGACTAGAAGACCCCAATGAGTATCTCCTAATAGGTAAAATATATATTGAGAAAATTTATTGGCCAGGGGACATGGGAACACGATTCTTTTTTTTTGCCTTCACAACGCAACATACAACTTTACTTCAGTATTATCAGCGGAAAACCAAACGATCGACTCACAAATTCCGCACCACCTTAGCCCTTTCTGCCCGATCATATCGAGTATCCCTGACTAGAAGCCAACGACTCAATCAGCAAGACCAGAAATCCCAAACTAGCTGGTCGACCCAGCAAGCACAAGTCCATAATGCCTAAGGGACCAACACTCTATCCCTAGATTTTACGGGAGAACAAAACCTACATAATATGACGGAACCTTAAGGGGCCCATCTCATCCACTTGGCCTTGCACCTCTCCCTGAGGGACCCTCCACTTAAACTCCATTTGAACACCTACTCGTGATTCCTTCCTATCTGCTTCGCTTTCCAACTCACCCTATTATTTGCTGTAGTTGTCCTTATCTGCAACAGGTCACAGATCCTTTTCTGAATTGATTCCTTCTCTCTAGCTCACCATCTCCACTATGTGCTTTATTCGTTCTAATATGTCCTCACGAGATAGACTGATGGTTAGTGCATGAGTGTTGTCACCTTGAGGTCTGAGGGTCAAAATTTGGCAAAGCCAATGTGCTCGCTCTCCTCACGCACTAGCCACAACATCCGGATTAGTAGCTCCCATGATTTACCTCATTCGTATTAACTCTGGGATGGGCTGGCGGGGGCGTTGGGATGAGCTAATCGTCTTTTGTCACTTTATTCACTCTTATCTTCAACAAGTCCCCTTTCTGCCATCCCAATTGTCATGTTTTCTCCATGAAGGTACTCTCCTCCATTCCCTATAAAAGCCCCTCTAGTTAGACGTAGTACCCATGGACATTAGAAGCCGCAAGTTCAGTGTAAGTTTCAGCTCTTAGTCTTTGTAAGTTCTTTCTAAGTTTATTACATTATACATGTTTGCTTATGCCTGTCTATTTAAAATATGTATATATGTAATTTATGCCCGCCTGTTTATAGAAAATGTACATTATGACTTAGTCGCATCAACTTATGCATTATCTCTGAACGAGAAAGATTTTACTTTATTTGTCAATTATTCTTCCTCTAAATTTTCTTAGTCCTTTTCTAAGTAACATCATGGTAAACGGTAACCGTAAGGAATTACAAAAATTTGATTAGATAAGACCTATGCAAGCTAAAAAAAAAAAACATATCTGTCTATTTTAAAAATAGTTAGGATATTGATTCTATTATGAGTGGATTGTGAGTACCTTTATAAGTGAGAAACAAGGAGTGTCACATAATGATAAATAAACAATAGCAATTTATTATTACAATTGCGGTAGAAATTTACTATTCACATTTACTATAGTAAATTACTATAATAATTTAGTGTTTATAATTATTATTCATAATTACTATAGTAAATTACATAAATCAGAAAAACTTACCGATAGAAACTGAACGCTCGAAAAATTATTAATTAATAATCTACTAAGCGTACGGAAGAATACGTTATCAGTAATTTTCGTACTCCGCAGGACCATGTTACCGACGAACAACTTATTCTGCTTGGGTGCATGCCGCTCTGCTCGAGGATTTTGCCTTCTTTGGGTTTCCGGTTCGTAAAAAGACAGCGGGAGTTGCAGGAGGAGACTGCGTGGAAGCTCACCAAATGGAGCGGCTCTCCTCTGATCCGCGAAGGTGGAGGGACGTCGACAAGCTCCTCAGCCGCCCCGGCAACATCGTCGGCCAGGACTTCGAACCCAGCCCCGCCGTGAGTATCAGTATTCCGAAATCCGCATCATATTCGCCTTCCTAGTTCGGCGTGACCGTTTTCTGGGTCGATTGTCGTAGCTTAGGGAGGACATCGGAGATTTCGTAAGGGTGCTCGTGGTTGGGGCCGGCGGCTTGGGCTGCGAGCTGCTGAAGGACTTGGCCTTGTCCGGGTTCAAGAACATCGACGTCATTGACATGGATACAATTGAGGTCTCCAATCTTAACCGCCAGTTCCTCTTCAGGTCTCGGATTTAGATTGTACAGTTGTGGAAAACGTTTCTGTTCGATGTCCCGTAACTGTTTGATGTTTTGTGCATTAGATGGATGAAGCTATAATTCGATCAGTATTCATTTATATGCTTTTGCAATTTTATTCTCTTTTCCACATTTTTTTTTGTGTTCGATAGCATAGTGTACATTTCACGCTTTTATTTTCTTCTGAAGATTCTACTTTGGTATTTTGGATTCAGAGATTGAAAAGATGGAATTGTTTGTTCTGAGGGAATATTAATTCCTTGTTTGCATGGTTAGGTACCAATATGAAACGGGATGTTATTGTTTTAAGTGCAACTAATGCTAAGAGATGAACATAGGTGGGCCAGTGGTCTTAGCAAACTTACTTAGTTCCCCCAAATTTCTGAAATGCAAAACTTTATTATGTAATTATATAGTTTAGGAATTCACCTAACACCTATATGATATTGCTCTAGGTTTTGCATTGTTTTGCCTCCTTATCAGCATTTCAAAATTTATATCTCCTTATTAGTTTTTGGTGTTAGAATTCACGATGTTGGGAAGTCCAAGGCAGAGGTAGCAGCTGAACGAGTGATGAAAAGAATTAATGGAGTGAACATTACACCTCATTTCTGCAGGATTGAGGACAAGGACTTAAGCTTCTATAATGATTTCAATATAATTGTCCTCGGTCTTGATTCAATTGAAGCTCGAAGCTACATAAATTCTATTGCTTGTGGCTTCCTTGGTAAGTGATCTCATTGCTATGTTGACTTAAATTATCTTGGTTGTGATGCTGCCACTTACTCAAAAGGAAATGATTTTCTTATGAGATCTAAATTTGAGAATGAAATGTAGGTGTACTAGTTAAATGCGTTCTTTTATCCAAATATTTAAATAGACCTAGCTTAACTACATGATTCTTGTAAATTAGGGATAAAAAGTAGGCAGTAACTCAATTACAGTCTGGAATGCAATCATAACCGAAATTTATACCATTATTTTGGTGAAGGTACTAGGTATAACTTTCTAAAATTTGATGCAGTTCAAACTGGTTATTGCTGATTCAGATTTACCTAATTAAGTCTGACAGTTAGACACAAATAAAGTTCAGTTGATAATTTACAAATATGCAAAAAATTACACTTCTCAGTAAGGAATTAAATGCTTAATATTCATTGGATATGCGATACATAGAATTCAATGTTGGGTTGAGATTCATGTAGTTGGCATTTATGACTTGTTATTGTAGTAAGGGTTACAGTGTTCCTACTTCCTCGTGATAATGTACAAGTTAGAAGTAGGACAAAAAATATATAATGCTACCTTTGTTATTATTGTTGTAGTAAGGATTACAATATTGATTGTAAGTAACAAAAAGGCAAGGATTACACAATGCAAAATTGCCTATAATTATCGTATTAATGTGTGTTTTCTTAGTATTTTTTGAATATCTGCTTTTAAGTTATTTTATTTTTACAATCCAGTTCTCATTTGATTGCTTCTTTATATTTTAGTGGATACCTTAGCCATTTCACTACAGTGGCTCGTTCAGCTTGATGTAAATCATGCTGTTTTTTTTTCCCTTCTATTTTAACATTTCTTACTACTCCATATGACGTTGTATATCTCATTGTTTCTGGGAAATCTAGAGTATGATGTGGATGACAAGCCTTTGCTCGAGACAATTAAACCTATTGTTGATGGTGGAACTGAAGGCTTTAAGGGTCATGCTAGAGTAATCTTACCAGGAAGAACTCCTTGTTTTGAATGCAACATATGGCTTTTCCCACCACAAGTGAAGTTCCCATTATGTACTCTTGCAGAGACCCCTAGAACTGCTGCTCACTGTATTGAGTATGCACATCTGATCAAATGGGGGGAGGTATTGCAATATTACTTTCAATCTCTCGTTTTTTGTGTTTCATTTCCACTGTTCTTATCATTATTTTGGTTTGATAGGTCCATCATGGTAAATCTTTTGATGCTGATGATTCGGAGCATATGCAGTGGGTTTACTTAGAGGTTGATTGCTTACGATGTATATCTTTTTTAACTAATATGAAATTTTCATATATTTATGTTTTCTTTATATCTTGACAGGCTTTAAAGAGAGCTGAACTTTTTGGCATTACTGGTGTAACATATTCTTTGACACAGGTATGATAAGCTTCCACATGTTTTTTTTCTAGTTCAATGATTTTTATTGATGGATGATGAATGAGTACTCCTTTAGATTAGTTTGTTTGTATGGAATACATCACAGCCACTATTTGAAATTAATTTGTTACTATGGAATACATCACAGACACTATTTGAAATTAATTTGTTAGTATGGAATACATCACAGACACTATTTGAAATTAATATGTAGTGACATCTCTACCTATATAATGTAGATATTTTATGTCTCGTTGCCCAATACATGTCATTGCGGTTTCATATAAGTATTTGTAATGTTGCTCCAATATTTCTGGTTATTTGGAAGGATTATAGTAGTGAGAGTGATGGAGACAAGTAGCAGTTTCCCCTAAAAGCTTATAAAAGCAGAAATAAATAATCTAAAGCCTAAAATTTTAATTTGGCATACCTTGGAAAACGATGAGCTTATGTGGGAAGTGATATATAGTCCAGCAGTTCCAAGCTTTGAAAGTCCGGCAATTCCAATGATTTTTAATTTCCAATGTTTGGGAATTGAAGTGTTAATTAAAAATCTCTTTAATTTAGTCAAGATTTCAGTCAAAGTGACCTCAGCTAATGCCTTTTATGGGAGAATAGCTGTCTAGCAGTTGAAGGAAAAACACAAGCTGGACTCAAATGTGCAGTCCTATTTCTATTTAGTGTTTATATGGGAGTTCTTCATGCATTTCTTATGGGTTATATTTGGAGAAAATTACAAGTAAACCTAAGCTATTAGGTTCATTTAAACAAAAACAACCTCCTTCATTAGAGATGGTCTACTAGAGTGAATATTTTCAAGTGACCTGAATTCTTATATGAAATTAGAGGTCTACATTGTATGGTCATTTTGACTTTACATTATATGAAACTAACAGTTTATGGCATTTTATTGAACTACGTGAGCAAGATTGAGTATTACCCATTTCATGTACCTAAGTTTCAGATTTCAAACACACGTAGTGTTTTCCAATTATATCCTTTTCTTCTTTCCATGTTTAAATTTTTCTTTCCACACTCAACTTTTTCTCAATTCGTTCAAAAATTCACTATTCTCAATTTATGCTGTTGAATTCAGATTTAACAACATGAATACATCAAGAAGGCTTCTAGGAGTATAATGTTTTTGGTTTGAAATAATTCGTAGTTCTCTAAGTCCATCAGTTTCAGACCAAATGGACCTACATCATTAAAAAATTTAAAAGTTTGATATGTTTCGAATCAAGGGAGTCCTAGGTGGTGTTATTAGTGAGTATCATTGTCTTAAATCTTATAATGAGCTTGTGATAACTTTATCAAGCCTTTGCAAGTTTAAAAATTCACCGTTCTCAATTTGTGCTGTTGAATTCAAAATTGAGAGCTTAGATATATTAAGGAGACTTCCAGGAGTACATTGATTTTGGTTTGAAGTGATTCAAAGTTCTCTAGGTTTATCAACTACACCATTCGAAAATTCGAATCAGGAGAGTCCTAAAAATCCATTGGTGGTATTGGTTTGCGAGTATCATTGTCCTAGGTCTTATAATAAATTTGTGACAAATTTTATCAAACCTTTGCATGTTGAAAAATTCACTGCACTTAATTTACGTTGTCGAATTCAGATCTGACGACATAGATACATTAAGGAGGCTTGCAGGAGTACATTGGTTTTAGTTTGAAGTGATTCGGAGTTCTCTTTGACAAAATTGGCGGTTGGATATAGAGAACTCTGAAACTGATAGATGGACCTAGAGAACTTTGAATCACTTTCAACCAAAACCAATATACTCCTGCAAACCTTTACGCTCTCAGATATGAATTCGAAAGCGTAAATTAAGAGCAATGTTTTTGAATGGGTAGAGTAAAAATTTGAACGTGGAAAGAAGGAAGGGGTATAATGGGAAAGCGCTGTGTGTTTTTGGAATTTTGAAACTTGAGTACGTGAAATGTATAAATACTAAATCTTGCTTACATGGTTCACTAAAATGCCGAGCATTTTAAGTTCGGAACTTGGTAGTCAAGTTGATTTTGAGCATGCTGTTTACCTTTTTTTTTTTTTAACACATGGCCGATCAGCTGAGAAGGATTCTGAAAATAATGCCATCCTATCTGAACACTTTACCAGGTTTACCAACAGCATACTTATATTTGATTGATGCATACAATGAAACATTCCATCCCCTTGATGTATTTTTGACTGATTAGGTTGAAATGTAGTGGCTTTTTGGTCAAAGACTTACATGTTTAATCCTAGTCTATAACCACATGTTTTATAGTTTGAGAATTCCTGATCTCCATAACTATTAATCTGAAAGCAGAAAGCAGAAAGCAGAAAGCAGGCCAGCACATGATTGTGGTGTTATTTTAGCTCGAAGCAGCCTCCTTTTGTAGTGTTCATTGTATTGTATGCTCAATTTCCCATTTTGCAGGGTGTTGTGAAAAATATAATTCCTGCTATTGCATCCACGAATGCAATTGTTTCCGCTGCTTGTGCATTGGAAGCATTGAAGATAGTATCTGGATGCAGCAAAACATTATCCAATTATCTCACGTTAGTACCTTTATCCTTTTTCTTCATGCTTGTTACTTTTTTTCTTTCTTAGGATCTTATTTTGCCTAATCCCTTAGATCTGTTTACTTGGCGAATAGAAGTACGAAGTATAGATTGATGAAGGGATAGCATATTGGAGGGAAAGAAACCATATAAGAGCTGTTAACTTCATAAGAAGATAGAGGTAGATAGAAAGGTGAGGATAGAAATTCTGGAACTAATCAAAGACCATTATCCCTCTAGTTACCTTCTAGGTGCATCACTTCCTCCACATATCACACACCAAAATGTGCTAGTTCAGGGTTCAAAATTGTTCCATTTTTTATAGCATGGGAAAATTTTACAGTTCCCCAGGTCAAGCAAAATCTGAACAATTTCTGAACACGTTGCCTACGGGTATTGCTCTTATCAACCCCTATCTATTGAATATCACTTATCTTGACCTTTTGTTTGTTGAGGGTTAAGACAGAAGAATCTTTGGCTAAGCTAGATTTTGGCGGTTACAGGAAAATGGACATCTATATCTATAAAAGGAGTGGTAAGGGAAAGGACCAAACCAAAGGTGGAACCGCCACCTTAGCGGCCTCCTGATCCCGGCCCCACAGGTTTTCAGAGGGAGGTAAATCACGGTTATCACTGGTGTAGTGAGGCGTCTGGGGTCGAGGGAATTAATGCCAGCAGACCAGGGTTTTATCCCCGTGTGCAACTGGCGACCCTCGAACCTGTGACCTCGACCAAATCGGCCAGGCGCCTTACCATCCGATCCAGCCCGTGAGGGCGTGGTAAGGGAAAGGAGAAGACTCATGAAAAGGAGAGAAGCAAAGGAAATTTAGAGAGTCTAGGCTTTGAAGAAGTGTTAGACGAATGGGTGAAGATGGAAGTTAAGAAGAGTATGACACTGAGCATAATGCTAAAGCAACTAACACATGTGGAGGTTGAGCAAGAGTAGTGGACTGGTAGAGCGATAATAAAACAGTGGAATAGAAAAAGAAAGGTCAGATGGGTAGAGCGAATTCTGTAATTGTAAATTTAAAATTTCATAGAACAATTACAGAAAATTAATTGACTATATGCTGTAACTATAAAAAAAGTCAATCCCTCTTAGTGGGATAAAGGCTTGGTTGTTGTTGTGTGTTATAACTATAAAAAATTAAACTGTTTCTATCTTAATTTAATCGTATATTACATATTATATATCAGAAGAAATTGAGCTTATTTGAATCTTTCCTTGCGCAATTTTCTCTCCAAATACAGCAAATGTGAAGGTCTCACCCTAGAACGTTCTCCACCATTCCAAAAAGAACCCCAGTTGATCATCAGCGGGATGCCTTCAAGTGGCTTAGAATTTTCATTATGTTATGCTCGCCAAAAAGCAACTATTTTCAAAATCTGAAAATGTGCTAAATTGGAATCTTACTTGAATGGGGGCTGAACTTGACTTGACACGACACAGACAGGGTTGATCAGGCGCTTACTGTGCCTGACCTGATCGGCCCATTTTGACATCACTACAACTAATGTGTGCCTCTTATAACAGGATCTTTGGTCAGTGCATGACTGTTGGATCCCAAAGGCATTCTGGATCTCAACTTGTAGTTTTTATAGGGCGGTGACATTGGGGATAGTCCATCGAGTTTCTTTCCTTTTGACCTGTTTTTGCTCAGAAGTGACAATGGAAGTTTATGTAGATTTTTGCTAGGGGAGAGGACAAGTGATATATTAATGTTGCAGAGGATGCCTTCTTTCTACTTGAGAGATACTTCTTTTCGAGACAATGTATGCACCTTTCCAAAATCTCTCTGTAAATAGGGTACCAGTTGATACTTTTGATGGTTGCATAAATTGATGACTTGGATGGTTTAGTGTCTTATTAAATCATATTATCTGTTTAAATTGATGGAAGTACTTAATAAATTACTTGGTGATGCTTATTCACTTACATAAAGTGGAAGTATTTCATTTACGTTCATTTGACTAGCCTATCCTGATATCTTTCCATTTTTATAACTTACTGGCAGCAAAAATGCTGAAATCACAACATGGAAAAGAAGAACAATAAGCATTGTGATATTGACTTTTTTGTAGTTGACTAGTTGATTAAGCTTAGCTTTATAATGAAGGAGAAGTAACAACCTTTATTCATTACATGAATCCTAGTGCTGCATATTAGCATCTTTCTTGACTTGGTCTAACCCATTTACCAAAAAATAGCAACCTTTTATTAGATTACCTCAGTAGCAAGTTTTAGTAGTCTTTTGTGTATATGATATTATCGATGCCATTATTATTTATTAGCCAGAAGAGTTCACCTGTTTTTGCCTTTTCTGGTTGTTTCTCTGCACATAATTTGCTTTTCTCAAAGCATACAGATTGAATTAACATAGACAAACCAGGTAATACTGGAGTTTATTGGTTCCAAATAAAATACCACACTTTTAAGAAATATATGAATGCTTGGTAGATCTTGAATACTAACTGAACATTGAAAAATATAGCCTCAAATTTAAAAAATATGCATCTTCTTTAGCTATCGGATTATTAAATTAAATCATGCTTAGTCTTATGAAGCCTTTGTTTGCATTTTGTTGCTTTGTAGTTGTATTTGCCTTTGGATGAGTTCCTATAAGTACCTCTGTTTCTATACCATATTTATCTATCTTTTATAATATTATCAAGAGAACACAAGCTTTGTCTAGTTGAGTTATAAAAAAGGATGACTCATATTTCTCCCTGCATGGTGGCTATGTTATTAAAAATGTACAGACCATATTTCTTCTAACTACTCTATTGCCATATTTTTTAGATACAATGGTCTGGATGGAACACACGTAAAAGTAACTGATTTTGTCAGAGACACAGATTGTCTTGTGTGTGGACCAGGAACTCTCCTTGAACTTGACACTTCCACTACTCTTTCGCAGGTGACTTAAACTTTTAAGTGCTCTTTCTCTGTTGAGATTTTCACTATTGATTTTATTGTTTGTTTCTCTTTAGTTTTGTGTCATGAGCTTCTGAAGATGCCATTTTCCTAATTGACACATTCCTATTTGCTAAACATAGAGAGATGACTCCCTAGGAAGTAGGAACTATTTATGAAAAAATTGCCTTTTTAAGTACAAGAAAATATTGCAATAGTATATAATGCAATTATTCTCTTTCTTTACTGGTGTTTGCAGCTTGCAGGTTCCCCCTTTAATTTTTTCTTCCATTCAAGATTTACTTTTTATTATGTAATGAATAAGAAATGCCTTTCTTCTAAATCTCATTTTCTCTCAATCCCGTCTAAGTTAGCTACCCTTTGGTTTGTCATCAACATCCTCTTGGAATTCATGGATGAACTTTTTGTTTGATTTCATTGTTCTTCCCCAATAAAATAAAAATGTACGTGAAAAACTTCTCGTGGATCTACCTAATTAAATTAGTTATAGAGGAAAATATGAAACCTAAGAAAACAGGACTCAAATTTGAAATTTGATCTAATTGGACATTTTTTTTGCAAAATGAAGGTTTGCATAAAAGGATTTAAGTGATGTGTGTATTTGTCATTTTATTTTTCTTTTTGTTACTTTCATTTTTGCAAAACTATATTCTGGAGTCTAATCTTAGTCATCCAAATCAAACCTGTGTCCCATTGGTCGACTTGGTTAGCCCAATTCTAATAATCAGTGGGAGGGACTATTTCAGGTCCAAGTCTTGCTGTCTTGAACTCTTCACTGATCTAGGGCCAGTTGATTAATTGGGCTGACCAATTATTTGATTTTAATTTGCTGAGAATATTTAGACATCCAAATCTTTTCTACATTCTCATTCCCATATTTTAAACATAACTATGTGGAGAGTTTATTCTGGAGACGACAATTTTACTTTTATTACGTCAATCTTTTAAAATGATTGAGTATTAACATGTAGCATAACAAAGTGTGCCAATTAACAAACTAACCATCAGGAAGTTAAGGTTTGACTGAGTGATTAGGTGTACTTGATCATTTGTAATGGCTGGTGACAAGTGCAGCAATTGTCTCAATGCAATAATCCATGCAGACACGTGTGAGGTTTTGTTTCCAGTATTTTGATTTTACAAAAGTGTCCTCTTCACTCTATCCTACATTGAAATCCTTATGATTTCTCATGACTTTCTGGAGATAGGCAAGTCCTACTCCCCATTCTAATGTCAATAGTGTGGGAATCTAAGTTTGAGCTAGACTATGGATACTGGCTGGATAATATTTTATCAAGTAAATTTGGACGTTGAATGTGACTATGATTCAAGGTGTATACTTTGGATTCTAGATACAATAAGCAAGGCTGA
The DNA here is from genome assembly GCA_024364735.1 of Boesenbergia rotunda. Classification (NCBI taxonomy): domain Eukaryota; kingdom Viridiplantae; phylum Streptophyta; class Magnoliopsida; order Zingiberales; family Zingiberaceae; genus Boesenbergia; species Boesenbergia rotunda. The sequence continues at coordinate 200,940 of JAGFNQ010001395.1, forward strand.
TACTAGCCCATGTGAGATGTGGCAGAATTGAAACTACCAAATTTGGTGAGGACCAAATTTTTACACAAAATGGCTCAAGACCTGTTCTTCCCAAGTATCATACCTAGGCTCCCCTTGCTGAAATAGTTAGAAAACACTACAGTTCGATGTATGCAAAGCTCATGCATGCATAACCATGTTTTCAAGTGAGTGTTGGATTGATCACTATATCTTCATCAAATTAGTGTACAGTTATTATTAGTTTGAGGTGGTAGCATTGTTACTCCCTGTTCCTGGGTGGTGCACTCATGCCATATTTCTCAAGGACATTCATTATACAGCAAGTTGCAGAAATCTTCTGAACACAGGGCTGGTAGGTTATTTTTCTTCATTCGGTAAATACGATTTCTGGAGTGTTGGTTGCATTTCCCTGTTCCAGAGATAGGCTGAAACTAAAATAAGAATATTTCCAAAAAAGAATACATTAAAATAAAAATAGAAAATGAAACAACGTAGTATTCTCAATATTTACAGTTTCAGAGTGGTGACTATCTTCTTCATACTTGGAACTTTTCTATTATATTGTTTTCTCTTTAAACAATAATTGTTTACATCATAGGATGTTATTGTCGATATCCTTCAGTGGGTTGTGATAGAGATCCTGAAAGAAATTTTCACCTTGAGTCCGCCGGCTTCTGCCTTTAGCAAAAAGTGGTTTTGCGCTTATTCTTCCTATAAGAAATCTTTGCCTGGCTTCTGTTGCTCACTATACAATGTGAATATAGTTAGAATTTATGTACTTAACTATTTTGACATATCTAATGGGAATCGATTGGTAATTTCTGGTCTAAATTAGGTCAATGCCTTTAATTTTGTATTTAGAAAATTTTTGGATATTACAATATTTGATTTTTTTTCCTCCCTCCTTTCTTCCTCTTTTGGACTATTTTATCATGGTTACTCTTCATCATTAAATGTGGATGCTGTGGCTTGACAACTAACTAGTCCGCTATTAAAAATCTTAAAGCATATGCATGCCACCTATTTTTAGTATATGGAAATTCTTACCCTATAAATATCCTTAAAATTCTTTGATCAAAGACATTAAACAGGGAGAGATAAAGCTACTGAAGTATTTCCGTGGATTTACAATCATTCCACTTCGAGTGTTCATTTTGCTCACAGCTAGATGCTAGTAAGCTTATATTGAAGATTAATCTGTCAGAGAAAAGTTTTGGGCGTGCCTTTTTCCTCATCTTCCAAGAAAAAAATAGTGTTGGCTACAATCATTCCACTTCGACTGCATATGTTTGCTGTAGCATCATAAGCAACTCATTTTTCTTTAAAAAAATGTTTTTCAACATGTTCATGTTATAATTGTGGAAGTTTTTTTGTGTTGCCTGATTGCTCCATTGTTTTTTTGGTCTATTATAGTTCATTGGACTGCTTCGTGAACACCCTAAGCTTCTTGTGTCAAAAGCTAGCGTCACATACAGGGGCAAAAATCTGTACATGCAATCTCCCCCAATACTGGAAGAAATGACAAGATCTAATCTCCAGCTCCCCATGTTTGACCTGATGGATAAAGTTCCAAAGGACACTCTCCATGTTAGTGGTATATCTGAGAAAAATGACAAGAAAGCATCGTGCCTGAGGAAACTCCGTGTTGTCTTCAAAGGGGTTACTGATGAGGCCTTAAAAATGGATACCACCGAGAGCTCATAAATTATCTCAGCTATAAATTCTACTTTTGTATTTTCTTTCGGCTTCCTATGGCATTGTCTTTATTATGTGGAATGTAGGCCAATGAATCTTCTGAATGCGTGCCCAAATCATACGACAATTAGGGTCAGCATTCAGTTTTTTATTTGAAGAGCTAAAAGTAAACCTAGTTCAGTTTAATGTTCAGTCTTTTTTTTTTGTGCGTGTGATTTAGATAAATAGAGTTAAATTATCTGCTGTAGCCTCGGACATGTTTGTTTTATGAATTGCGCAGGTAGTCTAGTACTCGCTGAAACAGCATCATATGGAGCTCTACGATTAAGATTTCTAATTTACTTGGACAGATCTCCGATGATGTCCAGGTAACTCTTCTTGTGATCGTACTAGTATTTTCTTTTTCTAATTCATTGTGGCTGAAATATATATGCATATGGAACTTTATATGGATGTTATATTCTAAGTCCATTAGATGATGGAAAAGCAAGTTGGGTCCAACTGTTGAAATGTGGCTCTGTTCATCTTCCAGCCAGTGAGCCCCTGCAGATGTTTGCCATATGGTAATTGCTATGATGCAATCCACTGCAAGTTGAGCCCTTTCTCCATCACGAATTCACAACTAGTTTCCATCACTTGAAGTTGAAGAAACGTCAGACACAAGTAGACCTAGCTATGGTTCCATTATTCTTGTCAGGCCAGCTACACATGATCTGTAAGTCTCTTCGAATACTGAAAGAGCAGTCAGTGCTGGCCAATAGGCTGAGACTGTGGACTTAACTGGTCCCCGTTCCATGCAACATGAAGGCCAAACAAATTTAATGCATAATAATAATAATAATAATAATAATAATAATTATTATTATTATTATTATTATTTAAGAACAAGAGAAAAATAACAAAGAAATGAAGTGGTAGGTTGTGTTGCAGCTCAGCTGTCCATACTTGATAGTGCCGAGTACCTGCTGCAGCATCCACTCAATTCTCTCCACAACCCATCAGGAAATATAGCAGGGAATGATTACTTTGGTATAATTGTTTAATTTTTGCCACCAGTAACAGGTAGTTGAACAACTCATGTAAACTTAGGTCGAGTTGCAATTTGTTTGAGAAATGTACAGGCGTGTAAACGATGCATATCCTATACCTGAATGAAACGTGGCATTCCAATTATTTGGGTGATCATGGATTCCTAATTCCCTCTAACCTATGGAAAAGGAGGTTGTTGAACTTCTCGCACCAACTTTTGTTATCCAGTCAAATCCCTATCAAAAGCTCTGGTGCTCATTTGAGTCGTTCATTGCTGGCAACCTTGCCATCCAAGCTAGCCATCCAAGTCACTAGGACTTGATCAATTAATGTTGACTACTTATGCCAATTTTGACTATGTTCCCTGTCTTGGAACTGGTTACTCTGTTTAAAAAATTCTAGCATCTCAAACTTTTCTAGTGAAATATGACTTTTTCTATGTTGTCGATTGCACTCCTAACTTTCTAGCAGAACAAAAGTGGAGTCTGTTGACATAATCCACCATGAAGTAGTCCAAAAATTGAGAAATCTAAGTTAGTGGTCAGAAACTCTACATTACTTGCTTACCTCCAATTTCTTGGATTGGCATCAGCAGCAACATTTAATGGCCGCCATTTGAAGTTTGAAAGGCTATCAGTTCTTGAACTCATGAATCTTTGTTGGCTACATTTGTCACCATAAGCTTCTCCCTCATCCATTTCAAACTCTAACTAGGAATCCTGTGAAATAGTTTCTTTTCTAAAATTCACAAAGTTTCTAAATTTGATTCCTCCCTGTTCAGGAGGTTCGAGGAGAGTGCCTTAGACAATATAGCCACGTGAACCAAAAGCTCAATATTACCTTGTAACAAAGTTTGTAGCCTAACATGAATGATTCCTCGATAGATTGATCCTTAGGTATGAATCGATGTGCAAAAAGAATACTCTGTTCACATACCTATAAGTGTGCATACAAACACATCAAATTGTGACAAGATTCTCTACCCAAGGACATATGTGGAAAACTATAAAATACTTTTAGGCCTCAAGTGGGATTGGCCAACTTACTCTGGGCCCCAATTGCTCCCAATCCACATGCCTCCCCTTCTTGCCTTCTGCTATTAAAGTCCATCGCCAACCATAACAACTAGGAGAGAACAGCAATGAGCAGTTGAGCAGTAGACTTGAATTCCTCATATTCTCTCTTTTCCTCCACTTTTCAGTGAAAGAATTCCATCACTAGTTGGTGGATATGGCTCTAGAGGTGGAAGATGAAGTGTTTTTTGCAGAGCTTTGCAAGCAAATCGCCATGCTAATCACTGATGATGAGGAAGAACTCCCAATTCAGTATCCTCCCCTTCCAGTTCAGGTATCTTATTTCTGACAATCATCCTTTCTTCTCTCTCTCTCTCGTCTCATCAGAGGAACTGTAAGTGAGATTCACTAGATTCTTTTTCGAAACGGTTCAACTATGTTCGCCTGAAAAGGGTGCTCAACCAATAAAATTCAGTACCAATATCAATTTTCCTTGCTGAAGTTACCCATTGTGATTGGACCACTAAGGTTCAATTGTAAAGAACAACTCATTAAATACTTTTTAAAAACCCATTTTTTCGAGTTTTAAATAAATTTTAATTCGATGTTCAGTATAAACAGGAGATTGCATACATGCCCCATATTACGATGTCGATGCCGCCATACCTAAACGAGGTGGCCCAAAGAAGGGAGAGCAAAGGAACTGGAGTGTTCATCCCCAAATCTACTGCTCCAAGAAGGAAGAGCAAGTCAAGGAGGCCCACTGCATCCGTGGAAAATGGTAGCAACAACAGAAACTCACAGAGGTTCCAACAAAAATATCCAATTTATCCAAACTATAATTGCAGCAATTCAAGTAGCTTGCTGAAGAGGCAGATGTAGAACAATGTGTTTGTTGTGTGATGTATGATGATGGTGCGCGACTGCATGTACAGGGAAAATAACACACTTGCTGTTACTGATTTGCTTGTGAGGAGGAGAGGGCCAAGGACAAGGTTGGGCCTCCTCTTTAGTGAATTGCATAATTAATTGCTTTGGTTCATGAAATGGCAGGGTAGGTAAAAGTGGACATGATTGCACACGAATGCAATAATTGATGAATGTAAAATATCAAATGAATCAATGCATGAAGCAATCTTGATTTGTGGAAGAACTTGCAACATTATGTTTTTTTTTTTCTCTCTCTCTAGCTCAAAACACCTTGGCCACATATTTATTAAAAGTGTAAGTTACTTATTGAATTTGTTTAAATTTATTTATCAAAAATCTTATTAAGCTCTGGTTGAAATGAGCTTTTATGGAACTTAACTGATGTTGCGGAAACAACAGGGGGCCGTTTGGTTGGCCCAAGACTTTTTCAACTCACTCGAGTCGAGTCAGTCAATTTATGACCAAACTTGGAACTCAGGTCGAGTCAGTAGACTGATGGCCGAGCTCGATTCGAATTAGCCTAAGTCACATCTGAGTTAAGTCCATTATTCTAGATCTAAGATCAGATTTGGATCAAACCACTTCTAAGCTTAGACGCAACATGACAGATATAATGGTACTAATTACCAAAAGGGGTCCCCTTTAATAAAGAAAGAGGAGCCCTAGTCACCTCTTAGCTCATTATATAAGATAATGGCGATAACCAAGAGATACACTATATGACATGGATATTATTATTTTTGCTTTTTTGTTATTTTCTCTCTTAAATTTGACTCGAGTATCGGAGGGGTCTTGTTAGAGTTCGTCTTGACCTCCCTTCTAACAATTTCAGTCCTTTTCAGTCGCCATTATCAAGTCATTGTCACTGAAAGTTTTCACTAGTCTTTATGTTGCTCTGCCTGACTAACCAATAAAAAACGAGGCGAACCCAATAATAGCCTACTTGACACACATCAAACAACAGAGAAAGCTCAACCGCTGATGCATCGAGGAGATGACCTATTCTTTGATCTCAGATCGGACCATTAACTAATAACGTTATTATTTTTATATTTTAATATATTATAAATAAATTTTCACTATCTATAAAATTGTTCAATGCAGATAAATGGAGCTGCCACTTAATACCCAAGTGAGTTATGGCAAGTTAAATCAGTTGGATTCTATAAATAAAATAAAATAAGGCGGATTAAATAAAATTTTCATTTAAATAAAATTTCCTGTTTTTTAAATAATGATATATCGATAATTAAGGATGGCATTAAATATTAATCTCAGCAGCAAAAAGTTATTTATGTTTCCGCCAAAAAGGACGAGTTTCCCGTATCCAAGGCGTGAGCCCAGAATCTAACCACAAACACGTGCATGTCGGGGATCGATACGCATCCCACGTTATGGATTCTTTAGCCAAACAAAGTAATCATATAAAAAGCGACGGATCATGAATCATAAATATATTTTTGGAAAGAGAAATAAAAAGGACAAAAAAGATAAAAAAATAAAAATAAATTAAGAGAAGGAAAGAAAAGGAAAATAGTGATGTTTGTGAAGCGAACGATAGGAATGATGAATTATTAAAGTATAACCCACGATGACTGATGACGACGGAAAAAGATGTCGACGCCTGTAAGATTAACACGAGCGTAAAGGGATGCATCGTAAGAAGTTCCGGTGAGCCCTCCCCAACGTTCAAGTCAGAACTCTCTCTTTTAAGGAGAATAACGAGGAACAATGAGGCCATGTAGTAAGGTTTCATATTGTCCTCCGTATAGGGAAGGTGTTGTCTGATTTATACATGATAAGATTCCCACTAATGGTGATCCAATCACAATTTCTCTTTGTAAGTATCCCGGATTAGTTCTGATGTGATCAACTAAGTCAAGTTAGGTCATATGTGGTTTGATCTTTATGTCTAAATATGCAGGAGCATAGGATGTCATGCCCCGAAGGACATGGCAATATGAAACCTGACTATATGTCTAAGTGTGCAGGAGCTAAGGATGTCATGCCCCGAGCTTAGCACTTCAAAAATTAAAAACTCACCATTAAGCTAATAGTACAACCGTCTAAATACATTTTGCATCCAACCTTTCCATTGCCATTACCGATATGTAAGATCATTTGGTGACACAAAAATTTATATGTTGCATCTCCCTAGTAATCAAAGAACTTCGTTAGGTTATCAATGTAGGACATAATAAATTGAGGAGTGGAATAATTATTAACAGTAAAAATAGAAGACAAATAAACAATCTAATAAAATATCCACTTCAGAATTCTTCTCTGATCTAGCTAATAACCACATATTATCATGAATATGGTCCTATTTATGTTGTCAACTTTTCCTCCAAATAGCCTAAGAATAAATTGTTGAGACAATATATAGTCTGTGGGACCATGTATTTTGATGTTTGGACAAAGGGTTTAAGTTTGGTTCACCTTTATATTTAATATGTGTATTTAAGTGTGCAGGTTCTACATGATACATATAGACTTAGCTTGGCGGCTTCGGGTCCGGTGAAGGATGATGCATCCAAGGGACCGTAGACAAGACAGTAATGATGAGCTGAGGAAAATGCACTTCGAGGTATACGCGAAGGATGACATGTGGAGACTAGCCGCGGGCTTGTATGCATCCAAGGGACGAGAGCCAAAGTCGAAGAAGGCTTGAAAGCAACAGGTCGAGGCTACAAGAAGAGTCAAGTGAGTCATGAGAGTCCGAGTGCTGATTGAATTGTACTCGGGAAGGAAAATCCTAGGTTTAGGGTTTGCGCAGTCGACTGCTGCTGGGAGCAGTCGATTGGTAAAGCTCATAAAAAGATCAGTCGACTGATCTTCTGTGCAGTCGACTGCTGTCGGCTGAAATTCGAATGTTGGGCTGTAACGTTTAAATTGGTTAGAGCAGTCAACTGGTGTTGACATCAGTCGACTGGTAACGGCTAGTTCAACCACATGCTCTATTTAAGGGAGTTCAGTTTGACTGGCTAAGGTTGACGAAATTTTCTTTGGTTAAAGGTCAATTAGTAGTCTTCGTGCTCTAAGGTCTTGTGCGGGTTGTGGCGAGGTCGGAAGCTTTCCGGGGACTCATCCACTAACGGATCATGATCATCTACCTTACGAACTATCATGAAGTAGGAGCTTTATCTCCGAACTATGTTAAACCAGTTTGTGTCTTTGTTAGTATTTTAGTTTTCCATTGCTCACACTAACATTGTAGGAAGAATCGACGAACAAGTGAGTGATCGACTATTCACTCCCCTTTAGCTGTACGATCAAGTCCCCAACATAAATTTGGACTCCATGCTCGCATCTAGATCAATCGGTTGCCCCACATGGGCCAAACCAAGGACGATGCTAAACTTAGTCGAAGTGAATAGAACTACAATGTTGTCACCTAATAAGAAAGAACGAGAAGACAATAGTTGGAATCTCTTTAAAACTAAATCAATTATGGTACTACTAATGAGTATCTTAGGCATCTTGAGCCATGGAGCAAGTGGAGTACTTTTAATCATCTCTTTTTTACTTATTACCCTTAATCGGTAACACTTCATTCAATATATCTTTGAAATATGTCGGAGAGCAACGCGAATAAGATTTTTTTACTGCTCTTGCTCTTTTCCTTGTTTTTCTTTACTCTCTTATCCTTAACTTTCAACACCGATTTTCCCTTAACTTCCATGATGCTCCCTGTAAGAGTTTTTTTTCCATTTCTGCATAAAAATAAATTAAGCGAAAATAAATTATGTTATCAGTTATACCATCACGTACAAATTATACAAAATTAGCTTCATACCACTTAAATTGAGTACGTTATTTAGTTTATTGATAATCACTACATAATAATTATATAACTCATTCAATCATTCAATTAGAAAAAATAAAACATAAACACATTTAGCAATTAGAATTTAGAATCCAATTTATTCAAACTACCAATATCGACAATACTATAAATAGGAACAATTTAGCCAAAAACTAATTTATTTATAATTCATACCATAAAGTACAAACCATGCAAAATTGAACATCAAAGCACTTAAATTGAATATATTATTCAGTTTATGAATACTCAATGCATAAAAATACCTTATTCTTTCAATTCTGCAATTGAAGAAGATAAAACACAAATACAATCATAAAATTGTAATTCAAACACCAAAACTAATTTTATTCGAGCTAGCAAAATCGACACCAAAAAAATAGAACAATTTACTTATTCATACTCTAAAGTGCAAATCCTAAAAACTTTGAGCATAAAAGTAGTTAAATTGGGTACATTACTCAATTTATTAATCATTACTACAAAATACTTAGATATCTCATTTATTACTTAAATTAAAGAAGATGTATTACAAACTCATTCATGGAAATTATAATTTGAACACTGAAACCTAATTTTATTCATCCTGACAAAATCGACAACACTTATGAACTAAAACTTCGATTTTTCATACCATTTTACAAAAACATACGCATATAATAATCTTAATTTTATTTTACAAACAAGAATAACAAATAGGTCAAAATTTAGGACACAAAAACATAATTGACCTTTTACTTGAATAACTCTATTTCTATGTTTGAAATACAACGCAAACCACTTCTTCATGTTATCAATCCTCTGGTTGTTGCGATTACCACCTTTTTACTTATTCAAACTTGGCGTTCGTCGATGATTCTTGGGTTGAAGGTGAAAAGTGAGTCTTCCCTGGGTTGAAGGTGAAAGACATTTCAAATTAAAGCTTTAAGCTCTACATTTGAAGATGAAAGTCGGGTTTTACTGCCTCTCTGATTTTTGCCTTTATCGCTCGCCGGAATTGATTTGGGCGGTTGTCGACTTTTAACGCTCGCCAGTTTAATTCCAAGTCAAGAAGAACGTTCAAAGTGAAGAGAGTATGAAAATAATTGGAGAACAATTAGGTAAATTCATATACGAGGGAGTACAGAGACGGTCAGAAAGTGAGAATGACTTTTGTTTGACATTAGGACTGAAATCGTAATTTTGTTTACGATTAGAGATTTTAGACAAGTTTCCTTAATTTAATATATTATTTAAATTTATTTATTTAATTAATTTTATATGTATTATACGAATATAAATAAAATTTTTTCAATTATTCAGACAACGTTTGGTCCCATTGAAGTCCTGCTTAGTTAGCTCTTAAGTTAAATAAAAAATGCCGTCTAACCGGCAGTTGAGTCGAAGGACTCGAAGCCAGTAGTTGGCGGAGGTCGCCCGGCAGAGAGATCGAGGCCGTGGGCGGTCTCTTCGACTGCTCTTCTCTTCATAAATTCGTGGAGCTAATCAAAGGGAGAGGGAGGAGCTACTGGCGGATGGGTTGGATTGGGAGCGGAGGCAACGTCGGGTGCGGTGGCGGCGCTGGTTAGCACCGCCGTGCTCTACCCCTTCGACACTTGCAAAACCAAGTACCAGGCCGAAGTCCGATCCAATGGCCACAGCAAATACAGGTCTTTCTCCTTGTCTCTCTCATATAACCCCCTTTTCTTTTGATGTCCTATCCCTAAAAACTGCTGTTTCTGGTTCATAAAAGTCCTTAAAAAAAGACTCGAGAATGACGTATGTTTCTGTTTTTTACATTAATTTCAAACCCAAATTTTTTTCTTTCTTTCTCTTTTGTTTTATCTTCACTGTTTAATGAAATTAGAATTCCATTTCTAACGATTTGTCATATTCCATGTTATTTTTTTTTAAATCAGAAGAATAGAGATTAGAAGTATATCATCCAACAAATTTGGGATTTAATCCCATCAGAATTGTTCAAATTTGTGTTTGAGAATCCTCTGAAATCATGAGCTAGAGTATTATACAATACAATAATATACAGTATAGTGCCCAATATATCCATATTTGATTCTCATTTCTTATTCAGATTAAGATATATCCTTAGATTTTCTTCTGTAACATACGGAATTGAAATTCTTTTCCAATAAGAAATTATTCCTAGCAAGATTTCAATGCTTGACATGGTAAACTGAGATGTCAGATAAACAAGTCAGTAATTAGTTAGAATTGAATAAAATCTATATTTTTTAAACATACTTTAAATGTAGAATTGAATAAAATCTATATATTGCTATTGGGATCTATAGAAATTAGTGTGACACCTAATAATTCTCAGTCATTTCTTAACATAATCATCATACTAATAACGAGGAACCCTCAATTTGATTTTTAGTAGCAATTGATTAGAATATAAAATTACTGGGTCTGTCATTCTAAGCAAAAACTATATTGGATCAATCAATATGCTTGACACCTGTTGAACTTGAATTTCATTCATGTTTTTTTCCTCAGTTTGCATACCCTAGCACAGTCCATGACCCACTACAGATAAAATTATTTATGTAGAGCTTGGCAATCATGATCTTCGTGGAAGGATGGAGATGGGATAGGTGAAGAAGTAAGTTATCAATTATGAGGAAGTTTTGGGGCATACTTTTTGGTCTCTCTTTCTCTCTTTCTTATTTTTAAGTCGAGCCACAAGATCAATCTTACTTTAAAAGCCTTTAATCTTAATCTGATGCAGATATTGAGAAACATCTTCATTATCTTGCTTCGTTAGGTTAATTGAAGTGTTGAATTCCTTGGTTCGCCACCAAGTTATACAAAAAACCATCTTGTTCTCCTACTATATGATTCCTTGTCAACTAAAGTCCCTTTTTTGGTCAATATTGAAGACAATAAACTGTTCTTTTTCACAACAATATTTTCATTCTATGTTTCGAGAAATAGTATATTCTTAATTCCCAAATGTCGACGTCTTAGACAACTATAGGAACAGCATGGTCTGAATCTGAGGTGCTGTACTTTATTTTCCCCTGCCTATTCCCTCCCTCCTTTAATTTTTCCCAATGAAATGAAGGGAAAGGGCACCAGGGGACTTCTTTTCCATGGCACTTTCCCTGAGCTGGTGTTTCCTTCCTAATAAAAGGCCTAAAGGACGTGCTTTTCCCCTGAATGCTAAGCTTTGGGAACTAGTCACTAGATTGTACAGATATGGCACCTTAATTTAGTTATTCTTCTTTAGAGTCGTTCTTCGAATCTTTACTTTGAAGAGGAACTTATGTTGTGATTGCACTAGACAATCAGCTAGTTATATTGGTGGTTCAACTTTAATTTTTTGAGGTTTTGTCAGGACTCTTTCTGATGCATTTTGGGAGGCAATTTCCAAACGCCAATTCCTTTACCTTTACCGTGGGCAATTGACCAAAGGACGCATTTAAAGTTGTGAAATTCTCAAAAAAAAAACACACCTAACTTTCAGATTTCTCAAAGGGCGTACTTATTTCCCATTTAACCTTTTCCGCCAACCACTGTGGTACTGGATTCAAATAAGAGCACAGAAAACACCATTGTGGTGTTGTAGTATCATTTTGATATTGCATATATCCTAAAATCAGCACTATTTTGAAAACCAATACCAATCCTTATTTTTGAAATACAACACCACATTAACACTACAGTGATGTTATTCTTTGAAATCGAGCACCAACACCACATTAACACTACAGTGCCTATTTTGAGAATTCCACACCTTAAGTGTGCTCGTTGGTCAATTACTGCTTTACTAGGGAATGGAACCAAGAACTTGCAATCTTTCATCTCGCAGTTTGTTTATTTTTATAGTTATAAATAACTATTTAATGAAAGAAGAAGGAAGAGATATAAACAATAATAAAATCTTGTTATTGATGTAGCTATAAAGAATATAATATATAGATGTTTACAAGTACTCGGTTAATTGACCAATTCGGTCAATTCTAAAGACATATTAATAAGAAAATTATTATGTTTTAAGAAATATTGATTAGGTCTTATTTTGCTGATGAATATGTTTTACCCCCGACAAATTCAACGAGAGATGACATTGAGTTTGCTTGCCAGCTTGGTGAAACGTTGTCTGGATAAGGACTTAGTAAAGATATCAGCAATTTGATCTTCTGCAGAAATATAAGAGATGGATAACTGTTTAGTTGTCACGCGTTCTCGAACAAAATGATAATCGATTTCAAAATGTTTTGTACAAGCATGAAATATTGGATTTGTTGTAAGATATGTTGTTTCAATATTATCATATCAAATTTTCGGTATAATATTTGATGCAAGATGAAGTTCAGAAAGAATGGATTGAAGCCAAATAATTTCTAACATTGCATTAGTTATAACTTTATATTCAGTCTCAGTGCTTGAACGAGATACTGTAGGTTGCTTTTTGAATTCCAAGAGATAAGATTTCGTCTAAAAAATATTGCATATCCGCTAGTAGAGCGTCTATCTTCAGGAGAACTTGCGCAATCCATATCGCTATAGGCATAAAAATCTCGAGATTGTTGAGGCAATCGGCCCTTAAATGATTGGAAGATCATGGTTTTGATGTGTGTGTGGGTAAATATGTTTAAGGTTAGAGTGTTATGTTGTATTTGATGTGTGTGATTGAGTTTGCAGGACTTGGAGAATCACACATGGTGGACATATCCGAGGGACGAGAGCCGAGGGAGGAGAGCTCCAAGGGCAAGCCGGGAAGTGGACTTCAAGGGCACACGTGAAGGGTGGCATGGAGGCAAGCCAAGGGAAGGCTTGCGTGCGCATCCGAAGGACGATAGCCAGAGGAAGAGGACTTCAAGAGGCAAGCCAAGGGAGCAGACCTGAAGGCACACGTGAAGGAAAAGGTCCGGAGTGGCTGGAACTAGGCTGAGAGGCAGGGCAGTCGACTGGCCCAGGGCCAGTCGACTGCCAAAACTCACAGAGAGTTTTCGGCCTCGGACCAGTCGACTGCCCCAAGAGCAGTCGACTGGTATACCCCGAAAACTAGTTGTTGGCTAGCAATTAATGCTAGACCAGTCGACTGCCCATGGGGCAGTCGACTGGTGCGGGGCTGGACAGACTGCGAGTTTGTCCTGTTCACCTATAAAAGGAGCACCTTTTGCACGTGAGCGGTACAGTTCCGTACAGTGTCGAAGTGTTGCTCGTCTGAAAAGTGTTTCTTACTTCCTCTCTCATGTTTCTGCATTCTGTAAAGAGGAAGATCTCGACTGTAAAGGTTTCTCCACCTGAAGGAGGGTTTCATAGTGGAAGTGGTGCTCGCGGCGTGGATCCTTGGATTAGTCACCCATCTGGGTGGATACCAAGTAACTCCTTTTTGTTAGCATTGCATTTTGTTTCCTTTACATATTATCGTTCCGCTGCGCTAACAACAATTGTAGAGATAAAAATTGAAAAAAGTGCTATTCACCCCCCCTTTAGCACGCCAAAGACGATCCATCAGAGATAAGTGATCATATAAAAAAAGACCATGTAGAATGGTGTCTTTGAGATAGCAAAGTATTTTTTTTACACCTTCCTAATTTTGTTTAGTGGGAGCATGCATGAACTGACAAACATGATTTACTGCAAACGTAATATCAGGGTGTGTAATAATAACATACTGTAAAGCTCCAATAATACTTCGATAAACTTGGGGATCAGACATCACCGAGGAGGAAGAAGTTCTAGAGACGTTATCTGTAGCAATTGGTGTAGAGATCGGATATGCCCTATCCATTTTAGCTCTTTTAAGAAGCCCAGTAATATATTTGCTCTGAGAGAGGATATAACCTTCATCACGTGGAATAAGTTTAATACTAAGAAAAAAATAAGTATTTCCTAAAAGAGAGGATATATCCACTATCAACGAATAGGAAATTCTTGATTGAGAAGACTTAATAGATTTGTTATGTCTTTTTTATCATTGTCAGTTAATAGAATGTCATCAACATAAATAAGAAAAAATATCATAGATCCATCATTATGTATGTAAAATAGAGAGGAGCTAGTCTTTGATCCAGAAAATCCTTTAGTTTGTAACCATTTGGATAATCGATGAAACCATGCACGAGGAGCTTGCCAAAGACCATATATGAATTTTTTTGAGGTGACAAATATGAGATGGAAATTGTGGATGAACAAATCCAGATGGAAGCTCCATAAATATTATTTCCTCAAGATTACCATGAAGAAATACATTAGAAACATCTAATTGTCAGATAAACCAATTAGAACTAACAACTATTGATAATAATAATCAAATAGATATAATTTGATGACTGAGCTAATGGTGTTATTGAAGTCAATACTTGGTTGTTGACTAAACCTTTGGCAACAAGTCGAGCTTTATACCGTTCAAGAGAACTATCAACTCGATGCTTAAGATGGAATATCCATTTAGAGCCTACAACATTCATGGAGGAAGTGTGCGGAGCTAGGCTTCATGTTCCATTGCGAAGAAGTGCATCAAATTCTGCAGTCATTGCACTACGCCAAATCAGATTCTTATTTTCTTGTGTAAAATAAGTTGGTTCAATGGATTTTGAGGAGACCACTAGAGCTTGAGGAAGATGATGTTGAGTAGTCATTGGTGGGCATCGTGCATATATGTCACTTAAGGGAAGCATGCAACGAGGAGTATCATCACTTGTTGATGGTGATGAACAAGTAGGCAGATAAGACAATTCTGATGATGGACTTATATTATTCGATGATTCAGAGTTAGGGAGCATATTGCTTGTAGCTGTGGACACGGAATAGGTTCTAAAGCATTGTTACTTCCGAAATTATTAGTGCGTCCACCTCTTAATGGAATAGTCACTTGGGGAGATTCTGATGACCTAGGAGAGTTTGGAGAGGGCTCCGCAACAAGACCTAGGATGTCATCACCTCTTGTATCTTTAGTGTGTCTGATTGGATGAGCAATCTGTGAGAATTAAGATGTGATATTAGGTGGTATTAAGAAGATTCCATTGCTCTCTGAAGATGGAGTTGCTGTTGAGGCTGTAAAAGGAAATAGAGATTTATCAAAAATAACATGTCGATATATATATATCCTTTTGGAATATGCAGACAACGGTAGCCATGGTATAAATTACTATAACTGAGAAAAGAACATTGTTGAGAATGAGGATTTAGTTTATATTTAGAGTAGAGTCATAGCCATGGATAACATGCGCAACCAAAGATACATAAGAAGGTATAACTAGGACTTTGATTGTAGAGTTTTTCCATGAGACATTTATGTGGAAGCAATGGAGTAGGTAGATGTAAGATAAATTGTAGTTTGAATTGCGTCATCCCAAAATTTAAGTGGAACTGATGCATGATTGAGAAGAGCCAATGTTGTTTTAATTATATGATGATGTTTCCTTTCTGTGGAGCCATTTTGTTTGGGAGTGTGTGTTGATGCAGTCTGGCCCTGATTGTTGTTTTGGTGTTGACACCGATTTAAGTTTAGGTGGATGATTATTGATTATGATTAAGTCCTGATCGGGGATCAGGCATGGTATGGAAAATCCTAGTCTGAAGGGCTAGGTGTTGGAAAATCCTAACCTGGAGGGTTAGGTGTTGAAAATCCTAGTCTGGGAGGCTAGGTACTTGAAAAGTCCTAGCTTGGAGGGCTAGGTGTTGGAAAAGTCATAATTCGGAAGGGTTGGGTGAAAAGTCCTAGCTTGGAGGGCTAGGTGAAAAGTCCTAACTTGGAGGGTTAGGTGCAAATTCCCATCCTGGAGAATTAGGTGAAAAAGTCCTGGCTTAGAGGGTCAGGTGCCTAGCTTGGAGGGCTAGGTTGGATGAAGTTCTAACTCGGAAGGGTTGGGTGAAAAGTCCTAGCTTGGAGGGCTAGGTGAAAAGTCCTAACTTGGAGGGTTAGGTGCAAATTCGCAACTTGGAGAGTTAGATGGAAAATCCTTAGCTTGGAGGGCTAAGGTGGATGGAAACTTAGCTTGGAGGGCTGAGTTTGAGTCCCTGAATCGGTCTGGTAATCGATCAGGGATTCTGGCACACTGCTCCTTCGTGGATCGGTCTGGTGACCGATCCAGCGATGACTGATCGGTCGGGTGACCGATCAGGGAGCACACAATGAGGTTGGGAACCTACTGTGTTGCTCCTGATCGATCTGGTGACCGATCAGGGAGTATATTTTTCACCCATTGACTGGCTCCTGATCGGTCTGGTGACCGATCAGGGAGCGAGCAGTGAGGTTGAGTTCCCTTGCTGAATTGCTCCTGATCGGTCTGGTGACCGATCAGGATCACTGTGCAGATCGTTCTGGTGAACGATCCAGCGTCGCAGGTTCCTCACTATGATCGATCAGGCTCTAGCCTGATCGGTCTGGTCATGATCTGATCGGTCTGGTGACCGATCAGGAGGCTGCCTGATCGATCTGATGACCGATCAGGAGGTCTGGACTGCGAAGCTCAGAAATCGCCCAAGTAAGGGGTGGATCGTTCGAGTGATTGATCCACAACCTGGGATCGGTCCGATGATCGATCCAGGAGAAGTCACAAAGAAATCGCGATTTCTGATTGAGCGTTGGGGACCGATCAGGACGGATCCTGATCGGTCTGGACCTAGCCTGATCGGTCTGGTGACCGATCAGGAGTCTCTCTGATCGGTCGGGTGACCGATCACTTTAATTCAAATTGCACTGTCAGACGCTCTGATCGCGTCTGACCATATCCGATTCGCTGCTGTTTATCTCTGATATTTGATTTACTGCGTGATTTGCTGCTCTAACAGTCTAATTAAGTTACAGGTGACAGGGGAGGATTCAAACACTCAAGGAGAAGTCAAAGAGGGCTTTCCTTGGAGCAGGTTTGTCCCTTTCTCAACTCAGGTTGCAACGGCTGGAGCTGGAGGACTGAAGCCGCTGACTGAAGCTTGGCTGAGGGAGCTCAGGAAGTTCAGTAAGGGTTCAGTGTAGCTGGCGTGTTGGCAGTGAGGCAGCTGTAGGCTGCTGGAGATGAGGTCACTTGTTGCTTAGTGAAGAAACTAAAGGAACGAGAGAGTTTTCGGTGGAGTAGAGTTCGACAATTCTTCAGCTTGTGCTCTTGAGTTCCAGTGTTTTGTGTTCTCCACATCAAGCTTGCTGTTCTTGAGGTTTCCATCATTCTGAGCAAACGATCGAGAAGCAATCATTCTTCACTTGAGCCTTGAAGGAGGGAACAAGAAGCTTGGAGTCCGACAGTGGGAAGACACGAAGAAGGGTTCTTGCGTGAGATCGCCACTGGGTGGAGCTCAGGGAAGCTTGCTGTGTTCTTGTCCTTGCCGAGGGTTTGAGTAAGATCCTTCTTGTTGTTTCATTAAGTTTAAACACTTATCTGTGATTGAAACGCTGTGGAGAGGTTTCTCCACCGAGAAGGAGGTTGCTTTATATCCGGTGATTACCGGGGCTAGATCTGCCGACGATCAAGGGATCGCCCACCTTAAGGGCACGCCAAGGAGTAGGGGCAAGTTATCCCCGAACCTTGTAAACCCTCTTGTTAGCGATCTTGGTAGCTGTCGTTGTTAGCTTTCATCTCTGTTTTTAGTTTACTGCATTGCTTTGTTTGTCCTTCGCTTCTTCCGCTGTGCTACTGATAGTTTAAGTGCAGAAAACTTGCTAAGCTCTTCAAAGAAAAAAGTGTTGGCTATATTCACCCCCCCTCTCTGGCCATCTCGTTTCCAACAAGTGGTATCAGAGCTTGGGGCTCTGTTTACGGCTTAACATCCAAGAGTTCTCAACAAGATGGCTTTGAGAGAAGACTTCTCCACCACCCGACCTCCATTCTTTGATGGCGCCGACTTTCAGTATTGGAGATCAAAGATGGAATACTACTTGAAGATGGATATCCATACTTAGTTCGCGGTGAAGGAGGGATTCATTCCTCCTATGGATGACGAAGGCAAAGAACTCGAGTCTTCACGGTGGACTGCCGAACAAACAAGAAAGAGTGAAGCCGACGCGAAGGCGGTTGTCACTCTACAATGTGGCATGAACAAAGATCAACTCATCAAAGTTGGTCCTTTCACAAGTGCCAAGGACCTATGGAACAAACTCATTGAGCTTCACGAAGGCACCCGGGACTCTAGAATCGCAAAGAGGGATTTGTTCCTCAACCAACTTCAAAATCTCTCCATGAAGGAGAATGAGTCGGTA